>CM042692.1:394906637-395306637 GCA_023614405.1 Avena insularis | reverse complement strand
TTCTGTCACTTCCCAGTTACGGAGGCATGAACCCACTATCGAGCATAAATACTAACTCTTGGAGTTGCTAGCATCTACTTGGCCAAGATAGCTACTAACAACGGAAAGCATGCAATATCACAAATAACAAAGACATGATGGAATCAATAATCAATCTGAAATAGCATCTCAATATCCATCGGATCCCCGCAAACACAACATGCATAATTACAAATAGATGATCTTGATCATGAACGGAGCTCACAAGATCTAGACATAAAATCACAAAGGAGGAGAACCAGCCATCTAGCTACTACATGGACCCATAGTCCAGAGATGAACTACTCACGCATCACACCGGAGGCTTGCATGATGATGAAGAAGGCCTCCAGGGTGAATTCCCCTCTCCGGCGGTCTTGAAGAGCTTCAGATCCCTCCCGGTCTAGGGATGGAGATGATGGTGGCTACAGACTCTTTCGTGGATTTTTGATCGGGTACTTAGGGTTTTGGTCCCGAGGGTAATATATAGGCGGAAGGAGAGGCCGAGGGGGTGCTGGGGTCGTCCAGACCACCCCCTGGCATGGGCCAGGCCTGGCCGCACGGCCAGGTGGTGTGGCCGGCCCTAGCCCTTCTTCGTCTCGTATTCTGGCATCAGATGTCTTCCGGAAAATTGGCACTTTGGCTTTTGTCCCGTCCAATTCCGAGAATATTCATTTTCTGACTTTCACTGAGTCAAAATAGCGAGAAAAGCAGGCGGTCTTTGTGGCTCTTGTTAATAGGTTAGTCCAAGAAATCATATGAAAAGTACTCCAAAGTGTGGATAAAACACAAGAAAGTAGATAAAACCAAGCAAGAAACATCAAAAATTATAGATACATTTGCAATGTATCAGGAGTACATACTTTTGTAGGATAACAATGTCGGGCTGCAAATTGCACGCCTCCGATGGTTTCACTGATATATATATAGGAAAAATACTTCTTACTCCCAGGTGTAACTACACCCACGTCTCATATACTACCTTAAAAAAGTATTTGCAATACTTTATTTATTTGAGTATGTTTATATACTATATCTGTGATACTTCCAAACAAGTTAGGTGAAAATTTGCAAGTACACTCATACTGTTTTGAATTTGTATATAATTTTTTATGAAGTGAACCACTCAATTAACGCACGGACATGGACGGGACAACACCTGCATTTATTTCCCTGCAGTTACCTGCCCGAATCATTCCTCTCTACCCTTCCGATTCCTCTCCCCATGTGCCTCTCTGCCCTGCCGATTTCGCCCCCCACGTCTGCAATCTCCGCTCCCCTTGCTTGAGCAGTTGCTGCCAACGACGAAACCGCCGCCCACACGCGCACTACCCCTACATCCTCCGCCCCAATCTCCGCATCCTTATCTAAGTTTGTCCTCCGTCTTCTCCTTCCGTGGAAGGTGGTATCAGCGGGAGCGGTTCCTCTGCTATGTTTTTACTCTGCCGTTTTTGCTTGAGTTCCCTAGGGTTTGGGGTTGGCATTGGTGCAGACTTGCCTTGGGGTGGAGGTTCTTCTCCGGCTGCATCCCCAAAGTCTTCTTCTCGGCCCCTCCTTGCCCTCGTGGAACCGCGCCTCGTTTATTGATTGTGATCGTCCCTATCTGCCTCTTGTTTTGCTCCTTTATACGCTGATAATATATGAACCCCTCTTTTCGTCTAGGTAATGCAGGTATACTTTACTTGTCTCCTTCTTTTTTATCTATTTGATATGTAGTTCATGTGTTTTTGTCTGTGCTAGAAATCTAATCTTATTAGTTGTATGCAGATCTACATTGAATGCTCACAACTTCTCAAGTCTGTTATGTTGTTTTGAACATCCTAATTTTTTGTTTATGTGTTGGTACAGTTAGAGTAGATGTTTGTAGTAATTAGATTTTTCTGTAGTTTTGATTTTTTGTTACTATGTGGTCTTCCATGTTTTTATATGTGAACTTTTTATATATGTATCTTTGTGGGTGGTGTAGTTCTAATGTTTTATATTTTTAGTTAACTCAATTTTTTGCATGTTTTTTTGCTGACCACATGCTCATCTGATTTTTATCCTTTAATTTGTGTTTGTCTATTAAGATGAAATTTATATCTCATTTTTTTGAATCTATAGTATAGTTTATAGTTATTCTGTTTTTAAGTTTGTTTTTGTTTATAACCTTTTCTTTTCTGGTCAAAAAAATTACTCATGATCAATTTATGTATGTACACCCATTTTACTTACATGTGAACTTGTCAAGTTCATTATATGAACTTCTCATATATTTATATGTGAACTTACATGTTGTCTTCCATATTTTTTATATGTGAACTTCTCATATATTACATATGATGTTCCATATATTTATATGTGAACTTCTCATATATGTATTTTTGTGGTTGGTGTAGTTCTGATGTTTTATAGTTTTAGTTAACTCAATTTTTTGCATGTTTTTTTGCTGACCACATGCTCATCTGATTTTTGATCCTTTAATTTGTGTTTGTCTATTAAGATGAAATTTATATCTCAATTTTCAAATCTATGCTATAGTTTATAGTTATTCTATTTTTAAGTTTGTATTTGTTTATAACATTTTCTTTTCTGATCAAAAAAATTACTCATGATTAATTTAGGTATGAAGACCCATTTTTACTTACATGTGAACTTGTCAAGTTTATTATAAGAACTTCATAGTGATATTAGTTAATTCTTATCTGTTATAATATGTCATTATTCTTATAGTTGCTATGTGGTCTTCCATATATTTTTATGTGAACTTTTCATATGTGTGTGGTAGTTGCTTTTTGTCTAGTTTTGATGTTTTCTAGATAGTTAACTCAAATTCGCATGTTTTTGTAGTTTACCACATATAGTAATATAATTTTTAGTTGTTTTTTTATTTTTTTGCTGATAAACTTTTTCTTTTACTTGTCAAAAAATTAATCATGAGAAATGGAGGTATGTACACCCATTTCCCCTGAGATTCTTTTTTCTACATTTTTCGTTGTTAAACTTGTAATTTTATATGTGTAACTTCTTCCTTTTTACTCGTCATTAACTCCTAGTTTATTTTATGTTGATCTGACAGTTATATTGCTTCTAAATAATTCTAATACGAAAGTTTCATCTACTGCCGATGTAGGTTTTTTATAATACTTCTTGTACTTTGTGTAACTTTTTATCTTTTTTTGTTTATGTGCTACTAGCTAGTTTATTTTAAATATTTTTTTAATAAATGTTACCTAACTGTCTATTAACTATGTAGTGGACTTCTTTGTTATTTTTATTTTTTGTAGGTTTTTTACTGTTGGGCTAAATATTAAGTAACAAATGGATCTAATGAACTCGTAATTTTATATGAAGTGAACTTCTCAAGGTTTTTTATTGTCGTCGTCTATATCAATAGATTTTACATTTTATGTGGTCTCTCCCTTTTATGGAAAAGTCAATTATTTTGTAGTTTAACACATGCACACTTTTATACTTTTATATTCATATTTGTATTTGACGAGGGGTTAACTCATCAATACCCATCGTATATGGACTTAGGTTCGAGGAAGTGGGGAGCGCTGGAGGCATCGATCGGCTAGCAAACAAGCATACAAGGGACATGAGGATTACCCAGGTTCAGGCCTCGCAGAGGACCCTACTCCTGTTTGTTTTCTCTTGGAATTATCGAGGAGTCGAAAATTATAGGTATGCGCAGATCCAATCTTGCGATGGTGTGGAAACTAGGGTTGTGGATATCCTCCTCGCTGCCCCTCCTAGCCTTTAAATAGATAGGCTAGGTCTTGGGATAGCAGGCCGAGTCGGTTACATATTAGGGTTTTCCCTTTAAACTTCTATCTCGAGTTTGCCGTGTGCTGCAAAGAGTCGAAGTCTCCTAGGTCACATGAATCTTGATTAGGCCTTAGCAACATTGTGGGATTCTTCTAGGCTGGATCATATATGCTGATCTCGAGTACCTGTAAGGTATGCCCATGTCAGTAGCCCCCGAGTGTCCGGTCGAATCGCAGATTCAAGTGGAGACTTATGAAGCCTTCGAGTGTATAGTCGAGCAGGTTTTCGAGTGCTCTAATTTGTATCATAGGGATTGTCGATATACGTGCCTGATTCATCCGATGTATCGGGATCAGTTAACCGCTTTAGGGCAAAACAACACAATCTACTCAAACTCGAGTCCCCGGACTCGAATTTGGAGAAGTGTTGGCATAATTTAACTCATGCCACGGAGGTGTTATAGAATCGAATCCCAGTGTATAAGTATGAGCACTCAACGCGTCCGTCAAGGCTGATACATTGCAAACGTATCTATAATTTTTGATGTTTCATGCTTGTTTTATATCTACTTTCTTATGTTTTGTCCACACTTTGGAGTATTTTTATACACTTTCTTGGACTAACCTATTAACAAGATGCCACAGTGCCAGTCGCCTGTTTTCTGCTGTTTTTGGTTCCAGGAAAGTCAGAAAATGAATATTTTCAGAATTGGATGGGACAAAATCCAAAGTCAATATTTCACCAAGGGGAACACGAAGCCAGAAGGCGAGACAGAGAGGGGCCAAGGGCCAGCCACACCACCTGGCCGCGCGGCCAGGCTTGGCCCACGCCAGGGGGCGGTGCGGCTGCCTCGGGCACCCCCTCGGCCTCCCCTTTCGCCTATAAGAAGCCTCTGATACAAAAACCCTAAGTACCCGATCAAAATTCCATGAAAGAGTCTATAGCCGACACCATCTCCATCCCTAGATCGGGAGGGATCTAAAGCTCTTCCCGGCACCCTACCGGAGGGGAGAATTCACCCTGGAGGCCTTCTTCATCACCATGCCTGCCTCCGGTGTGATGCGTGAGTAGTTCATCCCTGGACTACGGGTCCATGTAGTAGCTAGATGGTTGGTTCTTCTCCTTTGTGCTACCATGTTTAGATCTTGTGATCTCTGTTCATGATCAAGATCATCTATTTGTAGTCCTATATGTTGTGTTTGCGGGGATCCGATGGATATGGAGATGCTATTTCAGATTGATTATTGATTCTATCATGTCTTTGTTATTTGTGATCTTCCATGCTCTCCATTGTTAGTAGCTATCTTGGCCGAGTAGTTGCTAGCAACTCCAAGAGGGAGTATTTATGCTCGATAGTGGGTTCATGCCTCTAGTAATCTGGGGAAGTGACAGAAATCTCTAAGGTACTAGATGTGTTGTTGCTACTAGGTAGAAAACAACAATCCTTTATTCATAGAACAATCGTATTATTTACTTTACACACTTTTCTTAATGCAATTATCTATTGCTTGCAACTTAATACTGGAGGGGGTTCAGATGATAACCTGAAGGTGGATTATTAGTCATAGATGCAGTTGGATTACGATCTATGTATAATGTTGTAATGCCCAATCAAATCTCATAGGAATCAAGATGATTAGTATATGCATGTATGCTTTCTCGATGTTTGTCAATTGCCCCGCTGTAATTTGTTCACCCAACATGTCATCTATCTTAAGGAGAATCACCACTAGTGAACTATGGACCCCGGTCCTTTCTTTTACCATCAATCTACAAAGCTATTTACTGTTTTCTGTTTACTTTCTGCAAGCAATTACTATCTTCCACACAATACGTTTAATCCTTTGTTTTCAGCAAAACCGGTGAGATTGACAACCTCACTGAGTTGGGGGCAAAGTTTTGTGATTGTGTTGTGCAGGATTCCAAGTTGGAATCAACACCTTGGAGGTGTTTCCTTGCTCCTACTGGTTCGATAACCTTGGTTTCATAACTGAGGGAAAACTTGTTGCTATACTCATCATACCTTCCTCTTGGGGTTCCCCAACGAGCTCAACATATTGAGTAGAGCTCAACATATTGAGTAAGCAAGACTTTTTCTGGCGCCGTTGCCGGGGAGTCAAGGACATCTTCACAAGGGGAGTCCCTCATAACCAATCTCTTTACTTTGTTTTATTTGTTTTGCTTAGTTTATTTCTGCTTTGTTTTCTTGTTTCTTTATCAAAAATACAAAAAATTAGTTGTACTACTTTGCTTTCTTTATTAAAACACAAAAAAATGATTACTCTTGAAAACACTAAGTTGTGTGACTTCATTAGCACCAACAACAATGATTTCATGTGCACACCTATTGCTCCACCTATTCCCGAAGCTACTTTCTTTGAAATTAAACCTGCTTTACTCAATCTTGTTATGAGAGAACAATTTTCTAGTATTGGTACTGAAGATGTTGCTGCTCATCTTAATAACTTTGTTGAACTTTGTGAGATGCAAAAATATAGGGATATAGATGGAGATATTATTAAACTTAAATTGTTTCCTTTTTCTTTGAGAGGAAAATCTAAAGAATGGTTGCAATCCCTAACTAGAAATAGTATTGATTCTTGGACTAAATGCAAATATGCTTTCATTGGAAAATACTATCCTCCTACTAAGATTATATCTATGAGAAGTGAAATTATGAAATTTAAACAATATGATAATGAACATGTTGCTCAAGCTTGGGAAAGAATGAATTCTTTGGTAAAGAATTGTCCCACTCATGGACTGACTGCTTGGATGATTATCCAAACATTTTATGCATGACTGAATTATTCTTCAAGAAATCTACTGGATTCTGCTGCTGGAGGTACCTTTATGACCATTACTTTGGGTGCTGCAACAAAGCTTCTGGATAATATGATGGTTAACTATTCTGAATAGCACACTGAGAGAGCTCCACAAGGTAAGAAGGTAAATTATGTTGAAGAAACCTCCTCTTTGAGTGATAAAATTGATGTTATTATGTCTATGCTTGTTAATGGGAAAGCTCATATTGATCTAAATCATGTTCCCTTAGCCTCTTTGGTTTCTCAAGAAGAGCAAATTGATGTGAACTTTGTTAGAAACAATAATTTTGGTAACAATGCTTATGGTAATAACAATTATAGGCCTTACCCTCCTAATAATACTTATGTTTATCATGGTAAACCTGGAATACCTAGTGAAGGTAGAGTTTTAGAAGTTGAAAGAGCCACTAAAATTTTCATGCAAATGCATTATGAGCAGAATAAATTATTTACTAAAACCATGGAGGAACAATCTACTATTCTGAAAAATATTAGTCATCAACTTGAGAGTTTAAATAGGGAAATTCCTAGTTTGCAATTAAAACTTTCTAATGCTGAAAGAAATATATCATCTTTGTCTGAAGCACAATCCTCATTAATAAAATGGCTGCTAAACCTGAAACTATTGAAAATCCCTTTGCTGCTACTAATGCCATACAAGTTAGTATTGATGAAAATGTTAGACTATTAGCTGAATTGCATGCTAAGTGGGAAACAGAAGATGAAATTACTAGAAATATTGGTATTTCTACTATCACTACCACTAATGTTGAAGCTAGTAAACCCAATGGAACCTTTTCTGATAAAAATGCAGAAATTCTTCAAAACATGGGAAACAATAGCTCTACTTCTTTAGATGATAATTATGATTTTGATCTTGATGGTTGGAATATCTCTGAAGTAATTATGTTCCTATAAATCGAACAACCTTTATTCTCAGACTTAAAAGAGTAACCGTCTCGCAATAAACAAGATCCAGATATAATGTTCATGCTTAACGCAGGCACCAAATAACAATTATTTAAATTTAAAACTAATCCCGATGGTAGATGTAGAGGGAGCGTGCCGACGGCGATCACATCAACCTTGGAGCCATTTCCAACGCGCATCGTCACCTCGTCTCTTGCCAGTCTTCGTTTATTCCGCAGCTCCTGTTTCGAGTTACAAATATGAGCAACCGAACCAGTATCAAATACCCAGGCACTACTATGATTACTAGTAAGATACACATCTATAACATGTATATCGAATATACCTTTCTTCTTGATGTTGCTGTTCTTCAGATCCGCCAGGTATTTGGGGCAATTAAGCTTCCAGTGACCAGCACCCTTGCAGTAGAAGCACTCAGTTTCAGGTTTAGGACCAGCCTTGGGCTTCTTAGCAGGTGCGACAGCTTTCTTGCCGTCCTTCTTGAAGTTTCCGTTGTTCTTAGGCTTGCCCCGTTTCTTGAAATTGGTGGTCTTATTGACCATCAACACTTGGTGTTCTTTCATGATCTCCACTTCAGTAGTTTTCAGCATGGACGATAGTTCAGGCAACGTCTTGTTCATGCAGTGCATATTGTAGTTCATCACAAAGTTCTTGTAACTTGGTGGCAGTGATTGGAGGACACGGTGAATCCCCAATTCATTAGGAATCGGTATCCCCAACTCTCGGAGTTTGTTTGCGTGCCCATACATAGTGAGCACGTGCTCGCTAACGGAGCTACCCTCTTCCATTTTGCAGGTAAAGAACTTCTCGGAAGCTTCATAGCTTTCCATGGCCGCGCGAGTCTCAAATATGAGTTTGAGCTCCTTAATGATTTCAAATGGGTCATGGTGCTCAAAATGCTTTTGAAGCTCCGATTCCAAACCGTACAGAATGGCACACTGAACTATGGAGTAGTGATGTTTCCGAGTGGCGTAAACATTCTTTACGTCATTGGTGGCATCTTCTGCAGGTGGGTCACCTAGCGGTGCTTTCGAGCACATAGGTTAACTGACCATCCCTGAGGACGATCTTCAGTCCACGGAACCAGTCCATGAAATTGCTTCCATTGTTCTTAAGCTTTTCTTTCTCTAGGAACGCATTGAAATTGATGGAAACGTTCGCCATAATCTACAACAAATTTGCAAGTAATTAAGACTAAGTTTATGATAAATAGTGTTCTAATTTAATTCTTAAATCAACTAGGTGAACTCCCACTCAAAACAACATCCCTCGCAGTTGTTTTAGTGTTTACACGAACCAAATCCACTACACCAAGTCCGATCATCACGTGAGATGATGTAGCTTCATCGGCAAACAATCTTCATGTTCATCATATCAATCATATGACTCATGCTCTACCTTTCGGTATTCCGTGTTCCGAGACCATGTATGTACATGCTAGGATCATCAAGATTAACCTTAGTTTCCGCATGTGCAAATCTGGCTTGCACCCGTTGTATGCACACCTAGAGTCTATCACACCCGATCATCACAAGATGCTTCGAAACGACGAGTCTTAGCAACGGTGCCAACTAAGGACGAACACTTTATTACTTGATATTTAGTGAGAGGGATCATCTTATAATGCTACCGTCACGATCTAAGCAATACAAGATGCATAAAGGATTAACATCACAGGCAATTCATAATTAGTGTGATATGATATGGCCCTTTCTTCTTATGCCTTCGATCTCCATCTCCAAAGCACGGACATGATCTCCATCATCACCGGCATTGCGTCAAGGTCCGTGGCGCCGCTTCATGGTTGTTCATCTTCACTAGCAACTATTACAACTACTTGGAACAAAGCTATTACAAGATGAATAGACACGCAGGTCTTAACAGAATTAAAGACAACCATTAGGCTCCTGCCGGTTGCCATATTACAACAAGGATCATTGCATACATCAAATACAATCACAATCACATGTAGGCCATATCACATCACAAAACCCCTGCAAAAACAAGTTAGATGCCTCTAATTTTCTTTGCAAGTTTTACGTGGCTTGGGGCTTTCGACTAAGAACGCATCTTACCTACGAAACTGAACCACAACGTTGATACAAGTGCTATCAAGTGCAAAGTGTAGATTTGATCTATACTATGATGGGAGAGACAGACACCCGCAAAGCCACTTGTGCAATACGAGTTGCACGTCAAGCGTGGAGCAAGTCTCATGTACGATGACATGTAATGTTAGCCTGGGCTGCTTCATCCCACCATACCGCAAGATGCAAAGTACACATATAGCAAAAGACGGCACGAGCACCAACGCCCACAACCTCATTGTGTTCTACTCGTGCAACAGATCTACGCATAGACAAGGCTCTGATACCACTGATGGGTTTGTAGCATGGAAAACAAAAAATTTCTACCGCAAGAACGAACAAAACCCAGATCTAATCTAGATAAAAGCCAAGATCTAATCTACTAGACATGAGCAACGAGATAGATCAGTACTAACCCTCGTAGAACCGAAAGCGTTAACGAGATTAGATCTCGTGGATGATGTAGTCGATCACTTGCCGATCTCAAGATCGTGTGGACGATCCTTCCGGCGCCGCGTTCCGGCAGCGCTTCCGCAGATGGTCACACGTGCGGAGTCGAAGCAGACCTTCCTCTCCCCGTTCCAGCGAGCAGCGGAGGTAGTAGATCTTCTCCATGGAATCCCAGCAGCACGACAGCGTGGTGGTGGTGGTGGAGATGAGAAATCTGCAGGGCTTCGCCTATGCCTGTGCAGAAGAAACGTGGAGGAGAGAGGCGGCTGAGAGAGATTGTTATGGGACAAGGTACAAGAGGGGGCGCCCCTCCCTTCTATTTAAGGGAGGGAGGCGCGCCTGGGGAGGGGGAGTCCTAGTAGGACTCCCCTCCTTGGGCCGATGGTGGGAAGGGGGGAGGAATCCTCCTCCCCCACGAATCCGTGTCTAGCCCCACTTGGACTCCCTTGATCCTTTCTTGGTTTTCAAGTAAACTCCAAGAAATCCTCTAGAACCTTCCAGAACATTCCGAAACCTTCTAGAATCTCCATACAAACACTCCGGAACATTTCCTAACTTAGAAAATGATCCCCAATATATGAATCTCATTCTCCGGACCATTCCGGATCTCCTCGTGATGTCCCGGATCTATTCCGAGACTCCGAACAACATTCGGTCTCCAACGCAAATTCCATATCTACTTCAAACAACTTCGAACCTTAAGTGTGTCACCCTACGGTTTGTGAATATACAGACATGATGAAGACACCTCTCCCATCAATAACCATCAGCGGGATCTAGAGTTCTATAACGGCTCCCACATACTCAACGATTACTTCGTGATCGATTGAACCAATTAACATACGAAACCAATTCCCTTTGTCTCGCGACATTCTACTTATCCGAGGTTTGATCGTCGGTATCTTCATACCTAGTTCTTCCTTGTTACTGATAAGTACTCTTTACTCGTTCCATGTTATGTCATACCTTGTGACCTAGTCACATGCTTGTAAGCTATCTAGATGACATTCCACCGAGAGGGCCCAGAGTATATCTATCCGTCATATGGATGGACAAATCCCAATCTTGGTCTATGCGCTTCAACACATACTTTCAGAATACCCAATGACACCTTTATAACCGCCCAGTTACAAAGCGGTGTTTGATGTCATCAAAGTACCCATCCAGTGATGGTGATTAACATAACCTCATGGTCGAAGGATTAGGTTACTATGTATTTCAAAGCTTACAGCAATACGAACTTAATGACTTGATCTTATGCTACGCTTACTATGGGTGTGTGTCCATCATATCATTCTCCTAATGATATAACCTTGTTATTGATCACATCCAATGTCTATGATCAGGAAACCATGATCATCAATCAATCAACAAGCTAGTTCAACAAGAGGCTTACTAGGGACACTTTTATGTTTACAAAACACACAAGTATTAGTGTTTCCTAATAATACAATTATAGCATGGGATGTAAACATTCATCATAAACACAAAGATATAATAATAACCTCTTTTATTATTGCCTCTTGGGCATATCTCCAACAGTCTCCCACTTGCACTAGAGTCAATAATCTAGATTATATGGTAATATACCGAACACCCATGGCGTTCTGGTGTTGGTCATGCTTTGCTCTAGGGAGAGGTTTAGTCAACGGATCTGCTACATTCAGATCAGTGTGTACTTTGCAAATATTTATGTCACCATCTTGGACATACTCACGAATAGCATGAAAACGTAGCTTGATGTGCTTCAGCTTGCTATGTGACCTTGGCTCCCGTGCATTAGCTATGGCACCTGTGTTGTCACAGTAGATGGCCATCGGGTCTAACATGCTGGACCGAACCACGCCAAGTTCAGTAATGAACTCCTTCATCCATATGCCTTCTTGTGCAGCCTCCGAAGCAGCTATGTATTCCGATTCAGTTGAAGATTTCGCCACAACGCTCTGCCTGGCACTCCTCCAGCTTATTGCAGCACCATTCAAAATAAATACGTCTCCAGACTGTGACTTCGAGTCATATGGATCGGTGTTCCAACTAGCATCAGTGTAACCATTTACAACAAGCTGTTCATCACCTCCATAAGAAAGAACCATATCCTTAGTCCTATTCAGGTACTTTAGGATATTCTTGACGTGTCCGAGGTTCCATTCGTGATCACTTTGATATCTGCTAGTCAAACTAACAGCATGTGCTATATCCGGTCTCGTACACAGCATGGCATACATGATAGAACCTATGGCCGAGGCATAGGGAATTTTATTCATCTTTTCTCTATCTTCTGCCGTAGTTGGACTTTGAGTTTTACTCAAGGTCTTACCTGACAACATGGGCACGAACCCTTTCTTGCTCTCTTCCATTCTAAACTTCTTTAGAACTTTGTCTAAGTATGTACTTTGTGAAAGCGCTATTAGGCATCTTGATCTATCTCTATAAATCTTGATGCCTAGAATATATGCCACTTCGCCAAGACCCTTCATCGAAAAACTATTATTCAAATAGGTTTTGACGCTATTAAGAAGTTCTATATCATTCCCAATCAACAATATGTCATCTACATATAGTACTAGGAATACTACAGAGCTCCCACTCACTTTCTTGTAAATACAAGCTTCTCCATAAGTTTGTATAAATCCAAAGTTTTTGATTACTTTATCAAAACGTTGATTCCAACTCCGGGATGCTTGCTTTAGTCCATAAATGGAGTGCTGAAGTTTGCATACCTTGTCAGCATCTTTAGGATCGACAAAACCCTTGGGTTGTACCATATACAACTCTTCCTCAATGTCACCATTAAGGAACGCCGTTTTGACATCCATCTGCCAAATTTCATAATCGAAATATGCAGCGATTGCTAACATAATCCTTACAGACTTTAGCTTCGCTACAGGTGAGAAAGTCTCATCATAGTCAACTCCTTGAATTCGTCGGAACCCTTTCGCGACAAGTCGAGCTTTATAGACGGTAACATTACCATCAACATCTGTTTTTCTTTTGAAAATCCATTTGTTCTCGACAGCCTTCGCCATCCTAAGTCCACCAAAGTCCATACTTGGTTTTTACATGGATCCCATTTGGATTTCATGGCTTCTAGCCATTGTCGGAATCTGGGCTCACCATTGCTTCTTCATATGTCGCAGGTCATCGGTGTTGTCCACTAACATGACGTTCAAGGCGATCATACCACTCAGAGTGGTACGGACCCTCGTTGACTGCGAGGTTCGGTAGTAACCGTTCAAGTTTCATGATCATCATCATTAGCTTCCTCTCCGGTTAGTGCGGTGACACGAAACATCTTCCGGTGCTGCGCTACTCTCAACTCCGAAAGAAGGTTCAACAACCTCGTCGAGTTCTACTTTCCTTCCAGTCACTTCTTTCGAGAGAAATTCCTTCTCCAGAAAGGATCCATTCTTAGCAACGAAAACTTTGCCTTTGGATCTATGATAGAAGGTATACCCAACTGTTTCTTTAGGGTATCCTATGAAGACGCATTTCTCCGCTTTGGGTTCAAGCTTATCAGGCTGTAACTTCTTTACATATGCTTTCCAACCCCAAACTTTAAGGAACGACAACTTAGGTTTCTTACCAAACCACAATTCGTACGGTGTCGTTTCAACGGATTTATATGGTGCCCTATTTAAAGTGAATGTGGCTGTCTCTAATGCATAGCCCCAAAATTATAACGGTAAATCTGTAAGAGACATCATAGACTGAACCATATCTAAGAGAGTTCGATTACGATGTTCGGACACACCATTACGCTGTGGTGTTCCCGGCGGTGTCAACTGCGAAAGTATTCCACATTTCTTTAAATGCATGCCAAACTCATAACTCAGATATTCACCTCCGCAGTCAGAACACAGAAACTTAATCTTCTTGTTACGATGATTTTCCAGTTCACTTTGAAATTCCTTAAACTTCTCGAAAGTTTCAGATTTATGTTTCATAAAGTAGACATACCCATATCTACTCAAGTTATCCGTGAAAGTGAGAACATAACGATATCCACCATGCGATGCTACACTCATTGGACCGCACACATCGGTATGTATTATTTCCAATAAGTCTGTAGCTCGCTCCATTATACCAAAGAATGGAGTCTTAGTCATTTTTCCCTTTAGACATGCTTCGCATCTTTCAAGTGATTCAAAATCAAGTGATTCAAGAAGTCCATCAGAATGGAGTTTCTTCATACGCTTCACTCCAATGTGACCAAGACGACAGTGCCACATGTATGTAGAATTATCATTCAATTTTATTCGTTTAGCATCTATGTTGTGAACATGTGTATCACTACTATCGAGATTCAATAAGAATAAACCATTCATCTCAGGTGCATAAACATAAAAGATATTACTCATATAAATCGAACAACCTTTATTCTCAGACTTAAAAGAGTAACCGTCTCGCAATAAACAAGATCCAGATATAATGTTCATGCTTAACACAGGCACCAAATAACAATTATTTAAATTTAAAACTAATCCCGATGGTAGATGTAGAGGGAGCGTGCCGACGGCGATCACATCAACCTTGGAGCCATTTCAACAACGCATCGTCACCTCGTCTCTTGCCAGTCTTCGTTTATTCCGCAGCTCCTGTTTCGAGTTACAAATATGAGCAACCGAACCAGTATCAAATACCCAGGCACTACTATGATTACTAGTAAGATACACATCTATAACATGTATATCGAATATACCTTTCTTCTTGATGTTGCCGTTCTTCAGATCCGCCAGGTATTTGGGGCAATTAAGCTTCCAGTGACCAGCACCCTTGCAGTAGAAGCACTCAGTTTCAGGTTTAGGACCAGCCTTGGGCTTCTTAGCAGGTGCGACAGCTTTCTTGCCGTCCTTCTTGAAGTTTCCCTTGTTCTTAGGCTTGCCCCGTTTCTTGAAATTGGTGGTCTTATTGACCATCAACACTTGGTGTTCTTTCATGATCTCCACTTCAGCAGTTTTCAGCATGGACAATAGTTCAGGCAACGTCTTGTTCATGCAGTGCATATTGTAGTTCATCACAAAGTTCTTGTAACTTGGTGGCAGTGATTGGAGGACACGGTGAATCCCCAATTCATTAGGAATCGGTATCCCCAACTTTCGGAGTTTGTTTGCGTGCCCATACATAGTGAGCACGTGCTCGCTAACGGAGCTACCCTCTTCCATTTTGCAGGTAAAGAACTTCTCGGAAGCTTCATAGCTTTCCATGGCCGTGCGAGTCTCAAATATGAGTTTGAGCTCATTAATGATTTCAAATGGGTCATGGTGCTCAAAACGCTTTTGAATCTCCGATTCTAAATTGTACAGAATGGCACACTGAACTGTGGAGTAGTGATGTTTCCGAGTGGCGTAAACATTCTTTACGTCATCGGTGGCATCTTCTGCAGGTGGGTCACCTAGCGGTGCTTTCGAGCACATAGGTCAACTGACCAGCCCTGAGGACGATCTTCAGTCCATGGAACCAGTCCGTGAAATTGCTTCCATTGTTCTTAAGCTTTTCTTTCTCTAGGAACGCATTGAAATTGATGGAAACGTTCGCCATAATCTACAACAAATTTGCAAGTAACTAAGACTAAGTTTATGATAAATAGTGTTCTAATTTAATTCTTAAATCAACCCAGGTGAACTCCCACTCAAAACAACATCCCTCGCAGTTGTTTTAGTGATTACACGAACCAAATCCACTACACCAAGTCCGATCATCACGTCAGATGATGTAGCTTCATCGGCAAATAATCTTCATGTTCATCATATCAATCATATGACTCATGCTCTACCTTTCGGTATTCCGTGTTCCGAGACCATGTCTGTACATGCTAGGATCGTCAAGATTAACCTTAGTTTCCGCATGTGCAAATCTGGCTTGCACCCGTTGTATGCACACGTAGAGTCTATCACACCCGATCATCACGAGATGCTTCGAACCGACGAGTCTTAGCAACGGTGCCAACTAAGTACGAACACTTTATTACTTGATATTTAGTGAGAGGGATCATCTTATAATGCTACCGTCGCGATCTAAGCAATACAAGATGCATAAAGGATTAACATCACAGGCAATTCATAATTAGTGTGATATGATATGGCCCTTTCTTCTTATGCCTTCGATCTCCATCTCCAAAGCACGGACATGATCGCCATCATCACCGGCATTGCGTCAAGGTCCATGGCGCCGCTTCATGGTTGTTCATCTTCACTAGCAACTATTACAACTACTTGGAACAAAGCTATTACAAGATGAATAGACATGCAGGTCTTAACAGAATTAAAGACAACCATTAGGCTCCTGCCGGTTGCCATATTACAACAAGGATCATTGCATACATCAAATACAATCACAATCACATGTAGGCCATATCACATCACAAAACCCCTGCAAAAACAAGTTAGACTCCTCTAATTTTCTTTGCAAGTTTTACGTGGCTTGGGGCTTTCGACTAAGAACGCATCTTACCTACGAAATTGAACCACAACGTTGATACAAGTGCTATCAAGTGCAAAGTGTAGATTTGATCTATACTATGATGGGAGAGACACACCATAAAGCCACTTGTGCAATACGAGTTGCCGTCAAGCGTGGAGCAAGTCTCATGTACGATGACATGTAATGTTAGCGGCCGCCTTCATCCCACCATACCGCAAGATGCAAAGTACACATATAGCAAAAGGCAGCACGAGCACCAACGCCCACAACCTCATTGTGTTCTACTCAGGCAACAGATCTACGCATAGACAAGGCTCGATACCAATCGATGGGTTCGTAGCATGGAAAACAAAAATTTTCTACCGCAAGAACGAACAAAACCCAGATCTAATCTAGATAAAAGCCAAGATCTAATCTACTAGACATGAGCAACGAGATAGATCAGTACTAACCCTCGTAGAACCGAAAGCGTTAACGAGATTAGATCTCGTGGATGATGTAGTCGATCACTTGCCGATCTCAAGATCGTGTGGACGATCCTTCCGGCTCCGCGTTCCGGCAGCGCTTCCGCAGACGGTCACTGCGTCTTGGTCGGCGGACCTTCCTCTCCCCGTTCCAGCGAGCAGCGGAGGTAGTAGATCTTCTCCACGGAATCCCAGCAGTACGACGGCGTGGTGGTGGTGGAGATGAGAAATCTGCAGGGCTTCGCCTATGCCTGTGCAGAAGAAACGTGGAGGAGAGAGGCGGCTGAGAGAGATTGTTATGGGACAAGGTACAAGAGGCGCCTCCTTCTATTTAAGGAGGAGACACACTGGGAGGAGTCCTAGTAGGACTCCCCTCCTTGGGCCGGCGGTGGGAAGGGGGGAGGAATCCTCCTCCCCCACGAGTCCGTGTCTAGCCCCACTTGGACTCCCTTGATCCTTTCTTGGTTTTCAAGTAAACTCCAAGAAATCCTCTAGAACCTTCCAGAACATTCCGAAACCTTCTAGAATCTCCATACAAACACTCCGGAACATTTCCTAACTTAGAAAATGATCCCCAATATATGAATCTCATTCTCCGGACCATTCCGGATCTCCTCGTGATGTCCCGGATCTATTCCGAGACTCCAAACAACATTCGGTCTCCAACGCAAATTCCATATCTACTTCAAACAACTTCGAACCTTAAGTGTGTCACCCTACGGTTTGTGAATATACAGACATGATGAAGACACCTCTCCCATCAATAACCATCAGCGGGATCTGGAGATCCATAACGACTCCCACATACTCAACGATTACTTCGTGATCGATTGAACCAATTAACATACGAAACCAATTCCTTGTGTCTCGCGACATTCTACTTATCCGAGGTTTGATCGTCGGTATCTTCATACCTAGTTCTTCCTCGTTACTGATAAGTACTCTTTACTCGTTCCATGTTATGTCATCCCTTGTGACCTAGTCACATGCTTGCAAGCTATCTAGATGACATTCCACCGAGAGGGCCCAGAGTATATCTATCCGTCATATGGATGGACAAATCCCAATCTTGGTCTACGCGCTGCAACACATACTTTCAGAATACCCAATGACACCTTTATAACCGCCCGATTCTGAGCGGTGTTTGATGTCATCAAAGTACCCATCCAGTGATGGTGATTAACATAACCTCATGGTCGAAGGATTAGGTTACTATGTATTTCAAAGCTTACAGCAATACGAACTTAATGACTTGATCTTATGCTACGCTTACTATGGGTGTGTGTCCATCATATCATTCTCCTAATGATATAACCTTATATTGATCACATCCAATGTCTATGATCAGGAAACCATGATCATCAATCAATCAACAAGCTAGTTCAACAAGAGGCTTACTAGGGACTCTTTTATGTTTACAAAACACACAAGTATTAGTGTTTCCTAATAATACAATTATAGCATGGGATGTAAACATTCATCATAAACACAAAGATATAATAATAACCTCTTTTATTATTGCCTCTTGGGCATATCTCCAACAGTCTCCCACTTGCACTCGAGTCAATAATCTAGATTACATGGTAATATACCGAACACCCATGGCGTTCTGGTGTTGGTCATGCTTTTCTCTAGGGAGAGGTTTAGTCAACGGATCTGCTACATTCAGATCACCTCCATAAGAAAGAACCATATCCTTAGTCCTATTCAGGTACTTTAGGATATTCTTGACCGTTGTCCAGTGTTCCATTCCAGGATCACTTTGATATCTGCTAGTCAAACTAACAGCATGTGCTATATCCGGTCTCGTACACAGCATGGCATACATGATAGAACCTATGGCCGAGGCATAGGGAATTTTATTCATCTTTTCTCTATCTTCTGCCGTAGCTGGACTTTGAGTTTTACTCAAGGTCTTACCTGACAACATGGGCACGAACCCTTTCTTGCTCTCTTCCATTCTAAACTTCTTTAGAACTTTGTCTAAGTATGTACTTTGTGAAAGCGCTATTAGGCATCTTGATCTATCTCTATAAATCTTGATGCCTAGAATATATGCCGCTTCGCCAAGATCCTTCATCGAAAAACTATTATTCAAATAGGTTTTGACGCTATTAAGAAGTTCTATATCATTCCCAATCAACAATATGTCATCTACATATAGTACTAGGAATACTACAGAGCTCCCACTCACTTTCTTGTAAATACAAGCTTCTCCATAAGTTTGTATAAATCCAAAGTTTTTGATTACTTTATCAAAACGTTGATTCCAACTCCGGGATGCTTGCTTCAGTCCATAAATGGAGCGCTGAAGTTTGCATACCTTGCCACCATTGGAAGATTGTTATTTAAATGTCCCACTTGATGATAATGCTAAAAAGAAACTCATGGGGAGTATTAATGATGTTCTTATTATGGTTAACAATGCCTATGTCCCCGTTGATTTCTATGTTTTGGATGTTGAATGCAATGCTTCTTGTCCTATTATTTTGGGAAGACCTTTTCTTAGAACTATTGGTGCCATTATCGATATGAAAGAAGGCACCATTAAATATCAACTCCCACTCAAGAAAGGTATAGAACACTTCCCTAAGAAAAGAGAGAAGATTCCTTTTTCCTCTCCTATTAAAACAAAATTTTCTCTTAATGCTTCTTCATTTGAAAATACTTGAATCTTGCTTCCTATGCCTAGCTCAAAGGCGTTAAAGAAAGGTACTTATTGGGAGATAACCCAAAAGTTTTAGTTGAGTATTGGAAGTTATTGCTTCAGTAATAACCTCTCCTTATCATTTTTGTGTGTTTTTTGTGCCAAGAGTAACCTCTAATGAGAGAGAAGTTATGCTTGGGAAGGTTGCTATCCCGAAACAGATTTTTTGTGCTTCACTGTAAAAATTCGTGAAACATCTCTGTATGTCGGTTTGAGCTGTAATTGTTTGTGATTCTGACCCATGTTGTTATCCAACTTTCATTAGTTCAACGCTTTTCGATTTGAGCAACAGAAGGTCTTCGAAAAAATCTGCTTTTACCTGCTGGTCTGTTTTGACAGATTTCTGCCATTATTTGCATTTGCTTCTTATTGATTCCTTTTTGGGTTATTTTTTGGGAAATTGAGCTTTTTGAGGAATTTCTATAGTAGCTAGTGTTTCAATGGAAGTTTTACTTGTGTTGAGACTGAAAGAATTATTATCTTGAGTACACTAATGTTGCTAATGAAGATTGTGTGAAGTTTTGTATGAAGGAAAATTCAGGTGTAGGGAAAGAATGATGTAATGAGATGGAGAATGGACTAAAGCTCAAGCTTGGGGATGCCACCCGTGTCACCCCAAGAAATATCCAAGAAGTAAAAGCATAAAAGCTTGGGGATGCCCAATGCATCCCCTTCTTCATCAATAAAAATCTCAGATTTTCTTCCAAACACTTCATTTTTATTGTTTCATGCACAGTTGTGTTGTTCTTGGAGCATCTTCGTTTTTGTTTTTGGTTTTCGTTTGCTTAGTTTGCTTGAATAAATTGGTTGGACCCCCTCATTCATGCATTAGTTTTCAAATAAGTTGGTTTGGATTGGAAAAGAGTAGGAAAAGTTCATGCTTAAGTGGTAAAAAGGAGCTTGTTTTTGACTGTGGCCTATGCTTTCTCATGTCATGATTGATATTGTTTTGGCTTTATTCTTAGTGATTATTGCTATAGCATGACATGTTATAAACAATTGAGATTGCTTAATGTGCCTTGAAAGAATCATGTGTTGTTTTAGCATATTAAAGCATAATATTGTGGTATTCTCCTTTGATGCTTTATTTGGGTTGACTTGGTGCATGCTCACACCATGTTAAGACTATCCCAAGTCACCATAGCCTCTATGATCCTTTAGTTTTCAACTTGTAATATCACTTTATGCTTTAATTAATGATGTTTTGTCGCTTTGCATGATTATGGCCATTATTGCTCTCTTAGTTGGTCGCTACCAGTCTTTTGCTAGCCTCCATAACCAAGGATGAGTTCCACTCATGCATCCAAATCCAAATAAAACCAAGTTATTCCAAAGAGTCCACCATACCTACCTATTAGTATTTGCTACTCCAAGTATATTCATGTTTTTTATTTACCTTCCGAATTAAACTTGTTATGTGAAAATTAGTGATTAAAGCTCTCACGAACTTGATGGCACGCTTTACTTTTCTTGCACCTAATAAACTTGAACCATTGTGTCATCTAAGTTGTATATGCTTGCACTTATATGTTGGGGATTAGCAGAACCATGCTGTCATGGGGAACAGTTTCAACATTGCACTTGTACATTGTACTCAGTTGATATCATGCTCTTTTGTTTATGGATGTCGTTGGTGTGAAATGAAAGGGGAGCTTGTAAGTCCATGGAGTTATGTATGTGTGTTAGAGAAACGCTTGGGCCGCTGGTCTAATCAATGCCTAATCATGGTGGAAACCTGCAGCGCAACCATAATGACCAATCTATGAAGCTTTCTTCTTATAAAAAAGAGATAGAGATTGAGAAAAAGAAAAAAAGAGATGAGAAAAGAGGAAAGAGAGAAAAAACCACCATTTTCCCATGGTAAATAAGAAGATTGCTGAGATGCTCATTATCTGCTTTCCTTGTCATTTTGATATGGGGATTCTTCCGTATCATCGGGCAAGGGGTACCCCGTTGGCGGTCCTCTATGATACACATGTACTTACTATGACAAGGACTCGGTAACTAAACTTGAGTAGCATAAGGAGCGGCCCTCGTATTCAAGGGACATGAGATTGCCAACTTATACTTTGTCAAGCATATACTCCATAGTTTGTTCACTTTAACTTTAATCACTTCAAGATGCTTATGATAGGGGCAATGAGAGCTGAAAGCTAATAAGGACCATAATTTTTGGAAGCTCTTTATGAGACTTGAATCCCTGCTTCCTTCTATGAAGGCTTTTCTTTCACTTTTATGTTGAGTCTCCATCTTCTACCTTTATGCACCTATTAAGAGAGCATAGTGGTCATTCTTAGTTTAATGTACATTGTCCCAAGACTTGCTGATTGATTCATTACTTGGATATTGCTTGCTCTTGAACTATTTGTATCTAGTCACCCTTATGAACTTTGAAGTTGTCCTATGCATTTATGTTTTGCTACACTACGAGGGACAAGCTGAATACCATTCTTATTATGCTTTCTATATGTGAAACAAACAAACGTCTTGCAAAGCATTGTTACTCATGAATCTTTTGTTTGTACCTATTCATGCTACAACATAGTTATGAATCTTTTGTTTGTACCTTGCAAACAAACGTCTTTCTATATCTTTCATGCTATGATTAACGTACTATGATCCCAGCTATCAATGTTCTACAAATACTTTGATCAAGTTTATGATGGTGCATGTCACCTCAAAAATTATTCTTTCTTTTTATCACTTACCTACTCGAGGACGAGCAAGAGTTAAGCTTGGGGATGTTGATACGTTGTAAACCTATCTATAATTTTTGATGTTCCATGCTTGTTTTATATCTACTTTCTTATGTTTTGTCCACACTTTGGAGTATTTTTATACACTTTCTTGGACTAACCTATTAACAAGATGCCACAGTGCCAGTTGCCTGTTTTCTGCTGTTTTTGGTTCCAGGAAAGTCAGAAAATGAATATTTTCGGAATTGGATGGGACAAAAGCCAAATTCAATATTTCACCGAGGGGAACACGGAGTCAGAAGACGAGACAGAGAGGGGCCAGGGGCCGGCCACACCACCTGGCCGCGTGGTCAGGCCTGGCCTGCGCCAGGTGGTGAAGGCGCCTCGGCCTCCCCTTTCGCCTATAAGAAGCCTCCGATACAGAAACCCTAAGTACCCGATCAAAATTCCATGAAAGAGTCTGTAGCCACCGCCATCTCCATCCCTAGATCGGAAGGGATCTGAAGATCTTCTCGGCACCCCGCCGAAGGGGAGAATTCACCCTGGAAGCCTTCTTCATCACCATGCCTGCCTCTGGTGTGATGCGTGAGTAGTTCATCCCTAGACTACGGGTCCATGTAGTAGCTAGATGGTTGGTTCTTCTCCTTTTTGCTACCATGTTTAGATCTTGTGAGCTCCGTTCATGATCAAGATCATCTATTTGTAATCCTACATGTTGTGTTTGCGGGGATCCGATTGATATTGAGATGCTATTTCAGATGGATTATTGATTCTATCATGTCTTTGTTATTTGTGATCTTGCATGCTCTCCGTTGTTAGTAGCTATCTTGGCCGAGTAGATGCTAGCAACTCCAAGAGGGAGTATTTATGCTCGATAGTGGGTTCATGCCTCTAGTAATCTGGGGAAGTTATAGAAATCTCTAAGGTACTAGATGTGCTGTTCCTACTAGGGATAAAACAACAATCCTTTGTTCATAGAACAATCATATTGTTTACTTTACACACTTTGCTTAATGCAATTATCTGTTGCTTGCAACTTAATACTAGAGGGGGTTCGGATAATAACCTGAAGGTGGATTATTAGTCATAGATGCAGTTGGATTACAGTCTATGTATAATGTTGTAATGCCCAATCAAATATCATAGGAGTCAAGATGATTAGTATATGCACGTATGCTTTCTCGATGTTTGTCAATTGCCCTGCTATAATTTGTTCACCCAACATGTCATCTATCTTAAGGAGAATCACCACTAGTGAACTATGGACCCCGGTCCTTTCTTTTACCATCAATCTACAAAGCTATTTACTGTTTTCTATTTACTTTCTGCAAGAAATTACTATCTTCCACACAATACATTTAATCCTTTGCTTTCAGCAAAACCGGTGAGATTGACAACCTCACTGAGTTGGGGGCAAAGTTCTATGATTGTGTTGTGCAGGATTCCAAGTTGGAAACAATACCTTGGAGGTGTTTCCTTGCTCCTACTGGTTCCATAACCTTGGTTTCATAACTGAGGGAAAACTTGTTGCTATACTCATCATACCTTCCTCTTGGGGTTCCCCAATGAGCTCAACATATTGAATAATCAAAGGCTTATTTCATCGTACCCGCAGGCACGGATTATTACTTGTAGAGTGTAGCAGGTGCGTTGCTAGGCCTTCTTTAGGTCTTATCTTCATGCTGCAAGCGTGGCATCCGAATTTTGTAATCACGGAGATGATTCGAGTGGCGTAGGAGACACAATCTCTTTGGAGGGAAAATATGGGGCAGGGTCGCAAATTCTTTTGAGTGTGGATGTAGTCAACACACATTTATTTAAAAGAATAAAAATCATAAGGTGCGTGGCTAGCACTCCCTATGGGAGTAGCCCCCGAGTGCCTATTCGAGTCACATACTCGAGTGGGGACTATGAGTGTTTTCGTCTATTGTTGTCTTTTGCTTGTTTCAGTCGAAAGTGCTTCCAGCGCTCCCTATGGGAGTAACCCTGAGTCCACAGTCTAATCGTTGATTCGAGTGAAGGTTTCAAGTGCAATTTCATTGTCAATTTGTTTTTGTAAATCTATGAAGTTTATCGGGTGCGCGGCTAACCCGAGTGCTTGGTCGAGTCGAAGACTCGAGTGAGGACTAGATTAGTCAAAAGATGCTCCTGCTGGAGTTAATGACGTCAGTGTTGACAATGAGATGACATCATTTGTCTGTGTGAGCGGTTTTGATAGGACATGACGAAAGTGGGACCCCATTTGTGAATTGGATTTGACCAGGAGTGCGTAATATTTGGTTTTAACTGCGTCTCCTCGATTCTTACGCGTAATGGGAAAAAGTGGGGCAACGGTTCATTGTTTGCCTCGCCACGTGTCCATCTTGATGTGTGCCATGTGTCTGATTATTGCACATCTAGCTGTTGGATGATTATTGCACTTCTAGCCGTTGGATTGCATCTGCGCTGAGGTTAAGTAGGGGACTTATGTGCCGTAATTTCCTCACAACTCATCTTCTTCCTCGCGCTCTGCCTCCATTGCTGCTATTTGCTGCTTCATTGCTCGCGCCCTTGTTGCTACGCTGGACAGCCTCAATACCTTCCCGAGCTACTTTCTGCGCTTGCACCATACTCGCAAGATGGGGAAGAAGAAAGGCACCTCCTCTGATGGATCTGCGACAGCCATCGTTGCGGCCAAGACGAAGCGCGCCACCGCTAAGGGCACCGGTACTGCTGCCGCAGCTGCCAAGAAGAAAGGCGTGGGCACGCGCGTCACGAATGGATCGTGGCGGTAGACCGCCATCAAGGAAACAGAGCTCTTCAACTGGCGCCAAGATGGCGCTCTCCCTGCTACTGAGGATGACTACTGGATTCCTAGCGACGAGGTAATCCCCAATCCCCCCGCCAGATTTCGGCTGATGTTCCTCGCGTTTATCATTCGTGGTCTTTCTCTCCCCCTTCACAAGTTTGTTAGGGGGTTACTCTGCTTCCACGGGCTCCAGCTCCATCAGTTGACCCCCAATTCTGTTCTTCATATTGCTTTCTACATCACCCTTTGTGAGTGCTAGCTCGGAATCGAGCCACAGTTTGCCTTTTCAAAAAAAATCTTCAAACTAAAGCGCCAGTCGGGCTCTAGGTCAGTAGTCTACGATATAGGAGGTTGCGGGATCCATGTAGACCCCAATGTCAAATATTTCTCCATCAACTTCAATGCATCTGTCCAAGGGTGGAGGGAGAAGTGGTTCTATATCCGTTACCAGAAGGTTGATGAGGAACACTTCGGTCTCGCGCCTTTTGATTCGAACGCAGAATGCAAGAGAAGGAGGTCGTGGAAGAACACGGTGATGCCCGGCGAAGCCGAGGAAACTGAGGCTCTATACAAGCGTGTCTGCGACCTTGTGCTCCACATGGGGAAGGAAGTGGGTGGTGCAGACCTCATTCACACCTGGATGCATCGTCGAGTGCAGCCGCTGCAGGCTAGGGCGCATCCGATGTGCTGATGGACTAGTGTTGATGACGTCACTCGCATTTCTCGGGAGAATATTTCCTCGGGTGAGGTAGACAGGAGGTTTTGGCTGCTGATCAAGTACATAGCCAAGGAGAAACTCCCTAGTGACTTAGCCATGCCTCCCTTCTGCACGAGTCACCCTCCGCGTGAGGTGGCTTTCCTGTGAGCTCTTCTTGTTTTTCGATTGCATGCTAGGTTTTCCTTTATACTGATGTCGCTCCTTGTTCCAGGACTGGAAGGTGACCACTGTGTTGCCTCCTCAGTCGGAGGGATTAATCCCTCGCGAAGCGGAAGAGGAGGACGAGTCGAGTTCCACCATCCCTGTTGAGGAAGAGCAGGAAGCCCCTAAGTCCAGCGGGAATGAGACTCGCAAGCGCTCCCAAAGCAAGGAATCAAATGCATCCTTGCTGACGATGCCAGAGTGTCCTCCGACTGTGGTAGAGGAGCCAATTCCCGCTATGCCTGTCAACACCCGTATTTTTAATCCCAGATGCCCGTTATGCCATACCTCGCAATCCCAGGATTACCATTTTTGCGAGACATAATGGATTGGATATCACAGTACATCATCCATTACAAACCATACATAAGGTTTTACACAAATAAGGATCTCATGATCTAGCCTTTAATACAACAAGCAGCGGAAATAAACGATAGTGTAGCGGTGGGGTCCATCTTCAGGGGCGCAGGCAATGCTAACGAAGGCAGATAGTCCTAGTTATCATAGCCGTCCTGCTGACCATCATCTTGATAATCTCCTTCATAGTCTGGCCATGATAATAGCCAGGGACAAAAGCCATGAGTACTCTTTAAGTACTCGCAAACTACTACTAATAAGGAGTATAATTCTAAGTCAAAGTGCTAAATCTAAGTTTAACTATCAAATTAAGTTTGAAACCTAAGCTAAGTTCAGAAGCAAAGAAAGATAAAATAAGGTTCTAGAATCACTTAAGTTGGGAAGCTATTATCATAAACACAACCCTATTGTGGTCAAGTCAAAGTTCATCATTCGTTTCAAGTTATTTAGAAAACATTTGACAACGAAACAGTATGGCCATTCCAACTTTCCATAATCATGACGGCTATTCGAATAGTTTGACACTCTGCAGAGGTGGTACACTTTCACCACAAGATTCGATACATCTGTCAGGGATAACCCTGAATCATCATACTTAGTATGCAGATAATCAAACATAACCTTCCCTTTACACACCCTAGTACAAGCACCTCTCCTATGAGCATGGCCTCCCAACCATGACCATCACCATCTTGGGCCTTTGCATAGGTGGACAACGTTGAGAGGTAGCCTCAGCTCAAACCTCTCCCATGAGGGAACTAATACTAATGCATATAAATTTCCAGCTAAGCCTTACCCAATTTAGGTAATGTGGTTGTACGGTAAATTTGGAATGGTATCGCATCCGAATCCAACCATCAGTTTTATAAAAGGATTAAGGCTCATGCCTCGTCATTTTCATCATCATAAACCAGTTGTGTTTCTCAACACATGTCAAAACATCTCAATAGAATGACTCATCATTCCAAGGTTTTCATAATTCATTTTCACCAAGTATTCCCATCTAGAGTGACTCAAGTTTTTGATCTATACTAAGATACTAAGTTAACACTGTTCACTAAGGTGGAAAAGATGGTTTCAATCTCATGCCATAGAATGACATCTAAAGGTTTCTAAGTAGGTCAAGTTTTATACTTTTTATGCTACCTTCAAAATTAATTAAAGAACTTTGTGTAAACTAAGGGAAGTAAAACTTGTCAATAAGACTTGGGGTAACTAATAGTTAAAGGGGTGTGATCAAAGCCTGCTTAAGGCATCTTTGCTAAACCATCTAGTTTAATTCTAGCCTGCTAACAATAGCTTGCCTTGGTTGGTGCAGTGGTTGAAGTTTTGTTCTTCTTCTTCTTGGTAGAACTCCTCCTCCTCGAAAGCTTGGTCGGTACTAGCGTCTATAAATATATAGGGAGTAGACAATCACCAAACAATACTTATCTAGGCTAAGTAGCATTCTAAAACACACATTTGATGATCTATTATCATCACAAACATCACAAGTTTTAATTCAATAGTTTCATCCTTTTATTTTAGAAAAGTAATTTCTACTCATTGAAATATTAACTAAAATTTAATATTCACCACCAAAATATGGGATCATGTGGACACATGTCCTCACCACATATTCTAACATGTGGGAATGAGATTTAAGGGTGGGATCAATATTACTTTGGTTTAAGTTCATTATTTAATGATTTAAAGTGACTAGAAATGCCTATATAGCATTATTTTGATACTAGTCCAAAGTCACTGCATGTCAACCTTAATATTATTACATGGTTAGATAGATATGATGAAATGTGATTTTTGAGAGTTGGAATCAACTCAAAAGCTAACTTGGTTGATTTTATAAAAATGTTGCAAGTTGCAAAAGCTTCTGTTTTGTTATTTTTATTAGGAGAGATCTATAAATCTAATTGAATTAAATCCAATGGGCTTGGATAGATCATTTTAATATCTTTCAGACAAAATTGGTTTCATACAATTTGGATTTATAAAACTCTCTGAATTGAATTTTGAAATAGGGGACAGAAAATAGATTTAACTAAAAAGGAAAAACCAGATTTGAATCTATGGGCTAGCGCGGGAAAGGAAATGGGCCGGCCCAGTGGTGCTCCGCGGTGCGGGGCTCAGCTGACAGGGGGGTCCCGCTTGTCAGCGGCTCTTAACACGCGAAACGGTATGCGCGCTGTGGGCTATAGGATTAGAAGCGAGATCAACGGCTGAGGGTCGTCGTCGGCGAACAGGTCGCCGACGAGCTTGAACCCTAGCGGCTCGGTGGGGGTCTCATGAGGCATTGTGGCTCCAGCAGGGTCGGCGAGGCGGGCAAACGAAGTGGAAGACGACGGCGAGGCGAGGCGCGGTTGCGGCGGAGCTTGGGGTGGTCGAAATCAATGGCACCCTTCTCCTCCAGAGGCGGCGGCTCCGGCTCCAATTCCGGCGAGCTGCTGCTCCACTTGCTCCGGCTAAAGGTGGGTGAGGTTCAGAGAGGTGAGGGGAGTGGAATGGTGTGGAGAAGAATGGTTGGGGAGGGCTCCTTTTATAGGCCCGACGGTGAGACCGAGCGAGATGGGCGGTCGACGGTGGCGACATGGCTACGGCGAGCTAGCGGCATGGCGGGGGATGGCGATCGATGGGCGGTTCCCTGGCGGTGCTCTAGGACTTAAATGCGGCCGTAGGGGCGTTGGCGCGCGGTCTGGGCCAGGTGGCGCTCTGCGTGGCTGAATCGGTGGTGTCCACGACGAGCGGTGGCTGTGAGGCTTTGGGCGGCGAACAGGGATGTCTGGGGTGTTCTCTAGGTCGAGGCGGAGCTGCGGGCGCAGGCTGGTGCCAAGGGATGGTCTGTGCGAGCGGGGACAGGGTGTGCTCTGGGGGCGGCGGCGGCATGCTCGACAAGGTCTGGGCGCGGCGGTTCCTGGCCATTCTACTCTCTGTCTCTGGCCTGGGGCTGGTTGGGCGGTGGAGGTGGACCACTGGCAAGCTGCTAGACATGAGGAGAGGGGCTGGAGAGAGCTTCAGAAAAGGCCTGCCGGCGAGGGGGTGCTCGGCATGGCATGGCAGTGCAGCTAGGGGGTAGGGAAGATGCTGGTTAGGCTCTGGTTAGATCAAGAGGGGACAAGGGGATTAAATGGGGATCAATTGGGGGCAAAACCCTATAGTAAACAGTGAGCTAGGATTAGAGGTGAGATTAAGCATGCCAAGTGTTTGATGAAATGGCCGCAAGAGAAAAAGTTTTGAATTTTGAGTTCAAATTTTTTGAGTGATCTCCACTAGTGATAGGTAGTCTCTGGTTGCAAGGGTTCTGAAAATGGAGCTCAAATAGATGGTTTTTGAAATAGGGGTGATCTATGCATATGCATTAGATTCAATTTTAAACTGTCATTTAAAATAGTCAACAGAATGTTTTTAGCAGATCCAAAGGTGGGCCTTGGTACCTCATTGTGTGTACTAGCAAGGGGTGCAAAGATCAAGAATTGTTTCTGTTAAGAATTGAGTACTAGGAATAGCCAAAGTAGGCATGAGAGTTAAATTTGCCAAAATGACCATTCCTTCTTTTTAATTCTTTTTTATTTGATTTTCTTTAGGAAAAGTTTGGGAATGATGTAGATGAGGTTTAAATCACCTAAGAAACATTTTACAAGCATTGGATCACACAATCATGGCAATTCAAAACAACTCCTATTTTACATGCACACACATATGAATGCTTTCATTTTAAATTTGGAAAAGTTTTTGTTAACCCTATTTTTGGATGATTTGATCTTGATAAGCTTGGATTAAAGTTTTGGGATGTTACAATGCCTGTGCGCACTGTGGCTCCTCCTCCACGGAAGAAGCTGAGTGGCTCGAAGTTTGAGTAGATTGCGGTTTTTCACCGAGTCCTCTCCATCATCCCACCTGTTCACGATCTCCATCAGGTGGTCGATTGTTTTGGGCTTCGAGCAGCCTAGCTCCTCTCTGAGCTCTCTGCAACACACGCCATCATTGAATGCGTCGATTGTGTGGTCCTCATAGATGTCCTCTGCTGAGTTTTTGATGATGGACCACCTCTGAATGTATGAGCGCAGTGACTCACCAGTCTTTGGTTAGCAGCCTCTTAATTCTTCGATTGATGCGGGCCTTTTATAAGTTCCCTTGAAGTTTCGCACGAAGCTGTAAACCAACTCATCCCAGCTGTGAATCAATCTGCGCGAGAGGTTATTGAGCCACACACGGGTGGCACCTTGCAGCAGTAGCTCGAGGCATTGCATGGCCGTGCTCGTGGTTCCACCGTGTAGCCTGACGGAGGAAATATGATCTTCTAGCCAGATCTTCGGGTCTTGGAGGCCATCGAATTTTGGGTTCTCCGATGGGAGTACGAACCCTTTTGGCATTCGCTTTTTCCGTATGGCTCTGCTGAAGCAGCTGGCACTGCAGAGCTCTATCCCGTCATCTTCCTAGTCAGTCGAATGGGCGTGCCTCGCGCGCATCTTGTCGACTTTGCACTGTGTGATGTCATCGCACGCATCGTAGTTGTAGTCGTGATGCTGTGAGCGGCGTCATTGCGACAAGTCATGGTTGCCGTTGCTGGAGGAGGAGGAAGAGTAGCGCTTGGCTAGAGCCTTGCTTTTCTTTGGCTCCGGCGTTGGGTCCTTGATGAGGGCAGCTTTGACTAGTCCCAGGCCAGCGATCGTAGATCGGTGCATGGCAGACCACGGGTCCCCAGCCGGTGGCTGGTTGTTGAGAAGGTACAGGTGGCCACTGTTACTGCTGCCTATGGAATTTTTGGGAGCACATTGCCCCGCCTATCCACCATCATAGACGAGAAGTCGAGGACTCGTTCGGCCTCTTCTCTCTCCTTATTAGTGAGATGAGCCAGTCGAGAGCCTCTTCTGGCAGCTGTATGATCGTTGCCTTTGGAGGAGAATCCTCCGATGGAAGAGAGTTGAGCTCGTCGAAGGCTCGACTCGTCCATCGCCCTCCTGTGCTTGTTGAGCTGGGCGATTACTTGTTGATGGTGCTTGAACTCCTCCTTGAGCAGCCAGTGATAACCCATCAGCATATCGTGCGATGAGTTTGGTGGCAGGGGGTTGCCCCGTAGGGCTTCTCTGCAGCGGGCCCACTCAGCATCGTTGAGCTTGATCAGCATGCGCTCTCGGGTTTGCTCATTCGCCGAGAGGTTCGGCTGATCCTCTGGGATGGGCCCTTCTAGCCCGTTGTTAGTGGGGGCGCAGTTGGAGGGGCCACCGTTCGTGACTGGGATACCACCACCAGTGCCGGTGTTGTCCCGAGTGCCGCCATTGCCGCCCATGTTGATGACGGCGCACATGTAATGGCTGGGGAAGCGGTTGCTCCCGCAGCTTTCAGATCCGGAGCCGTAGGCTCCATCTTCTGTTACCAGCTCACCCAGATCGGACTCGCAACTGCTGTTGCTATCCGTATTCCCGACTGATGTCGGGGTGTTGAGTTTGCTCAGGGTGCCGATCAGCGGTGGAAACCATGACGCGGGAGCAATAACGGGAACCTTCGGCTGATTAGGGAGGCGAAGTGTTACCAGCCGACCAACTTGGACGCATAAGCTCCCGATTGCCAGGCCGATTCCATTGCCCACGGACTCAAAATCCGGGCGAGTGGCTGGCGTGTGGACGGTGAAGTCGAAGGCACCAAAGAGGAGGCGAGTTTCCGCTGCTACGGAGTCGTAGATCGCGGTTGATGGGGACGAGGAAGCCGCGACATCAACACTCCCTGTTCCCACAAACGGTGCCAATTGACGAGGGGTTAACTCATCAATGCCCATCATAGATGGACTTAAGTTAGAGGAAGTGGGGAGCGCTAGAGGCATCGATCAGCTAGCAAACAAGCACACGAGGTTTACCCAGGTTCAGGCCTCGTAGAGGATCCTACTCCTGCTTGTCTTCTCTTGGAATTATCGAGGAGTCAAAAGTTACAGGGATGTGCAGATGCAATCTGACGATGGTGTGGTAACTAGGGTTGTGGATATCCTTCTCACTGCCACTCCTAGCCTTTATATAGATAGGCTAGGTCTAGGGATAGCAGGTCGAGTCGGCTACATATTAGGGTTTTCCCTTTAAACTTCTATCTCGAGTTTGCCGTGTGCTGCAAGGAGTCGAAGTCTCCTAGGTCACCTGAATCTTGACTGGGCCTTAGCAACATCATGGGCTTATTCTAGGCTAGTCCGTATATGTTGATCTCAAGTACCTGTAAGGTATGCCCATGTCAGTATTTATTTCTAACTTTTTATTTTGTTAGTTATGTAGTGAACCTCTTTGTTTTTTGTTTTGATTCTATATTTTTTACTAATCTGTTAGTTAACTTCTATAATGTTACTTTTCTATCTTCATATTTTCATATAGTGAACTTCTCTTATTTGTTTCTTTTTTGTAGCCACTGAAACTATCAGGGAATCTTTAGAATAACTCAATGTCGACTATCCTCATTCTGTTTCTCCTGCAAGGTCTATTGATGATGATGTTGTTACTGGCCCGCCACTCTATGATGAAACTCCACTCCCTAGACGACCTGTTGGTGAATCTGCCAATATCCCCAACGTTGATCGTTTAGCTGGACCAGCTTTTGATCTGAGTCATGTGCAAGGTAAGTCCAGGACATCAGATGCAACTGATTTGCTTGTACCAGATTGCACTCAAGTTTTACAGGACACTCCTTCGTAGACTATGGATGGTACTGAGAAAGTGACAGGATTAGAATGTTCAGGAGCAGCTGTCCAAATACAATGAGCAACACGCTTCCAAGGTTGCTTAGCATGAGTTAAAAGTGAAATAGTACTATATTAGGAAAAAATTAAAGAAAAACGTTACTAGCTCTACAGATATTCCAAGTGATCCAGTCGTAGAGCCAAGTGAACCAGTCGTAGAACCAAGTGAATCAGTCATAGAGCCAAGTGAACCAGTACGTCGCAGAGAGAGGATTGATGTTCGTAAAAGAAGTCATAGTTCCATTGTTGGATCTTCTTTGTCCCCTTCTCAGTCTACTTCTATGACCCCTCGTCGTAGTCCTCGTGTTTTCGTGTCTACTAAATCTGCAGCCAATCATGAGGATTTTTCTTCTTCTAAGTCTAGTTCTGGCAAACACAGCCTTCCAGTGAACAAATCTTATGTTCCTGATGCTTCCATTGAAGATGTTTTATGTGATGATTCTGATGACTTTGTTGACATACCTGAGTAGGTGATTTTCTTTTTTAGATGATTTTTATTTTTATAATGTACTTCTGAATCTACCATGCTAAATTATTATTTCAGGTCTTTAATTAACCTCTCTTGATATACATGTGTATATCCCTTCACTAGTATAGTGAACTTCTCTTAATTTTTTTGTATTGTGGTTTTACGCTTTTTTAATTTTTGTAATTGTTTCATTATGTTGTTTTAATGTTTATTCAAGTTCTGTTTTGTAATATAGTTGAACTTTCTCCTACCATATTAGTGAACTACTGAAAGTAGACATCCAAAACTTCTTACATCATCCTTTTTTTACCATTAGCTAATCTCTCCTTATGTAACATGTGATCTTCCATCATCATTGTAGTGAAGTTCCCTTAATTAATTTTTTTGTTTTATCCTTTTTTGTTTTTCACCTTTTCATATTCAATGAACATCTCTTATTTTTTGTTTTTCTATGTTTTGTGGACAAAGGGGAAAAAGACAGAAACTGAATGCTTTACCTACTGGTCCTGCTAAGAAGAAGACCGTAGGCCGTAAGAAGACTATAGGTCGATTGAAGCCTGATGCAGATGATGTCGGACAAAAGCGCTTTCAGCAAACTATTCGTTGTTCACTTGGGGAAGTTTTGTTGGTTGTTAAGTTGCTAAAGTCAGCTCATATAGCAAAAGTCTGTGATGCTGGATTTGGCTGTGTGTTTGACTGGGTTCTCGAGGGAAATATTTCAGGTGTCCTCATGTGTGATTTGATGATGAAACTTGACCCATCCAACATGAATATAGAGTGTGATTCTGGAAAGGTTCTTGAAGTTAGTAGGAACGTTGTTCATCATGTTTTTGGTTTCCCAAATGGAGATGACACCGCTCCGAGACCTTCAGATTTAGGTCATGTCAATCAATTTCGTGAGCTTAAGATAGAACTTGGCTTTGCACCAAGTTCTCATATTGAAATCAAAGCATCTGTGGAAACTTTTAGAAGATTTAGTCAAGGATGATTCAAAAGTTGACTTAGATGTGAAGGTGTTCTTTGCCATTTTGTTCAACAAATTGATCTGTCTTGGTGCTGCTACACACCTTGGTAGGGAGGCTCCTATGTTAGTTAACATGCATTACCAGAGTATGGCCACCATGGATTTCTATCAGGTTGTTTGTGATGAAATCAAGAGAGGTGCTATCAGGTACCAAGAAGAAAAGAAGGCAGGAGGATGTGGTGTTGTTCCAGTTATCATGTATCTTGACAGCTGTTATTCTGTCATGCACACTCTCACACCTCGCGCAAATTATTTGCAAGAAAAGAAGATGAAGGAGATTTATAAAATAGATCTGTATAAGAGTGGTGGACCTAACCTTGCAGATATAGGTTTGCCAAACTGAGTGTGAGTACCACTATTCTTTTCTTCTTTATTTTTGGGCTATTCTTCATTTTATGATGTATTTTCATTGTGTATTTTTTTATACTTACATTCTAATTTTTTTGCGTTAACTCATTCATTTATGCAATAGTGAACTTTTGATATCTTGTATGTGTGATCTTTCTTTTTTTAATTGATAGTAGTCGGTGTTAATTACTACATTGTTTGTCCTATCTTCACATTTTGGAAATACCCCACTTTTGCATCAGTGAACCCATGCTATTTTGTAGGTGTGGACTTCCTTCTTTCTTAATCCATATTAATGTGAATTCTTATATATTTTTGAATCTCTTTTCTATTGTTTGAAATACCCAACATTTAAGTAGTGAGCTCCTGTATGTTGCATAAGTGAACTTTGTTGGAAATATGCCCTAGAGACAAATAGTAATAAGGACTATTATCATATTTCATATAGTTTATGATTAAGTTTTATATTATGCTATAACTGTATTGAGTGGAAACATCAATACACGTGTGATATATAAACAACCAGGGGTTCCCAGTGAAACTCTAGTCACTGGTTCATTGGACAACAGATAATCATGCTTCCTGATCATGTGGCATTTATGCTAGTTGGAAATGGAGTCAACTCATTCTGAGAATGAGATGATGAACCAATACCCAACCTAAACATCATGACCCGATCATGTCACGAAGTTCAAGTTACGATGATTAGAAATGGATCCTCATAGACTATTCCTTAGACCGTGAGGCTATATCAATCACTGTCTCCCGAGAGTGCTTAGATAGCATCAAGCGCCACTTGGTAATACAGTGGTTATAAAGGTGTGTTCAGGTACTCGGAGGAAACTGTAGAGGCAATATATGTCAAGAGCGGGATTTGTCCATCCATGTGACGGAAAGATACTCAAGGGCCCACTCGGAGAGGTTATATCCAATAGCTGGGCAGCGTGTGATTTGATCACAAGGATATCACTTGTCGAAACGAGTCAAGTAGCATTGTTAGGTAACGAGATTGAACATGACATGGTGATGTCATTGATCAGATCTCGGGCAATGCAAGTATCGAGAGACAAAGGGAATAAGACACAACCATCCCGGTTCAAACGATGAAAGATCTTCGTGGAACGCATAGGGGTCACATGGCCATCCAGGTCCCTCTGTTGATCATTGGTCCGGGAGTGTACCGACCATGTCTGGAGTGTTCCCGAACCGTAGGGTATCACGCTTAAGGGTTTGATGATTCTTAGAGAGTGTTTATAGGATCGGTAGAATCACCGAAGAATAGTAGAGATAAAACCGGAAGGGTTTCGGTAAGTCCGGAGGATGTCCGGAGTGGAGGTGGAAGGTGTTCCATAGCCATAGAGATTGAATACTATATGAATGAATGTTAAATATTGATTTAATCATTTATTCATAATTATTTAATAAAATAGAAATCAATTTAAAGGTCAAAAGGCTTAATGGGCCAATTCCGGAGGGAAGAGGGCCCATTAGGGAAAGGAAAGAGGGGAGAAGGGGCTGGGCCCCGCATGGGGCCCACTAGGGCCGGCCGGCGGCTTCCCCCTCTCCCTCTCCTTTAGTCCCACCCCGGGACTTTGAGGGAAGTAGTACCTCCCCTCCCCCTATATATACTCGGGGTATTTGGCCAGATAAATACACACAATATTCAATAAAGGTCTTCTCACTTTTGGGAAGACCTCTAATTGATATTCTCTCTCTCTCTCATGACCGTGGTCCCAATTTCAGACTGCACGAACGAGATACATCTTCATCGCTCTTGGCATCTGAGATTCGGATCCGGAGATCTACTCCGCAATCTTTGGATCGGGGAAGTGGGAGTCATCGTCAGGCACCGGACGTGTGTAACTCCCCGCGAGGTGTCGTACTTGAGGCACTCAAGTCGTTGGAGCCATTGGAGCGCAAGGACTTCATCACGACCTTGAGGTCAGCTTCGGCTCGTCTACATCAACCATGCTATCCTGAGCGTTGACAACACTTTTAGGTCTTCAAGGGTAAGTTCGTGAAAAGCCCCTCCCGTTACTGTATTACTAATAGATAGGTCCTGGCAGCATCAGGGGTTCAGGGGCGTAGGGTAAAATTTATTGTTTTCATACGCGGAACCCCTAAAGTGGTATCAGAGCTAGATCTATGCGTAGTAATGCTAGTACGGGTAGAACACACGGGATGTAGCATGTGGGCGTTGATCTTTTAGTTGTTACCCTCCCACGTGTACTTGTGTATACCGCAGTAATGCTTGATGAAGCGGCCCCTAACCGACTTTACGCATTCATTCGCGAGACTGGTCCACGCTTGACATACGGCTTGTACCGTATAAAGTGGCTTAGGGGGGATGTCTGTCTTTCTCGCATTAGTTGGTATACCATTTGCAACGGAAGGCCTAGAAAGGGGTGTAGTAGAGACAACTACTTGATCAACGTTGTGCTGAAAGTTCGTAGATAAGAACGGTTCTTGTGCGAAAGCGCATTCAGCCACGTAAAACATGCAAAGATAAAGTAGAGGCGTCTAACTTTGTTTTGCAGGGGTGTTGCTTTGTGATATGGTTGTGGCAAAGGTAAAGTGATTACCTTATGTTATGTAGTAGTAGATAGTCACGGAGGTGACGGACTACCACGCCGGAAAGACATTGGTACCCTGGTGTCTACGACGCCGGAACCCTGGCGCCGGAATCCGGTGACGACAGATGGAGATCACGACGTGAAGGACCATATCACATCGCATTTACATTCAATGTTATTGTTTGTATATCTTATTGTGTGCTAGTATTAGATACTCGACGGTAGCCTAATAAGATGATCCCTGTTAAAATTACCAATTATTGTGTTCCCCCTTAGTGTGCACCACCAAGAAAGTTCTTTGGTATGAGGCAGGCCGTGATGATCGGTTGTCAGACATATCTATGTTCGCATATAGTGGGTGTAAGCCATGTTACACATCGAATACACTAAGGTTGAGTTGGCGAGCCTAGCACGTTACAGAGACGTGGCCTCGGAATGCGGATGGTCGAAAGATCGAGCACGAGTCGCATGAATGATGTGACCGACGTTTAGCGTCCACCCTGAACCCACATTGATGGCCGTGATGATCGGGGGAGATGTTGCTGAAAGGGGTCGTGTTATCACTAGGAACCCTTCATGGGATAGGTGTTTCTGAGTGGAGTTATTATTAACTCATTTAATTATAAACTTAGTCTAAATTCCTTTTGCAATTATAAATGTAGAAAAGGTTCTCCTTGATGCCACCTTTCCTATTGACGATTGATTGGTTAGAAGGAGAGAAGCTCAGACTAGATGGATCAAACTTCTCTATATGGGTTACACGTCTCCACGTTCTCCTTAGCGAGAATGACATGGTCGACTACATACTCGACGAGATGGATTTGGATCAGCTCATTGACCTAGAGACCCCAGAGCAGTGGGAAGACCGCTATCACCGTCGGGAGATGGCCTCCTTCATTTTAGTTACAATGCGTTTCGGAATGGTGGACAAGTTGTGGCCTGTCATGGGTAATGTCAACCCTCGTACAGTAATGCTACAGCTTAGGACACATTTCGTGGAACAAGCATGCATATGGGAGCATGAGCTCATGGGAGACTTCCTCTCCATTAAGATGGAGGAAAACTCATCACTTGACGACCACTTGGAGCGCATGCATGATGTGTACATGAGGCCTGCATACTTCCTGGATAGCTGGATATTTTGCAAATGGCGTTGTGCTGCGGTCGCTGTCACCAAGCTACCAAGCACAAGTCAGGACTTGCATTATGAGAGGCGACACGGAATCAATGAATTCCATAGGTTCGTATCACATCTCAGGAATGTGATGGTTGAACCCATTATCGCTGAGGTCATCAATGACAAAGGTATATATTTGATATACAATTTTATAAATGTTATAACCTTGCAAACACATTTGTAGTGTTAAGTATATTTGATACTTGTTCTGTTTTACTGAAAACAGGTCCTTCTGCATGAGAGGTGCTTGCTAGAGAGGAGGTGACGTTGTGTGTTGATGGCGAGCATGATGATGATGGCCAACGATGCTCTCCCTCGACATTTATCATTTAGTTTATGTTTTAGGATGATTATTGTAATCAAAATATTGTGAACTTCTTTAGTGTGTCTTACACTTTGTGAGACGATTATTCATATGAGCTTGTAACAAACAGTTGTTCCACTTTTATGAATGATTTTTATTTGTGTTCATATCTTGTTTGATTATATGTAAATTATCCTTGTTGTTTGAAACTAATTGATATTGCATGAACATTTGTAAAATATTGAAATGCCTTAAAATACCCAACTTAATGATATGTTCATTAATGAATGAAACCATTGTATAAATTCAAAAGTTATGTTAATAATATGTGAAATTCATTTGATTTCTTATCACATATAAATCATGCCTAAGTTCGGCAAAATAACTTGAACACTGTGTATTACTTGAATACAAAGTGTTTAATGAATTGAAAATAAATACATATTCGATGTATTGTGTTTTAACAAAAATGGCAATTATCATTATTTGATTGTTTAAATGTGTAAAAAAGTTTACCAAAGGAAACATGAGTATGAAACTATTTGATTTGATCAAAGTGTTTCATCAAACAAAGGGTGTTAAAGATAAAATAGAATCTAATTACTAAGATTTGATCAATAGTAATGAAATTCGACTTTATAAGAATGGCATATAAGAAATTGTGGAATGCAAATCGTTTTGAAAACGTCAAAATGCAAAACATCACGATGTGATATTAGATATCAAAATGGGTGAATATATGGCGCCAAATAAATCGTTGTAGTATAGATGTAGAGACCATTAGTTAGAAATAGTTAGCACTCAATTAGAATATATAGTGAACCATCTGGATTCGTGAAAGCGGCTCCATATCTGGTATGGATCGTCGTAAAAGTTTTGGGGTTATTCGATATAACCAAAACAATAACGAAAAGTCCTTGTAGAGTATTCATTGGAAACTTTGAATATGAAATCCATAGCTGAAACCAAAAGAGAAGCAAAACTTGTATTGCATGAATTTTGGTGCATTCTTGAGAAAGCTCACTTTTAGTGATATTTCTCGATTATGGAGAAACTGGAAGATACTGAAAAACACGGTGAGGATTCAAATCCCTGCATCAGAGTTTTGAGAAGTGCAACGGACAACGTTCCTGAATGTTTCTCTTCACGGAAGTAAAGAATCAATGATAATGATCATTGTGTTTTCCCCACTAGTGTTTTCACTACATGAAGTAGGATTCAAAATGTAATCCATATCTTGTATAGAGACATTTGTGAATCATTTTTCATGATTCTTGGAATATGACATACCTACGAACTACTAAGAAAATAATGGTGAACTAGAATTATGAGAAATCCTAGAAGCAAAATTGCCTTGAGATTAGAAAGCAATTCGTTGCTGAATCTCACAAGTAAAAGGGGTTACTTGAATTTTCCCAAATGACTGCAAAGTCATAGTGGAAAGGGGGTGAATGACAAAAGCACAATTTGTCAAGTATTGGACGAATTCAAATGAATTTGATTCATGTGTGCTTAATGTCTAGTGGATTTAAAACTGGTAAAAGTACTAGTGTCTCATAGTAAATCTCTCACTTTGATATTTGATCAAAGGATTTGAAGTTGTTCAAAATAGTGAGTAGATATGCAATTTGCATGAAATTGAGTGGGAGCTATGAAAGTCTTCCTAAAACAATATGTGAATGGCATATTTTTGAGTGGGAGCAATATAAGTCTCAAATTCAAATATGTAGAAACATAGTTTGAGTAAAAGTAGTGACTCATACTCAAATATGTTGGGAACATATTTTGAGTGGGAGCTTATAGGAGTGATTCTTAAGTATGTTAAGAATAAAAGCGCAAGTACCAATAAATAATGATTTGTAAGGTGTAGAAGTTGATAATAAATGTATTATGATATTATATAGTATTCCTTAAGGGATTCTGAAAAGGGTTTCAGAATAGAAGTTAATTAAGGAACTAGTCCTTAATAACTGAAGTTAGGAATAGTATTAAGTTTAACATCAATGGTTGAAAGAAATAAAAGGATGATCATCATCCACTATGTTGAGACATAGGTTCTATCTTAGAAAACCATGATGATAACTTAACATAATATATGATCCAATAAGGAACATTTAAAAGTGATTAAGTTTGAATCACAGAATGTTGAGCTAAGTTTGTCCATAGTGTCTAATAGAGAACTGTAGACATATTTTCCAGATCCATAAAGGATGACATATCTTAAAGCATAAAGGGTTATGTTAGAAGGGAATATGTTGGAAACTCCTGTAAATACCGATTAAAGTCAAGTAGGAAGCGAGGTGAACAAAAACATCGAAAGTTGCACAGAGTGCACTTGTATTTCGATCATTACATTTATAATAATAGATAAGGGTACCATCTAAATGTTGTATAATGTTATGGTGGGGCTAGTTCACTTTTAACCTAGAATGATGTGTCCCAGGGCTCAGTGCCCATGAGAAAGCCCTCGAGGTTGATCTAAAGTCACTGTAGGCTCCTGAAATCAGGCCTCGTTCTGCTTCCATAGAGACGATGCGTACACACAGATGTTATCATGTGATGACAAAGTATTAATGTCAATCAAGGTGAGATTAGTAAGTTGCAAAGGATTTGGTACTATAAAGTACAGGCCCAAGACTCAACCTCTTCCATGAGCAAGCATGTTCAGGGTACCGGATATATGGTGCTAATGATTAAGAACAAATGCAGCTAGTGTATTTGTACTCTAGTGCAAGTGGGAGACTGTTGGAAATATGCCCTAGAGACAAATAGTAATAAGGACTATTATCATATTTCATATAGTTTATGATTAAGTTTTATATTATGCTATAACTGTATTGAGTGGAAACATCAATACACGTGTGATATATAAACAACCAGGGGTTCCCAGTGAAACTATATTCATTGGTTCATTGGTCAATAGATGATCATGTTTCCTGATCATGTGGCATTTATGCTAGTTGGAAATGGAGTCAACTCATTCTGTGAATGAGATGATGAACCAATACCCAACCTAAACATCGTGACCTGATCATGTCACGAAGTTCAAGTTATGATGATTAGAAATGGATCCTCGTAGACTGTTCCTTAGACCGTGAGGCTATATCAATCACTATCTCCCGAGAGTGCTTAGATAGCATCAAGCGCCACTTGGTAATACAGTGGTTATAAAGGTGTGTTCAGGTACTCGGAGGAAACCGTAGAGGCAATATATGTCAAGAGCGGGATTTGTCCGTCCATGTCACGGAAAGATACTCAAGGGCCCACTCGGAGAGGTTATATCCAATAGTTGTGCAACGTGTGATTTGATCACAAGGATGTCACTTGTCAGAACGAGTCAAGTAGCATTGTTCGGTAATGAAATTGAACACGACATGGTGATGTCATTGATTAGATCTCAGGCAATGCAAGTATCAAGAGACAAAGAGAATAAGACACGACCGTCCCGGTTCAAACGACAAAAGATCTTCGTGGAACGCACATGGGTCACATGGCCATCCAGGTCCATCTGTTGATGTAACATCCCAAAACTTCAATCCAAGCTTATCAAGATCAAATCATCCAAAAATAGGGTTACCAAAAACTTTTCCAAATTTAATATGAAAGCATTCATATGTGTGTGCATTTAAAATAGGAGTTGTTTGAATTGCCATGATTGAATGATCCAATGCTTGTGAAATGTTTCTTAGGTGATTTAAACATCATCTACATCATTCCCAAACTTTTCCTAAAGAAAATAAAATCAAAAAGAATTAAAAAGGAGGAATGGTCATTTTGGCAAATTTAACTCTCATGCCTACTTTGGCTATTCCTAGTACTCAAAACTTAACAGAAACAATTCTTGATCTTTGCACCCCTTGCTAGTACACATAATGAGGTACCAAGGCCCACCTTTTGATCTGCTAAAAACATTCTGTTAACTATTTTAAATGACAGTTTAAAATTGAATCTAATGCATATGCATAGATCACCCCTATTTCAAAAACCATCTATTTGAGCTCCATTTTCAAAACCCTTGCAACTAGAGACTACCTATCACTAGTGGAGATCACTCAAAATTTTTGAAACCAAAATTCAAAACTTTCTTTCATGCGGCCATTTCATCAAACAGTTGGCATGCATAATCTCTACTCTAATCATAGCTCACTGTTTACTACAGGGTTTTGCCCCCAATTGATCCCCATTTAATCCCCTTGTCCCCTCTTGATCTAACAAGAGCCTAACTAGCATCTCCCCTACCTCCTAGCTGCACTGCCATGCCATGCCGAGCACCACCTCGCCAGCCGACAGTGCACTCGCAGCAGCAGCCCTCTCCAACCCCTCTCGCCATGTCTAGTACACTGCCAGTGGTCCACCTCCACCGCCCAACCAGCCCCAGGCCAGAGACAGAGACCAGAACGGCCAGGAACCGCTGCGCCCGGAGCCGGTCGAGCATGCCCTGTCCCTGCTCACACAGACCATCCCTTGGCACCAGCCCGTGCCCGCCACTCCACCTCGACCTGGAGAACACCCCAGACATCCCCGTTCGCCGCCCAAAGCCTCAAAGCCACCGCTCGTCGTGGACACCGCCGCTTCAGCCGCGTAGAGCGCTACCTCGCCCAGACCGCGTGCCACCGCCCCTACACTCGCATTTAAGTTCTAGAGCACCGCCAGGGAACCGCCCATCGATTGCCACTCCCAGCCATGCCTCTACCCTGCCGTAGCCTTGTCGCCGGAGTCGCCTGCCCATCCCGCTCGGCCTCACCATCGGGCCTATAAAAGGAGCCCTCCCCAGCCTCTTCTCTCCACACCATTCCACTCCCCTCACCTCTCTGAACCTCACCCACCTCTAGCCGGAGCAAGTGGAGCAAGACTCTTGAATTGAGTCGAGCATGGGAGGAGAAGGGCGCCGTTGATTTTGACCACCCCAAGCTCCACCGCAACCGCGCCTCGCCTCGCCGTCGTCTTCCACGTCGTTTGCCTGCCTCGTCGACCCTGCTGGAGCCCTGGTACGCCCCCAGTAGACCCCCACCGAGACGCTAGGGTTCGAGCTCGCCGGCGACCTATTCGTCGTCGACGACGACCCTCAGCCGTTGATCTCACTTCTAATCGCACGACCCACAGCGCGCGTACCGTTTCACGTTTTAAGTGCCGCTGATAAGCGGGACCCCCCTGTCAGTTGAGCCCCGCGCCGCGGAGCGCCACTGGGCTGGACCATTCCTTTTCCCACGCTAGCCCATAGATTCAAATCTGGATTTTTCTTTTTAGTTAAATCTAGTTTCTGTCCCCTAGTTTGAAAATCAATTCATAGAGTTTTAGAAATCCAAATTGCATGAAACTAATTTTGTCTGAAAGGTATTGAAATGCTCTATCCAAGCCCGTTGGATTTAATTCAATTAGATTTATAGATCCCTCCTAATAAAAATAACAAAACAGAAGCTTTTGCAACTTGCAACATTTTTATAAAATCAACCAAGTTAGCTTTTGAGTTGATTCCAACTCTCAAAAATCACATTTCATCATATCTATCTAACCATGTAATAATATTAAGGTTGACATGCAGTGACTTTGGACTAGTACCAAAATAATGCTATATAGGCATTTCTAGTCACTTTAAATCATTAAATAATGAACTTAAACCAAAGTAATATTGATCCAACCCTTAAATATCATTCCCACATGTTAGAATATGTGGTGATGACATGTGTCAACATGATCCCATGTTTTAAGTGGTGAATATGAAATATTAGTTAATTTTTCAATGAGTAGAAATTATTTTTATAAAATAAAAAGGATGAAACTATTGAATTAAAACTTGTGATGTTTGTGATGATAATAGATCATCAAATGTGTGTTTTAGAATGCTAATTAGCCTAGTTAAGTATTGTTTGGTGATTGTACACTCCCTATGTATTTATAGACGCTAGTACCGACCAAGCTTTCGAGGAGGAGGAGTTCTACCAAGAAGAAGAAGAAGAAGAAAACTTCAACCACTACACAAACCAAGGCAAGCTATTGTTAGCAAGCTAGAATTAAGCTAGATGGTTTAGTAAATATGCCTTAAGCATGCTTTGATCACACCCATTTTAACTATTAGTACCCCAAGTCTTACTTACAAGTTCACTCCCCTTAGTATGCAAAGTTCCTTACTTATTTTGAAGGTAGCATAAAAAGTATAAAACTTGACCTACTTAGAAACCTTTAGATGTCATGCAACGGCATGAGATTGATCCCATCCTTCCCCTTTAGTGAACACTCTTAACTTAGTATTTTAGAGTAGATCAAAAACTTGAGTCACTTTAGATGGGAACACTTGGTGAAAATGAATTGTGAAAACCTTGGAATGATGAGTCATTCTATTGAGATGTTTTGACATGTGTTGAGAAACACACCTGGTTTATGATGATGAAAATGATGAGGCATGAGCCTTAACCCTTTTATAATACTGATGGTTGGATTCAGATGCGATACCATTCCAAATTTACCGTACAACCACATTACCTGAATTGGATAAGGCTTAGCTGGAAATTTATATGCATTAGTATTAGTTCCCTCACGGGAGAGGTTTGAGCCGAGGCTACCTCTCAATGTTGTCCACCTATGCAGTGCCCAAGATGACTGATGGTCATGGTTGGGAGGCCATGCTCATAGGAGAGGTGCTTGTACTAGGGTGTGTAAAGTTAAGGTTATGTTTGATTATCTGCATACTAAGTATGATGATTCAGGGTTATCCCTGACAGATGTATCGAATCTTGTGGTGAAAGTGTACCACCTCTGCAGAGTCTCAAACTATTCGAATAGCCGCGTCCGCGGTTATGGACAGTTGGAATGGCCATACTGTTTCGTTGTCAGATGTTTTCTAAATACCTTGAAATGAATGATGAAATTTTTGACTTGACCACAACAGGGTTGTGTTGATGATAATAGCTTCCCACTTAGGTGATTCTAGAACTTTACTTTATCTTTCTTTGCTTCAGAACTCAGCTTAGGTTTCAAACTTAACTTTATAGTTAAACTTAGCTCTAGCACTTTAACTTAGAACTATAGTACCTGTTAATAGTAGTTTGTGAGTACTTAAAGAGTACTCATGGCTTTTGTCCCTGGCTATTATCATGGCCAGACTATGAAGGAGATTACCAAGATGATGGTCAGCAGGACGGCTATGATAACTAGGACTATCTGCCTTCGTCAGCATTGCCTGTGCCCCTGAAGATGGACCCCACCGCTACGCTTATCTTTTATTTCCGCTGCTTGTTGTATTAAAGACTGGATCATGAGATCCTTATTTGTGTAAAACCTTATGTATGGTTTGTAATGGATGATGTACTATGATATCCAATCCGTTATGTCTCGCAAAAATGGTAATCTTGGGATTGCGAGGTAGGGCATAACGGGCATCTGGGATTAAAAATCCGGGTGTTGACAGTTGATCATTGGTCTGGAAGTGTCCCGACCATGTATGGAATGTTCTCGAACCGTAGGGTATCACGCTTAAGGGTTTGATGATGCTTAGAGAGTGTTTATAGGATCGGTAGAATCACCAAAGAATAGTAGAGAGGAAACCGGAAGGGTTTCGGTAAGTCCGGAGGATGTCCGGAGTGGAGGTGGAAGGTGTTCCATAGCCACGGAGATTAAATAATATATGAATGAATGTTAAATATTGATTTCATCATTTATTCATAATTATTTAATAAAAGAGAAAATCAATTTAAAAGTCAAAAGGCTTAATGGGCCAATTCTGGAGGGAAGAGGGCCCATTAGGGAAAGGAAAGAGGGGAGAAGGGGCAAGGGGGTGGCCGGCTGGGCCAAGCCCCCCGCGCAGGTCCCACTAGGGCCGGCCGGTGGCTTCCCCCCTCTCCCTCTCCTTTAGTCCCACCCTGGGACTTTGAGGGAAGTAGTACCTCCCCTCCCCCTATATATAGTGGGGGTATTTGGCCAGATAAATACACATAATATTCAATAAAGGTCTTATCACTTTTGGGAATACCTCTAATTGATATGATCTCTCTCTCTCTCTCATGACCGTGGTCCCAAGTTTGGACTGCACGAACGAGAGACATCTTCACCGCGGAGCGACGTCGCGCCGCGGGATTCGGATCCAGGAGCTCTGCTTCCGCAACTATTGCTAGATCAGGGAAGCGGGAGTCATCGTTAGGCACCGGACATGTGTAACTCCCCGCGAGGTGTCGCACTTGAGGCACTCAAGTCGTTGGATCCGTTGGAGCGCAAGGACTTCATCACGACCTTGAGGTCGGCTACGGCTCGTCGACATCAACCACGCTCTCCTAAGCGTTGACAACACTTTTCGGTCTTCAAGGGTAAGTTCGCAAAAATCCCCTCCCATTATTGTATTACTAATAGATAGGTCCTGGCAGCATCAGGGTTTCAGGAGCGTAGGGTAAAATTTATTGTTTTCATACGCGGAACCCCTACAAACTTCATGTATTAACACATAGCATTTGTGAAACCCCTCATTCTTTTTTTTCCTTTTCATTTCTACAAATAGCCATTAAGCAGTAGTGAACTTCTATAATTTTACATATGAACTTCCTTGGTCAACGCATTTTTATATGGTTTTTTTGTATGTTGTTATGTTTTACCGTTATTCGTGCATAATCCATATTTTTTGTTATTCTTTTCATGATTTTAGTGAACTTCCTGTATACTTTTCGTATTCATTTAATTTTTTTTAACCATATTATCTGCAGTGGAAAGGTCGCAACCAGATTGCATATTCTTATCGTTTTCCTATCCAAGAACTTCATGCTGGATCTAATGTTGGACATGCTGTTAATAATCTCCTGGAACCTGATCATTTTTATGATCCACTGAGCATTACTCAGCATGAAACTGTTTCTGTCCAGCTAGCAAATGTTCAAACTATGCCTATCCCGAGCCAACAGGAACTAGTGGTGGTACATCACCTATTTCAGCCTTGAGCAAGATCGATCTTCTACTTCAGAAAGTTGATGATATGTAACTACCTCGGTGAATTACGCTCTTAGTTACAAGCCTGGATGAGCGGAAATGGTTAAAATAGTACGGTGGGGCCAAATGCCACTCACAGGTAGACCTTTCGGCCGTCCTAACCATTTCCAAACATCAGGACAAGAACGAGCGGCGTAATCGGCAGGCGAAGGGATCAACTACATACACAAATGAGTATGTATGCAAGCCACCATACATTAGTCCTCAGAGCCATTCCATCTAAAAGAAATAGAAATATTGCAACGCCATACGGGAAGATCCAAATATCCTAGATAGATATAATAGTTTAGGATATCTCCTCATACATCAAACATCAGAGTATCAGGCGGAAGCGGAAAACAAGATCCGAGTACGGATAAGAAGCAAATCGGCATAAGATGCCCCATAAATAAACACATCCCGCCCACAGATCTCACGGATCCCCGTTCCCGGAATCTCTACACCGAATGATCGTTACCAACATCGTCCGTCTCCTCCACCCAGTATCCATCTTGCGAGTTTACCTGTTCATCTGAATCAAACAATTTATCGTGTGAGACCCTAGGGGTACTCAGCAAGTCTTTATGCCTCTAAAGGGGACACAACCTGGGGTGACGCAATTGCAGCAAAAGAAAATACCTAACAATTCTAAATATACTCGCTAACCATCCGCCTAACCAAAGATAGACGGATGTCCGTGAATTAATAACAACAGTTATAACGGTAATATTAACAGATCCATCCTCCTCCTCGCTTACCAACGAGGAAGCGGACGAACAACCCCCCCATCCGTTGGCAGTTTTATTAGCCATTCCATGAATGTTGCACTATTACTAGTCAGGTACTTAGTCAAATTAAAAACGGAACTTTAGTTATGCTTGTCTATGATCGAGAAACTGTGCTCCAAGTCGTCCATAACCGCGGACACGGCTTTCAGAAAGTTTTACCCTGCAGGGGTGCACAAATAGCAACACACACTCGATCAACCTCGGAAAAACCAAATCAAAACCCAACGAGGCATTCACGACAAAGCGATCACAGGATTCAGAAATATTTCAGGGGGCCACCCCATTAAGCTACCCGCAACAAAGTTGGCCGACTCCGAGACGGACTCAAGGTTTGTGTGGACGGCTGTAAACGACTGGGAACCCGAAAGTGTGACTGGGCTTGTCGATACAGCGAAAACGTGTCACGGACCTAAACAGTACAGGTGCTCCACGCACAATCTTAAATAAAGCAGTAAAGCATGGCATAAGTACAGGATAGTAATAAAGCCCCAAACTAATTGTGGCCCCAAGAAATAAGAATGAATCAAGCTCTGGCTCAGGGGGGTCCATAGGCCTCCCGGATGTGGATAGCGCGAATATTCAAGGAACAGGAATCAAGTACTCGGGGTCCTACGGGACACAAGTGAGCATGAAAAACCAAATAGCAGATATTTCTCACCGGTGCCACTTTCATTAGTTATCCCATTACTACTCAGGTTAAGTTGTTTAGGTACCTCGTTATCCATCAGACACTCACATACCCTACACATGCTGTTCTACGACTCGCATGGCTCAAACAACTCCTGTAGTAATGGCTCATGGGATGGAGGAACAAGCTTCGGTGGAGTTTAAAAGTAAAGGCTATGCAGTACTTGGGATTCAATTTAATGCAATCGCGACTCGATGATGCAAGAATAAGATAGAGGCAATAGGTACTGTATGTATGCAAGCATGCGGTAGTGCTTGCCTGGCAGCTCAGTTGAAGCGAGAGAAGGATCTGGGTAGTGCTCCTGGTTTTCTTGGTAAATCCCTTGCTCAGCGTCTATTCGAAGAAGAACCAAACAAACAAGGGCCAACATAAATAAAGTGCACAAGCATATGAATAAAATGCGACAAGCAAACAATCATGCCATGATGAATGATGCACAATTTTGCATGGCAATAAAGTAGCATGGCATGGTTGAGGTGTGGAATACAAGAATAAATCATTTTATGGTGTTTTAATCATATTTTATACTCAAATAAGTTGCTGTATACTTTATATTTATATGATGCATGATGCAATTCAGAACAAAGAATGCATAAACGGAAAGGCCTCGTCGAGCTGATCAATTTAGACATATTATTTGTCAAATTTGGAGTTATAAAACTAAAGTTATTAATTAATTAAGAAAGAGGGCATTTTATTGTAATTTTGATCAACTTGAAAATTAAAGTGTCCAAAATATATTTTTAAGGCCATATTTGAATTCCTCACATTTTTCTGATTTCAAAACATATATTACATGTTTAATTTGGGTTTATATTTTAAAAGTTATTTGAAAACAGATTTGAAATTTGAATTTAAATTAATTTGGAAAAGTTTGAATTAAAACAGTAATACAGAAATTCTTTTGTCACCCAGTCTAGACCTAGTCACAGACAGTGACAAGTGGGGCCAGTGGGGCGTCTGGCGTCGAGGAAAAGCTTTTACCACCATGGCGCTTTCCGACTTCATCGACGGGTGGGGCCACGGCAACCTCAGGGCCACAGCAGGCGCCAGCCAAGGGCGTGCCACGTGGGGAGCAGGAGCCTTGAGTTAAGGCTAAGGTTCTACGGGGGGCTCTTTGTAAAAGGGCCAGGGAGGCTGACTGGTGGGCTCTGCGTATCGCGGATAGAGCGAGAGAAAAACGGAGGGGCTATCTGCAAAAAGGACCGCGTACTGTGGATCTTCTCCGTGATCGACCGATCGGTCTGCTGACCAAGCACGCAGTCGAGAATCAAACCCAGGACTGGCGTGCGGCAGGGCGAGCCACGCGGTAGGAGGGGTAGTCGTTAGGGAGGTAGGCGTGGCTAGGTGAGGTGCTACTGTGGCCTTGGCGAGACGCTGAGCCTGGCCAGCAGGCTGTTCGACGAAAAGTCCGGCGAGGCTAGGGCGGTACGGTGAGGCAGAGCGTGTCCAGGAGGTAGAGGAGCTCACCGCAGTTTGGCGGTGTCGGTTGAGAAGGAAGCGGCGATCGGCGACGAGGCGAGCCGGTGGAGCTAGGGTTTTGGTCGGCGTCACGGCGTAGCAGTGGACAGCCTCCTCCTCCTTTTGGCGGGCGAAGCGGCAGAGGGACCTCCTCGGTCTCTTGGTCACCTCCACGTGCACACGGCTAGATCAGCACGAAGCGGTCTTGGCGGTGGCCGGCGAGAGAGGTGGGCGTCGTGGAGAGGAAGGAGAGGAGATCCGAGGCCTGGGATGGATCTGGGCAGGCGAGAGGTTGTGGGCGGAGGGTAAAGCGAGGGGAGAGGAAGGTGCCGTGCTTGAGTGGGTAGGGAAAAAGGTGGCTCGGGTGCCACCTTTCCTTCTCCTCCTCACGTGCTCAAGCTGGAGCTCGGTCTGGGGCTGGTCCAGGGCAGGGCAGGGCAGGTAGGCTCGGGAAGAGGGGAGGTAGGGCAGGCTCGGGTGGGGCACGCAAGGCAGAGAGAAGAGAAAGAGAGAGGAGAGGGGAGGCTCGGGCTAGGATAGGTAGCCTCGGGTTAGGGTTTTGTTAGGGTTGGGGTAGGTGGTTGGGTGGTTAGAATTTGCCAGGTGGGGCCAGCAAGGTAGGGAGAGGGAGAGAGGCCGAGAGAGAGGGAGGGAGCTAGGGAGGCTCGGTTTAGGGTTTAGGAGAGAGGTGGTATGGTGATATATGGTGGTAGAGGTGTAGGTGATTAGGGTTAGGATCTTAGATGGAGGGTTTAGAGAGAGGGGGGTTTAGATGAGGGTGTTGGCTAAGATCACACTTGATCATGCAAGGGCATAACCAAGGAGATGAAGAAAAAAAACACAAGGCAAGGAAAAACAACAAGGTGGAAAGGTTGAGAGAGAAGAGGGAGAGATCCAAAAGAGATGTACACCACTCAACAATTCAAATAAAAACCAAAAGACTAGAATGTGGTGGTGCTTGCATGGCCCATGCAAAATATTCAATGCCATGTTTATTCTTGTGAGAACAATAATATTAACATGGCATTATTCTTATGCATCCCCAAAATTGGAATAAAAGCCAAGCACAAAGAATTAAAAGGATGCCTCATGTGGAGTAGATGGAGATGACCATATTTGAATAGAAATGGGACTTGCTAGTGTGTATGTGCCACTAGGTATTTAGTAAGCCCAAAAGTATCCCAACATGATAATAACCCCAAAACAACCCATATGGAAGCTAGGAAAAGGTTCCACTCACAAGGCATGCAAAGGTGGCCATGTGGCTCTCATAAACCAATAATATGGAAACAATATGGTGCATATATGAGAGCATGTGGAGATAGAATTGGATCCATTCCAACCCACATGAGCTAGAGGTAAAACCAAATAAGTTGCAATGCTCATATATGGTGGAATGGTGGAATGATGGGGTGATGACAAGAAAAGTGGTGGAGTTAATAAAAGATATGCCCCCAACTCAACTTGGGCATTTAAACAATATATCAAGAACCAAACACAATATCAAGAGGCAAATACAATTTACAATGCATATGAGAGAAGAACCAACACAAAAAGGGTTTTATATGATGCTCAAATGCAAGGTGGCATGATGACATGAGCATGATATAATTATGATGCAACACTTATATATATGAAGTAGCCATTATATTACTAGACCAAGTAGCATTACAATTGTTAGACAATTGGGATGCTACATGATATTTCTCATCCCATCCCTACTACAGCTGACCGGGCGAACAAGATATCTAGATTATTTCCTGCTGGTCATGGCCCCAGTGCTGAAGCTATTGAAGAATAGAAGGGACATGAGCTTAGATTGCTTGATTCATTGAGGGCTACAACGTCTTGTGTGCGCACTGGTTTCTTAGAGTTTGGCTTGAATCAAGATAAAATTTGCCGAGAGTTTGAAAGAGAAGCTGCTATGATTGAAAGGAAGATTAGGGAACAAGATCCTCCTGCTTTTAATGATGATGCTCCTACCAAAGTTGTGTCTTCCCCTGTTGTTGTTTTAGGTCAATCAGCTGAAGAAGCTAAGGTTATAGTTATGATGTTTCTTTTTTATATAGTTATCCTCTATGTGCATCACAGTGAACTTCTCCTTTTATATTTTTTGCATTTGAGGTTTATTCACTTCAACTATATAGTGGACCTCTCTAATTTTAAATGCTAAATTCATGTTAGCATTATAGTGAACTTCTCCTTTTTTATACTTTGTATCGTGCTAACTTTTAGACTTTTTAAATTTGTGTGCAGGAAGACACTAGGTAGCTAAGGAACATGCTTCCGACGACCTTGACAATGACGATGTTGATGAAGAATTAGAAATCGATAATCTAAGTGATTTTGAGTTCAACAAGCGTGCATCTACTGCTGTAACCCCTCCTCATGATTTTATTGAAGATCATGGTCAAGAAGATATGGAATTGGGCACTGGCATTCCTGTCAATGTCGAAAATGTTGAAATCAAATCTAGCTTAGCAGGGAGTCTGCATGATCAGGTTGTGGCAGTGGATAAGGATGTTGAAGGATCTAGATCTTTGCATGTGGATCCTATTTCAGTGGGAGCAGCTGGAGTTGTTTCCACCGAGTCTATTGACAATGTCGACAACATGCAAGGCGAGTCTGGCGAGTCTAGCGCTACAAGAAATGTGCATGATCATAATATGGTAATTGATGGGGATTCTATAAGAGCTGCAGTTTTTTACTGAGGAACCTATTATAGATGCAGTAGCTTGAGCTGTTTTAGTCGAGGTTGCAGGTGCTGGAAATTCTGAATCAAATGTTTCTGCAGAAAAACATTATGTTGATCAGACAGCGCATGATACTGAAACTGGTGGTGACAATGCTGCAGCTTCTTTGACCGCGATTTCTATTCCTGCAGTAGATGAAGTTAAAGAGGCAGCATAGGATAATGAATATGGGTCAGATAGTCCTGTTGCTTTTGTAGATGGAATTTTTGTTCCTTTAGTAGAGGAAGTTCACGAGGCAGATAAGGATACTGAAGCTGGTGTAGATAATGATGTCGCTTTTATGGCCAGAACTTCTGTTCCTTTAGAAGTTGATGTTGATCCAAAGGGTGATGAAGTCCCTAGCCATGAGTTATCAACGGACATTGGTTCTTCCCACTCTTCAAAAGAACTGTTCACTTAGCTAGATTCAACTGCCGAAGAAATAGGCAAGGATCTGTGATTACAATCTTTGTTTTTCTGTGTTGGGTTGGTGGGTCGTGATGTTTTTTCGGCGTCCAACATTTCTTACATATGCTTTTGTTCTGTTCGTGGTGTAAACTCACAGTTCATGTAAACATTTTGTTGAATAAATGTACATTTTCTTATTTTTTTTGTTTTTTGCAATTCATTAGCCTATGCATAGATGTACTTTGTGTTCCCATAATGAACTTCCTCTCATGCAGTCTCAAGTTCTGCATATATCTATCTGATCTCCATTATGCTCCATATATCATGTTTAGTGTGAATTTACCAGATTATTAATGTGAACTTCTGTTTTTTCTTTTCAGAGTCCACTCCTTGTTTAACTCCTCGGCCTTCCGCTCTTCCAGCCTTTTAAAAAATAAAAGAAGTTTTCGATAGAGTTTGCAGAATGAGGAGAGATCCATTGAAAAGGTTTCTTTGTTTTTTCTTATATTTGCTTACTAAAACAGTTTACTGTAGTTTTTTTTGTAGTTTCTTATTTTTTTGCATTCTTTCTACTTCATCACATAACTCCTCAAGTCTGGTATATTGAACTCTTGATCAATTCTTAGTGAACTTCCCAATTATATGAAAAATATATAATGTCTACTGCAGTAGTGAACTTCTCCTAAACAGTTATCATTTTGTGGTTATTGTGTTATTTTTTCCAGGGACCAGGTAATTTTCAGCAATGCTGATTGCGAGTGCACTATTGGTCAAATTGGTCAAGCATTCCATCCAACTAGATTTCTTTGCTCGCTCACTATATGTGTTAGAACTTATTTGCTTGGACAAAAGTACAAAAAATCGGACAAGTTGGTTGTTCTGTATATTTGCTGTGTAAGTTTTCCATCTTGAGATGTAAAATTTCACCTTATTTTTTTCTCCAAATTTGAGCTCCTTTTTGTGTTGTTTGTTCTTTTTTACATATTTAATTTCGTTTGCATTCAAGAGGTATATATACGAAGGAAATCTAGTCTCTAGACGTGTACAAAACCTCTTCAGTCTTGATTTGAAAGAACGTCTTGATACGAAAGATGTGGTAAACCCAAGTTTTGTTTCCTAGAACACTATCTTTTTTTAGTTCTCCTTCTTTTCTAATTCTTCTTTTAAATTTCATTTTGACTTATATGCAGGTTTTGTTTGCTACTTTTGATCCTCCTGATCCTCCTGCTGCTGATGCTCCTGATCATTTTTGCGTTGTTGCCCTTAATGTTAAGATGCAGCGTTTTGAGTTAATTGACTCTTTACGTGGACCCCTTGACCCAGATGGAAAAAGGTTCTTGCATACCATGTCAACTAATATCAAGAAGCTCTGGAGGGAAGCAACAAACTCAAAAGGTAAATCATTCAGTCCAAGATGCATTGATCATTGGGAGTATCACTATGTTAGAGTTCCAAAGCAGTTAACTACGTAAGTATCTTTTTGTTACGACGTATGTTGTTTTTCATTATTTTTCATTTTGTTTCTTTTCTAAATGCCTGTTTTATATTTTTTATTCTAAAACTTCTTCTTTACCTACTTTTTTTGTAGGCGTGACTGTGGGTTCTTTATGCTCCAGATTTTTCTAACATATGATGGTGTTAGCTTGTTAGTATTCAGGCAACAAGATATCCTGAATATAAGGATGACCACACTTTATAGCTGGCTCACATGTGGTGACTTCAATGTCAATCTTAGAGAAATGTCAGGTGTTGGAGCTGGTATGTTTTTTGTAGGTTCAGTTTTATGTTTTTATTTTTTTACAAAACAATATCTATATTGTATATTTGTTGTATATTTTTAAATACATTCTTTCTAAACATGTTAGTTTACTCATTATTTATTTTCTTTTTTCAGTTTTTCAGCACATAACTTCTGAATACTGTTATAGTGAACCCCCTCAAACTTCCTAGTGAACTTCCCTTTTTTGTTTGTTTTTTCAGTTGTTTTCATTTGTTTTTGTAGTATGTTTTGGTTTTGTGATATGCAACATAACTTCTGTGTAATATAGTAGTGAACTCCCCCCATAGTTTTTGTTTTTATTTATCTGTCTAAACATTTTTAAACTTCATGCGCTATAGGTTTAGTGCTTGATATTGAGGAGGATAACTTTTCTATTTTTGAGACTCAGTATGAAACACCTGAGGTGCAACACATTCCTACAAAAGCTTTTCAAAACCTTGTAAGCACGGCGAAGAAGGTCATCTCAAAACTCCATCCGTCTGCGAAGAAGACAGCTGCAGCTGGACACACTTCGAATGATGATGTTGTCGTCGTTGACAAAGATGACAGCGATGATTTTGTCACATCAATGCCCAAAAATAATATTGGTAAATGTCTTCGAGGAGTTGCGCAGGTCTCTTCTGGCAGCCATGATTCTGACTTCACTACTGTACCTGGACAATCTTGACCTGGTGAAAAACTTGAGCTATCTAATCAGAGGCCATCTAAATTGGCGAAGAAGCTAAGGATGGATGTTCCTAAGATGGTTCATTACATCTTCCCACATCGTGATAAGGCTAGACAGTTGAAGGAGCAAAATTTGACCAAAGAATTCATCAGCCAGTTTGGAGAGTGAGTTATATCTCTCATTCCCTCATTTTATTTTATCTATTTTGATCTTTCTTTTCTATATTCTGAAAATTCCTTTTTGTCTGCAGTGCACTTCTTGTCAGGTTTGAGAATGTTCATGATATTCCTGTTGAAATCAACGCAAAATACATGTTCAAACTTTTCGGACGCGGGGAGATGATGGAATCTAAGATTATGGAATACATTTTTCTAACTAGAAGGATGATCCCGGCATGAAATATTTGTTTGGGTCAGGCCATCGTGTTTTGCTCAGTGTTTATACTATTCTTGTATAGTCTTTGCACATATCTTTTCTGTGTTATTCAATTCTTATTCTTTCTCAGTTTTGTCGTTATTTTCTTATTAAGCTTTTTGTCTTGTGTTTGTTTTTTGTTTTTACAGTACCTTCTTGGTATGAAACATTTGATAAATTGGACAATAGTGGCAATTTGCGTTTGGCAGGAATAATTTTGATGTTAAAAGGGCTTCCAAAAATCTTCATTTATTCAAGAAGGAAAATGAAAATTGGCTCAAGGTAAATCTGGTAAACTTTTTTGTCATCCGAACTTTTCATGCTGTTCCTTTTGTAACATTCTTAACATTGTAGATGTTATTTAATTTGAGCTTCCTGCTGTTGCATCTGTGAACTTCCATAGTCTATCCCTTCTGAACTTTTCACACTGTTTCCTTTTTGCAACATTCTTAACATTGTAAAGGTTATTTAATTTGAGCTTCCCGTTGTTGCATCCGTGAACTTCCATAGTCTATCCTTCTAAAATTTTCACACCTTTTCCTTTTGTAACATTCTTAACATTGTAGAAGTTATTTAATATGAGCTTCCTGTTGTTGCATATGTGAACTTTTATATTCTATCCTTCTAAACTTTATTTGTTTTCCTTTATTTTTCTGCACAGATAATGATCCCTCATTTCTGGAAGAATCACCACTCAGTTTATATGATTAACAAATACACTGGTACTATTGATATCTTTGATTCGAGGAGGTATACCGATCTGAAAATAACCAGGGGTGAGCATCACGCGGGTTGTGTTGAAATTGTACATTGATATGAAAATACTTTACATTTTTTAAGTTTTTTGCATCACCATAGTTATGTTTTTTCATTCTTATAATTATTTTATTTTTCCCAATTTTCCAATTTCTTACAGATTAGTAGATTTGTTTCACTGTTAAAGGAGCATTATGGGGAAGCAGAGTACAAAAAATACAACCATCATGACAGGGTTGACAAAGTTGATAGGGTCAACTATGTGCTCACACCACAGTAGGGTGCAAACGAGTGTGGTTTATATGCTATGAAAGTTCTTTGCACCTTCGATGGCAACAAATTTGTGGAGAAGTTTGTAAAGAAGGATGTAAGTGCCTCTTCATTATGTATTATCACTTATTTGAATGTCCCTTTTAATTTTTTATTTTCTGTCTTTCTATTTTTTTATATTTTGTGTATTTCACATTATGATAAGTGTGAACTTCCATCATACATTTAACTACTACATTCACCATTTTATCTTTTTATGTCCCTAGCCAAACTTTTTATATTTTTATCATATACTTTTTAGTCATTGTTTTGTTTGCCTAGATTTTCCATTTTTTCATGTTTACTGAACTTACTGTTTCTTTGTATGTGAACTCCTTGTTTTTATGTTTTTGTAGGTTGTTTTTATCTTATATGTGTCTCTAATATACTCTTTATTTTAAATTTTCTTTATTTTCTAACAGAAGCGCGTGGAAGATTGGAAGGCTGCGCACATGTTCCGTCTTCTCTTTCATCCCAAGAATACCATATCTCCATCACAGTAGACGACGCTACTCCAGGATCTCCTTCTACTAGGCCTAAGCTCGCAGGAAATTCAAGGAACGATGTCGCATAAATCTTAACTCGATGTTACAACGTAATCTGCCAATAGCTTATTCTGTAGTTCTGGTTTAGTGTTTGGTTCATTTTTCATTTCAAGAACAGTTGTTATTATCTGAAACCCCATGTATTACCTTAGTGTAGTTTTGTTTGTTTAGTGTACACATTATTTTATTGTTATGAGTTGTGAACTACAAATTTATCTATCTAAACCTATAATATCCTTTTTTTCTGAAATTGTGTACATTTTTTCGGTATTTCCTTTTTCAGAAGAATCGGTGATGTCCTGTTTTTGCATTTTGTATATCCAAATGTTTGAAGTTTCAAATGTATTCTCTGTACCAATGTATTTTTTCCAATACCAATCAATGTTTTTCATATGTTTTTCTGTTTTCTGAACTTGTTAGCAGCCCTTTTTTAAATTTTGTTATCTAAGTGAACTTCCTGGATGATACATCTGAACTTCTCAGGTTCTGCAAAGTGAACTTATGCCCACAATGTTTGATGGCATGGCATTTTAGGTTTAGCAGGAATAAATATCACTCATTTTTATAATTTATTTTGAGATTCAACTATTTGTTCTGTGCTCCTGTAAATTTCAGATTTCAGATGTAATAAACTTCCCTATTTATTTCAGGAAATCGGTCAACCTTTATTTTTTACCATCATTACTCTTTTTGTTTAATGTTCTACGAAATCGGCAGTTTTGTTTTTGTGTTTTTCTTTTTGTTGCATGGTGAAATTCACATTAATGAAACAATGAACTCCCACTGAAACTGAATGTGAACTTCTTTATCAATTTACTTACACAAAATATTACAATGCCTAGTTTTGTTTTATCCTTTCATAATAATTTATCACACAAGTTAAAACTAAACTTCTCCCCTGTTTGTTTTGTGAATCTCCATATCAAACAAAATGAACTATAACATATGTTTTAACAGTTGTTTTCCAAATCTAATCTCGCGCACGTCTATTATTATCCACAGGAAGTTCATATTTGTAGAAAACTATACAATAGCCTACTCAACTAACTATGTATTTGTATTTTTCCTTCTTGTTTGTAATTCAATCTGTAGATTTGATCAATCTGCTACTCCTCCTCACTGTATCGGTTGCTCTTTGTGTGTAATTTGTATTTTTTGCCTACTTTACATTCTTCTTGTCCTTCCCATCTTGCGCATTTTCATTTCTCTCATGTTTCAACTTCTTCTGTTGCTTTTCATTTTCTGTCTGCAACTTATGTTGTCGTTCTTCCTTCTCTTTCTGCATTCTTTCCTGTCGCTCTTTCTCGGCGAATTAAAGCCGCATGCATGTTCTTGAATTGTGCCCCGTGATTGTACCACAAGTATGACAAGTTTTCTTCCCCCTTTTCACCATGATATACGAACCATGAAGCAACTCCTTTTGTTGTTCTGCGTTTTTTTGCAAGGATTTCATCTTTTTTGGGACACGTCCTCGCATTGTGTTTTCTTTTTTCCTTGCAAATGCTAAAAACCCTGAGGCCTTCTTGTTTCTGTTCTCCAATACCTGGTTGCTGCTTCTTTGCATCTACACTTCCATGAACAGTCTTGTGAACTCCCTCTGATTCATCTTCTTCATCATCTTCTTTTTCACCCTCTTCTTCAGCATCATCTTCCTCTTGTTCCTCATCACCTCCTTCATCCTCATCTATGTTGTCTTCAGAACCTTCATCTTCATTAGTTAGCAATATTTCTTTGTCTTCTTCTCCTTCAACATTGTGCTGCACAAGCACATTCTTGATCTGAACCCGTACTTCTCCGTAGATCCAGTTGCACCATTCACATTGTGGTGTGTCGCCAAGAGTTGTGCTGCAAGCTTTCTCTTCTTGCAAGTTCTTGTCCTGAAATAGTATTGCATTCGCTGCATAGCCTCTGACCCATTGGCTTTCCATTTTCATCAAGCTCTGGAAGTGGACGGGCGGGTGCAGTCTTATTTACTTTCTTCTTTTTGTACTCATGAACCCCACTTCTCTTTGTTTTCAATTTATCGGGTGGGAGAATATCAGCATGCAGTCAACATTTATAGTCACTGGAATATCATCACCTTCACCATTTCTAGTCATAGTATTCTCATCAGTTTCAGGTGATCCCGTTGGTGATTCTGCTCGCCACGACTCCCGATTTGCTAATCTGAGACCATGAAAAATAATTCTAGAGGGGAAGAGAGATCCTTCACGAGGAGGTGTGAGAGTGGAGGAGGAGGTGCTCCTTTGATAGGGGAGGGGGTTGCCCAAGGGGCATTGCCGCCGGACATGGTGGGTGCTCCCACCTCTCCCTCATTCATGTGGGTGGAGATCCCACTCACATAAACACACCTCCACTCACATGTCCACTCACATGCATTAAATTTTCATCAAATTTAATGCAACTCTCATTTAATAAAACTGATTTATTTATTTTATTCAGAATTTTGTTAATTACTTTAATTAACAAACATTCATATAAACCCCCCTGCAATATTTCAATATCTCATGCAGAACCAGTTTTTGTAATTTCACCCGAAACAATCCAGTTTCCATCAAAATGATTCCAGCGTTTTCATAACCTTTATCTGAAATGTATTTGCTCCTAAATGGTGTCGATATCCCTTATGTGTGTCACCCTACGGTTCGTGAATAATGCCGACATGATCGAGACCCTTCTCCGATCAATAATCAGCAGCAGGACCTGGAGATCCGTACTGACTCCTACACATTCAACGATGACTTCTGTGATCGTGAGAACCTTTTACACATGTAACTAAATCCCTTTGTATCGCGATATATTACATGTCCGAGATTCGATCATCAGTATCCCCACACCTAGTTTGATCTCGTTACCGACATGTACTCTTTTTTCGTTCCCGTGATATAACATTCTAGTGATCTCATCACTTGCTTGCAAGCTATATTAATGTGATATTACTGAGAGGGCCCAGAGTATATCTCTCCGTCATCGGGATAGACAAATCTCACTCTTGATCCATGAGCCTCTACATAACAATTTCGGAGTATCTGAACCCACCTTTATTGTCACCCTGTTACGGCGTGACATTTAATGTTATCAAGTTACTCTTCCGGTGTTAGTGATTGACATGATCTCATGGTCTAAAGACTAAAGTTACATCGCAGGACTTATAGTAATGTAAACATAATGACTTTGATCGTATTACTATACTTTGGGTGAATGTTCCACCATTCCACCAATATTATGATCTCGTTATTAACAATATTTAATATTCATGATCAGAAAACCTTGATCATCTTGTTAATCAACGAGCTAGTTTATATGAGAGGCATTACTAGAAACCCTGTATTTTATTTATTAAACACACGTATATTAATATTTTTAATTAATACAATTATAGCATGCAAAATAAATATTTATCATAAATATGAAATAAAATAATAAAAACTTATATTGCCTCTCGGGCATATTCCCTTCAGCAAGGTCATAGGCTAGGTGCATGAAACAATCAACTTGTCAGATGTTTAACACATAAACCATACTAGAAAATTAGGCGCGGCAACATGGCTTTACCTATCGGACAGGACTGGCTAGTTTGAAGATTAGAATGGTAAAACAAATAATATACACTCGTAGTTTATAACATCGAAAATCTGATGTTCCACAAAGGAGAAATATGCATCATTTGTTTTGTTCTTTCCAAAAGCACGCGAAGTTCTGCTCTATTGAAAAGCTACTTATGGTTCTTGTTGCAGCCCCAAGTAACAACAAAAGCTAAAGCCTTGAGCATATACCAATGACTCTATACCAATGCTATTTATCAATTAATCCGACCAGGGATGTAATTGAAGTGCTATTAATATTTCGAAGAAACAGCAGCATCTCTGCTATAAAAACATACATGTATGAATGGCATTATAAAAACAAAGTAATAGCACCATATCGAACAGAGCTTACATATACTCCACATTTGACATTGTAAATGGTGATACTCGACTGCCCATTACAATGTCAGTTTCTAGCTGCGAAAATTGCTCTGAAAATTAACAAACCACTTATTGGAAAACTCGATACAGTATAATGGTCGGCTGACTTGCTCCCGGCGAAACTCCGAGAAAGAGAGGTCATAGAAAAATGAACTAAAATCACAACAGTTCCAATGGTATGGGGTAAGAGGGTGGCCTTCGGTGACCTGATTCTTTCTGTAGCTAAATACTCCGAGGAAAAACAGAGAAGATGATAGTACCTAAGGTGGAGATGACGACACCCAATTGCAATGGTGGCAAACCCCATTCCATCAAGAAATGACGACCTCTGCGAGGCTCCGGTTCCGGTTACTTGGCAGCAATTTCACCTCCAAATCTCACCGGCACGAAGGACTCCGAAGGCGAGGGGATGCGGACCGCAAAGAAAGCAGCGTGAGGCACCAGAGAAGGTGCTGTGAACACGCAGACCACCATAAGTGGCCACCCGTGTTGGGAACTCCGGTGCCTACGTGCGACTGCTGGATCCGCTCCTCTGTATGCTGCCAAAGACCGGTGTTGTGTGTAGTTAAGAAAATTATCTCAGAACAATACCTCTATATGGTCCAATAGTTTCTTTTTTGCAAAAAGTCATTAACTAAGGCATACATTTCGTTTACTACTTGTCAGACCCAAATAATGAATTACTTTAAACTGCATGCTCAAGATAAAATACTAATTAGTTCATTTGTTCACAGGATGTAGAAAGGTGAATAGACTAACATGTAATCTGGGAGAGTAGTTAAGAATTCTAGAAAATATTAATAAGGGTACTTCAGTTTGATGTGTTGTAGGCAAAAGAAGGCGAGACCAGAAATCTGTACAATCTGGAGGATTCATAGGCATGAATATTATAATTTGTAAACGATTACTATGTTTTGTTTTGGGAAAACACAGTTATCGTATGTTTTTAATAGAACTGACCTAATTTATAGATAGAGAAGGCAATGAGTAAGGCCAGGTTCAGCATTTTTGTGACTACCCAAGTAAATAGAATATTTCATATGTTTTTATTGAAAATAATGTCTGGCCACAGCTAATTGACAGAGAAGGCAACGAGAAGTGCTAACTTGACCAAATTTGTGACAACACAAGTAAATAGCAAATTCGTTTAAAGCCTCTTCTACAACAGGGAGACAAAAGAGGAAATATTTCTATCGATATATATCAAAACCAAAAGAAATAAGAGAGAATTAACAACCTTGAAGAACTATGCCTTACCCCGTTGCACATAAGAAGTGATGTGGATTAGTCACTCATTAACCCGCACAATGTATTATAATTGTTATTCGGTACCAATGTATCACGCCCCTATCTTTGTTTGTCCTTTCTTGACAGAACAGCTGGGCAACATAAAGTAAACATTTCAATATTTCTGTATTTGATGCAAAGCATAAGAAGCGGGATGACCATCTAACCCTGATAAAAAAGCAATGTATCAAAATAGAGCGCAAGACTTGATATTATAAAAGGATGCAGTAGAGCATCTATATTGTCAAGCGTAGAGGCATATACCGGTATCATTATAACACTTCATCACACACTCGAGAAAAAACAAATAACAAATCTGATCTGCATTCAACCATCCATTCAAATAACCTGTGTAGGTGAACTATAAAAGAAGTTACATGTTCTTGAGTCCTTGTCCTCTCAATCCCACGACCATGTCCCATTTTGGAGCTATTCGGCTGAAATTTACTGAACAACATAGAAATAACGTTATAACAGTGAGGAAAACGGCCACTGTCAGAAAATTCAGAAACCTCAAACAAAAAGGAGTGAATCACGATGGAGAAGAAAAAAAGAATAGCCAAGCATTCTATTTGCAAGATTAAACCTGCGACACGCACCTAGAAACACAAGAACCGTTAGCATACAACCTTCAATCCAAAAACATGCTCCACGGTTAAATCAGCCATCAGAAAAAAAAAAGACTGTCATAGAAGGATGCAATTGACACTCTCCCTGGTGCAGGTCACATAATGCTCGTTGTAGCAAGCAGGCACCAACGACTCCCTCTGTTTTGTACACAAATTATCTTTCTCCATTTAGGCATAAACAGAAACAACTGCAAGGCAACCGTGTTACCTCCACACGGAACCTGATGACAGAAAACAAATAGAGAGAGATAGGGCATCGGCGTGCGCCGTACTGCTGTGGCATGGCTGCCGAACGGGCCACGCATGCCTGCCCGCATAGTGGTCTGATCCTCTGCCATCGCCAATCCGTGCTGCTCAAAAAGAGAATAAGAAGCAGTATGACAAAAGGAAAAATAGGAAAGAAGTACGGCGGACACAGAGGAAACAGCCGCACCTGGAAAATAGATGGGATCGACCGGACTCGGACGGTGGCTCGTGAGCCTTCGTCCTCTCGACGTTCCACCACGCCGGTGTTCCCCAGGAGTACTCGGAGGCGCGACGGCCAATCTCACGCCTCATCTCAATCATATAGCAAACTCGTGGGCCAACATGCCGCGTCAATCAGGATAGAAGCCTGCACATGAGAGAAAATTAACTAAGGAGAGAGAGGGTTCGATGATGGCGGCGCGCCGAGAGCTCCGTCATGCCTTCGTTGAAGGATCCAAGGCGCACATACGCGGCGAGGAGGCGGGAAACACGGTGGCAAGGCTCGGCTCGGCCACCGCTCCGTCGGCGACCTCACCGGGAACCATGGTGCCGAGGCTCGGACACCACTCCGTCGGCGACCACTCCGTCAGCGACCACACGTACATCCTCCCCTCCGAAACGGCTAGGCGATTGGGGGGAGAGGGAACATGAAGCCACGGAAATCGGCCGGGGCGTGCCGCACGGGCGGGCAGCGAAGGCAAGGAGGGCGGCGACTCTCACGGAGGAGATGCGGTGCAGTAATGGGATTTTTTTTGAACGTGGGCGACGGGATTGGGGAGAGCAGAGCAGGTCGATCCGGTACTCGAAGCGGTGGCAGGACTCGACACGTTGCCAAAACGGAACACACCAGACACTCCTCGATCGCTTGGCCGTGCAAGGGCCCACGCACAGTAACGGGGTGCCCCTCGATGGCTCAGGGAGCTCCTAATCTCTCAGTCTTAAGATTTTAGATAATGAATTTTTAAAACAAAGTGAAATAAAAAGATATTTGGAACTCATCCTTATTAGTATTGTGAATTACATAGCTTAAAATTCTATTTTTTTTCTTTATGGAGAAATGACATATGTATTCAATGCTTACTTTTGGTACAGGATGCAAAACATCTCAAGGAAATACATAAAACTAAAAAGTGAGTCTTCTAGTTAAGGACATGAAACTAAGAAGTAGCCCAAACAAAGGCATGAAAACACCCAATGCCAATCATAAAAAGAGTCTCTTATTCTATAAGTTCATCAAAGTATGCTTGAAGGTTTATTTTGTTATCATTTGCTTTATCACACCATCACTTATTGTTTAGTATATTTATAGATGTGTAAAAGATACAACTTGATAGTACACTTGTATATTACGTTTCATTGAAAGGAATTAAGCCTATGAACTCTACATGATAATGAAGGAAGCAAAGATAACAAACCCCAAAGTCCATGTTTAGTTTTATCACCTTCATGCTCGAGGACGAGTATAGGTTAAGCTTAGGGATGTTGATGCATGTAAAATACATACATGAACTTTGTAGTTTATTAACATATTTTCCCACATATTTGCATCATATATAATGTTATATCCCTGTTTCATATTGATTTTTGGGATTTACCAATGATCCCTTTATTTTGGCTATAATCCTGGAGGACAGAAAAACCTTGTTTTCAATGTTTTTGATGTTTTAGGACCTATACAAAGTCAAATGTACCTACACTTTTGGGCATGCCCGGCTCTAGCCCATGGCAGGATTGTGCGACGGCCAAGGGCCCAGGCCAGGGGAGGGCCCAAATTTTTTTATGCACCGAGCGGAGAGCAGCAGCCAGCAGGCCTAGGCCTGGTGCCTTGGTCAGTTGGTCGCAAGCAGGGCCTCTGCCGAGAGATCGATTGATCGTGACTCTCTTTCAGAAAAAAAAGATCGATCGATCTTGAATTCCAGAAGCAGGCCTGTCCAAAAGTCGCGCCTGGGACTCTCGGTCTCCCGACGCTCGCCGAGTCGTCGTCTCGCCCGTCTTGACTCTTGCGACGTGTGGTTATATGCTTTTAAATATTTTGCAAGCGAAATTAGCATATATATTGTCTATATATATCCAGTTATACATACATATATATATATATATATTATCGGGGTCCTTTTGTCGACTTTGCCCAAGGGCCCTGAAAAATATAGAGCCAGCCCTGCTTTTGGGAATGCCAATATTTATCCACGAGAAGCATCTGGAGCAGTGGAATCTCACCAGGAGGGCCAAAAGAGCCTAGGTGGCGCGCCCAGGCCTAGTGGGCGCGCCACCCATGCTCTTTCCCTCCTAGACCGTCCGATCGCCTTGATTCTTTCGCCTACAGAGTTCTCTTGACCTAAAAAAACCCTATATAAGGATCCATGGGGACGTTCTCGATACGGGAGCCACCAAAGACGAAAACACCACCAAACAGAGTCAGATCTAGCAAAGATTGGAGGAGAAAAGTCCGTCGGAGCCACCTCTGGGGAGATCTCCATCCTTTCCAACAACTTGCAGCATCATCACCATGATGATGAGGGAGTAGTCCACCTCCGGGCTATGGGTTTGTGGCAGTAGATTGTTCTATTTCTCTTATTCTTCATAGATCTAGTACCATACTAGATCATGATGGCGCGCGTTGCCGCGCCCGTCAATTATTTTGATGTAATAGTTGAATATTCCTATAAATATATGCACATGAAACATGGAAGTTAAATTTCTATATAAGTTAGCCTATACTTGTCATATGTTGGTTAACAATTGATCACCAACCAAAGAAAAGCATGTGTTCCCGCATCCGTACCATTTGAAAGAAGAATGATAGGAATGAATTTGAGAAGTGGAGATATCTAATAAATTATGAACACATAGGAATATAGTGCCTCTATGTAGGAATATCTATCTAAAATTCTAAATGTAGAACTGCAAAAAAAATACACTGAAATGTCACCATTCAATACGCCACCGCTCCAAACTATCATAGGGGTGTATTCAAACATTATCACCAAAAGTGGAAGTATAACAGAAAACCACAACTATATCTAATTACAAGCTGGTACCTTAATACTACCAAAGCATATAGAGATTTATGAATCTCCGTGTTACATTATGCAAGATTTTTCAATTTTGCATAGTCTAGGGTGATGAAATCCACTTAGGTTAATGAATGCTTACTTCTACATTTTCCCTGCGTTATCGTTCGTGAAAGGAGAAGATGTGAAAAGGGCCGCGACTGAACAGACTGCACATGGTAGAAAAGTTAGTTTAGACGGTCAGTTAAACAAATAGCACATGATATAATTGAATAATGAGTCAAAAGTATAAGAATAACATTTACATATGTACATATGAGATTGTGGGTTTCTCATAGATAAATAAGTCGGTTTAACACGGTAGTTGATTTAGCTTCTAAGTTATCATAAATAATGTTTTGGCAGACTGAGCTACATCTTCGTCCTACTATTTGACATCCACCAGCAACACATCATCAAAGTTGGCACCGGTCTATCTAGAAAGAGAAGCTCTGCAATGTGATCGGATGTAAAAACAATAAGAAATAGATCAAGCTTAGCATTGGCACTACTATTTTCTTGTTGTTGCCATTTAATAGCAAGAATATTAGAAGAATGTTCTTGCTAGCACTACAAGTGCTAGAATTTTTTTAACTTCAGGTCTTGGCTCAAACAAGGATAATTAACTAACCAGGCTCCATTTTTTCTAACTTTTACCCCTTTTTCGATTTAGTGGTAGCAATGAGTCCAAACACAAGGAAAAATCATGATGACTGAAACTGCAAGAAAATAAATACTTAAACCTACCATTTGGAATCCACAATTGACACACCATTAGAAGTTGCCACCGAAATCTCAGTAATGTAATGGAGATGAAACACATGAGAATTCTATGATTAGTAGCTAGCAGTTACCCACATACCTTGTTGAGCCATAACTGCAGAATCTCACGACAAACTCTTGGTAGTTAAAGGTCCCAACCTAAGCTGAAAAATAATAATAGAAGAATTAGATCCTTATTAATTGGGCATATGTATTGGATTTCCATACAAACTTGGTTGTCATATGACCTGCAGGCTAGACTGAATATGAACTGATGCGACCTAAATAAGCATACTGTGAAGTCTGCATGGTCCTAAGCAACCTCCATTCATCGTTTGTTATTCACAAGTAAATGAATGTAACTCCACGAGGAATAGTATAAGTTCTATGCTACAAAACCTGCAAACATGAAAATTGAATATGCATGGAAATATACCACAATTAATTAATAGCAGAACGCAAAACCTTGGCAATAGAAAATCAACGAATTTTCAAGTGAGAAAATCACTTCATTTATTTCTAGATGTCCATTCCATGGTGATTATCATGCCTTTCAGTACGGAAATTATGGACATCAATAAATAAAAATAAAATCAGATATTGCAGATAAGAGCAAGGTCCATCATGTCAAAATCAGCTACATGCCTCCGAAGATTATTGACCACCACCATCTTCATTAGGGCCGGTTTGTGAAGTGGGGGAGGAATAAATTGTGGCAGATTCGTTGATGTCCTATGCGCCGGAGGGGGAGGGCTCGATTGCATCAGGTGGGAGGGGCGGCTTCAAGTTCTGCTCCTGCTTCTACCTCTCGGGATCTGCATCACGCCCGGTGGCGTCTCCGGGGGGTTCGCACCGCCAGAGGATCCGGCACACGCCTTGTTGGGTTCCTACGCCCGAGGCTCACAGAGCGGCAGTGGATCTTCGAGGAGGAGGGGGATTTGATAGGATGGGCGGCGTCACCATGGGGAGGGGAGAGGAGAGGTGATCCTTTTTTAGGGCATGATACGGCTGTATCAATTCGCAGCGCTGCCGCACAGTACCGCTTAGTTAGGCTTTAGTGCATAGTTTTGGGCCCAATTCATCACATGAGGCTATTTTGACACGCAAAGTAGCTGCTCCTAGGGACAATTGGCCCAGTGCGAGAAGTGAAGCAAATCTGACGGGCAAAAATGATCAGATCGAAGAATCGAATGGCTGAAATTGCTGAGTCGTGAGAGAGCTTCCTTTTGGTCCAGTTTTAATGTCCCTAATGAGATGCCCAACATGATTATGGTCATATTTGTAATTCCTATGTGGTGGATCTTTGTTCTATGATTTAATATTTGAGATTGGAATCTATTTTGTGTAAGATGTTTTAATAGATGCATATCATGTATCCCGTTCTTCATTGCTTGTTTTGATCCAACTTGTATGCAAGAACTTGTATGGGGAGAAGCGTGTGTTAGATGGAGTAGCAGGGTGGTAGAGATTAAATTGTGACACATGATATTCAAGATCTATTTTGGTTTTTACCTTTCTTTTGCTGTCTCACTAGGCGTAAAGTGAAATCATGTGCTATAGTTATCACGTGACAATGTGATGATCTTGTTAGATCAGGGTAGCACATTTGTATTTCAAACATCATATAATATTCTTAAAGCTATACTCTGATTTGTTTTTAAATCAAGGTTGCATGGAGATTTCCCTTTCTTGAGGAATATAAGAGAGATATGTATTCCATCTCAATATTAGAAAGTGATGCCCATATTAATTCATTTTATCAAGCACATATAGAATTTTCATGAATCTTTATCATTCATGAATTGTTTTGTGATCACTATAACTTAAAAAAAGAGTAGACAAGTGAACCCATGAACCCGGTCCAATTTTTATCATAAGAAACACCTTTCCATTGCTTCTACTATCTTTTACATTTTCTGCAATTTATTATTTCGAAAATACAAAAATACTTTCCTTACTTGCAATCACTCATAAAAATCCAAAAACAACTTTATCTTCACATATCTCATCTAGTTTACATTATTTTACTTTATTTACTTCAGTTTATTTTATATTTTATTTATATTACTAATACGAGACCTTGTGCTTGACAACCACTTGGTGGAGTTGGGAACACAAGACAAATTATTTCACTTTACAGGTTGCTTGAAGAGGAGAAGACAAACATCCTTCATAGCCAATTTTCCGAGAGTTCGATATAAACCCTCTAGTCACCCTTGTGGGAAAAAGAAACTTGCTACAACACTCTACACTTAGAGCACCAACAAAAAGTGGCCACGTTTGTTGCCATCACCCAACAAGGTTCTTTCTTTTCGTTGTTCTGCCCCTTCTTCTTCTTCTTAAAGTTGGTAGTTTGGCATACTTTGTTATTTTCCTTGACTTGTGGGCATTTTTCTGCACCATATTGGCAGCAGAATGTCCCTCGTTTCCACTAGTATGTTTGTCTTTTGCCCTCGCCTTTTCTTCAACATCAAGAGAGCCAATGAGGTACTCAACAGAGAGCTCATGCCTCTGATGTTTTAGATAAGTGGCAAAGTTCCTCACGAAGGGGGAAGTTTAGCGACAATGCATCCCGCGATAAACTTGTCCGATAGCACACACTTGAGGAGTTTGAGTTCCTTTGCCATGATCTTTAGCTCAGGAGCCAGTTCCACTACAGATCGGTTTTCAACCATCTTGTAGTCATTGAACTGTTCTATAGTATACAGTTCACCACCAGCATCGGCAACACCGAACTTAGCGTCGAACGCATCCCACAGTTCCTTGGCATCACGAATATGCATATATGCATCAACCAACTTGTCTCCAAGCACACTGAGTACGGAGCTCACAAAAAGTATAGTGGCCTCCCTGAACGCTCTCTCTTCTTCGAGAGTAAGCGGACCTCTGGGAGTGCCATCTGCAACTTTTTCTATGCCCATAGTAGTGAGCCACAAGATGGTTTTCCTTGCCATCCCTTAAAATGAGCACCCGTAAACGGTGTTGGTTTGAGCACAGCAGCAAAGACAGATGCTAGAAATTGCCTAAAGAAATAAGCTTTTTGGATTGTTGGATTATTAAGCAATTTCCGCATGAGATTAATTATCGAAATCAACATTATATAAGCACTAGCAGATCTAAACACATGCAGCCAAACAGACACATCTAGCAAATCTGAAAATCTAGCAAGAATTAGTGCATACAAGGAGAGGAATAGCATGTACAGGTTGACCGAAAAGGTCAGCACCGCAGCAACAGCATGGTCCTTGTCCATGTCACCCATGGTGCTGTTGAGGTTGTCGGTTGATAAAAAAAGCTCACGAACGGAAGCGAGCAATCGCGTCGAGACACTCTCCAAAAACCTTATCGCCCGTCTCCCGGTGCCGGATCTCAACGGACGGTTTCGGAGGCCTGCTCTCCCGGGCGGCCGTGCACGCAGTCGTCGGGATGGGGAAGCCTAGAGAGCAGCACAACAAAAGGAACACGGCTAGAGAGACAGAGAAAGAACTGGAGAGATTCATCTAGATTTGTCTGTCCCTCTCTCTATAGCCTGGGAGATGAGCCGACCAAATCGCCACGTGGTGAAAGACCAAGACACGCGTCAAACATGCACACGAATGTTGACACGTGCCCAACAACTGGTGCACCGTGCAAAGTTTTCAGAAAACGAGTTTCTAACTCGAACTCGATTCACGAAGCGCGATGCGCGTGCGGGCGAGGCGAGGCGGGTGGCGAAGGAAGAGTGCGTGTGGACTCCTTCTCTTCTCACTCACTTAGTGGGAGTGAAACATCTCACCTTAAAGCTGGTCCAACTCTCTTCCAACAAGCAGTGTGGGATTAAACTTTGTCATCCACACAGCTCCCAAGCTGCCATACTAAATGGTTCTTGAGATTTCAGAATTTATTAAACTACATTAGATGCCTACGTGGGCCAGCCCATATAAATCTAACATGGAGGACCATCGATTTCATGGGACATTGTCAGCAAACATTGAAGCCTACTGGCTACACAAGTGGAGCTAGGACTGCTTCACAATCACAAGTGGAGCTAGGACTGCTCCACTTGTGTAGATTTACTCAAAACCTGAGTGAACCTACATACGAAAAGAAGTCTAATACATTTGCTTAACAAAGCTAAAACATTTTATATTTTGAAACGGAGGGAGTAGACGTACTGATTTTTTAAATAATTTCATGCACTTTGATAGGCTTAGCATATTGTACAAGAGCTGGACAAAAACTCGTGTAACTCGTGATCTACAGCTTGCTCATTAAGTTACCGTGTTAAATGAGCCTACCTACCAAGTTAAATGAGTCGACCTACCGAGTTGGTGAATTTCCAATACTTTATGTTACTAGCAAACGAAGCCTGCGCATTGCAATGAGACATATATTTAGCATTTTAACATAATCATTCCTAAATCTACACAATTATAATCATGTTTAAATATACATTTAAAATTTTAGCGGTTGAACACCGATTGTCGTTCTTTTTAAGTAAAAAAGAGATTTTTAAACACATAATTACCCTAACTGTTTTAGAATAAAAGCGTATATTTTTTATAATCATGGATCGTACAAATTGACGGAACACATCGTCTAAACTATTGATATTTTGCTGACCTATAAAGCTACTAAAAATTTAATCCATATCTAAACTATTAGTATTCTTATCATTATCATACTGTTGATGTCATGTCGACGACAACATAAACAAAATCTCTTGATATTTAGGAGTGGGAACCTTAGGTAGAAAACCCTTACACCTGGCAAGAAATCACATTGATCAGATAAAAATCTAGGTGAATAAGAGTTAAGTATAACCCAGTATACACCATGCACCAAGTACTGGGAAAATAAATATACCAGACAAGAGCCAAAGTTTATAAAGGAAGTAAGGAACCATACATTAATAGCTCTTTCACTTAATATACTATCATCTGGGAGCTGCTCAGTACAAATTAGGAATCCCTCGGATATCAAATGATTGGTGTGTGCTGCCTGTTGGATGCATCAATCTGTGTAAAATTGGCACCACCAAGAGCAAACAGTCCATTAGCCTTTATATCCAAATTAAGGAAAATTATTAAGTGAACCGAAAAAGGGGTAAATATAGTCGTGAGGCAAACACTTCCCAAGCATGGATTTATCACAAAATCTTTGTACCATCTGTGCACTTGGAATTCACCAGAGTGCGGGTCTGGATCAATGTTGATGAGCTCCTGCACAGATGCATAGCTATTGATTCCTCAGGGAGGGAGTCATGTGATTGGTACGAGCTGGAGTATGATGATTTTCCATACTTCTGTTTCACATGTGGGCTGATAGGGCACTCTGATATGTTATGTCCTAACTCGGGGGAGCGCGATGAACTGGGACATTGGTCCTATGGCCCTTCCCTCCGAGCTTCGGAGGATTCAAAACCAAAAAAACCAGTACGCTAGAGACTGGTACAAAACTGATGCAAGGGCTGCTAGAGCTACTAGAGCTGCTGCTGAGGATGGTACTAATGAGGACAATGCTCCCAGCCCCCTGGTAATGAGCAGGGTGGAAGAGGCAGGGGTGCCGAGAGAGGACGTGGGGGAAGAACCAGAGGCCGGGGAAACATATAGACTTGCTGCCGGCTGGAAATGCCACTAACTCATACCTCGTCTCAGTGCGTTATGGATGTTGGTGGTAGGATGGTCTTCTTCTATCCAATTGCGACAGGTGCAAAATGTGACTCCACGGAAGACCCAAGGGCACGGTCAGAAGCACCTAGTCCTGATGCACAGAAGACAAAAGGGAATTCCTCTGAATCTGAGAACTTGATGACAACTGTAGAGAGCAGCTATCGGTCACATTGAGTTACCTAAGTTGGAACTGTCGGGGGCTTGGGAACCATGCGGCAGTTCGTGAGCTTCGCAGCATTATGAAGCAGTTTGGTCCCAAGATTTTCTTTGTTATGGAGACAAAGACAAGAAAGAAGTGAGTAGAAAATTAGCAAGCAGCCTTGGCATGGCCGGAGGTTTTGCAGTTATGGCCCTAGTGTAGGAATTGGTATTTTTCGGCCAGTAGAGATGATTGTTGATCTGAAGAGTTTTAACCTTAACCATATTGATGCGATAGTGACACGGAAGGATGGCGATTTATTCTATGCCACATCATCAAAAATCCTATGTGGCAAACTCTACCAACAACTATAAGAGATGCCATAATATGGTTAGCTTTAAGGTTAGTCATTTTTTCCACTTTCTCTCTTTCTCTTTCCTCCCGGTTAGTCTTTTTACCTAGTAGCACATGTAGAGGCTGACTGCTGTATGAGAGCCCACTTCTTCATATTTTTGTTGTATCTCTCCTCCGCGTAGGCAAAAGAGCCATGTAAGCAGGCTTATAACCAGCCATTATACTTGCTCTAAGAGCGTAGTCAAGCCACGAACATCATGAGGCATGAGGCGGCAGAGTACCCCGAACTCTCTGTCCATAGCGAAAAACCCATTGATTGTGTTAATCACCAACACAAAAAACATAGTGGAGACTGGGTCACCTGACGCAAGCCCTTATGATGCCAAACCATAGGTCCATGTTCGCCATTAAGCATCATCCTCATGCTACTAGAGAAGGATAGGAGAATGGCAATGCAGTCACAGAACAGTGAGCCTAAACCTATCCGATGGAGCACCTTGGAGAGGAGGGCTCACAACATCAACACGTAGGCACGGGCGAGATACAGCTTGAGAATGGTTCATGCCTTACCCACCTAGTGAAGATATCTCAACATCTACTGAACCAACATGAAATTATCATGTATGTAAACTATCATGTATGGCTCATGGTTCATGGCTTAACCTCGTGGCAACCGATGCACCACCTCTCAGATTTCATCCTTCGTAAAAGGTTGTTGAGGCCGCCAAAGTCTTCCAAGCATGAACCTAGGAAATCTAGTTCAGCAAGTCGTATCGAGAAGTGTGTTGAATTGATCAAAGTCAGCCTTGTATAGGGCAACATAGTTAAAGATCACCTCACCATCGACCACAAGTCTATGGAGCACGTTCTTCTGTTTCTTGTAAAAGGTGTCCTGGTGGAAGAATGTTTGGCTCTCCCATGAGTAGGATTAATTATTAGATCAAATAGGTTTTAATAAACCTATTTGATAAACCAAGATTATCATGTGAAAGTATATATAAAGGGATATTTTAATTACTTGTTATCATTCATGCAAAGAAGGTCCCTCTAATTAATACAACTATTTTTTTTATTAATTGCAGGGTTCTGTGTGTAACAGTGATGCCATTTCAATAGTGAAGGTATATTTGTCTACTCTAATAAGCTACTGATTATTTTCATTCATATTTTCATGTGTATGTTTCTAGATAATATATCCTAGTGTTGTTGTAGTTAACCTCACTTCTCTTTAATCACATAAGACATCTAAACAAATCTTAATATATACCATTATAGGAGCACATACATATATACTACTACTCGCATCTTATGCGTCTCTTCTTTTCCTTGTAATTATACTCTAACAGTAATTATAAAATGCTCTAAACTGAATTGCTAGAATAATCTAATTAGAGTGTACTAGTTTTACCATAAGATTTTTTAGTTGAGTTTTACCATAAGTCTTGTACATGCTCTACTTTGTATAAAGAATGTGTATATATAAATTAATTACCATATTGGGATTTGTCAAGCCCGTGTGTATTTCAAACCCATCTCTCTCCGCACACACGCGCACACGCAGAAAAGTCTTGGAGTGGACCCAAAATGGTAATTAACTGTGTCAGTATAACAATTATGCATCATATCATACCTGCAGAACAAGAAGAACAGAATGGGAGAGGCACACGGTTGGACAGGAAGAGGTAAACTTTTGGGGCGTGAGGGTGAAACGAAGAGCCTTGAAGGCCGTTTACGGAGGAAGATGACCTCTGTCTCTGTGTGGGGGATTGCTGGTGTTGGGAAATCAGCTCTTGTCAGATCTATCTACTACAAAGAAATGCTTAAGATACCAAAAAAGAATGATGATTTTGTAATGTTCAGCTGGGTTGACGTGCCTGATCGGTTTAATTTGAAGTACTTGTCTCAGCGCTTGCTTCTGGATTTCCATTCAGATGATCTTCAAGCCCAGGAAAGTGCAGCAATTGGTATCATGGAAGGCCAAGACCCAATTCAAGAGTGTTGTAAAATTCTGTGTCAACATAGATGTCTCATTGTTATTGATGGTCTGCGGCTCGGACATGATTGGGACTCAATCAAAGATGCCTTCTTATCTGATGCTCAGACTACTGGAAGCTGCATTGTTGTCATTACAAACGAAAAAAAGACAGCAGAGCATGTGATCAGGCCTTTACCTGGTTCAAAAGTGCTAAACGTCAAAGGTCTACAAGACTACGCGGCCGATTTACTCTTCACAGAGGTTTGTTTACTCTCAAGCATTGCCCTGCTCTGCTCAAATTCAAGTAATACAGTTAATTTCTTTTCACACGTCTATGCATATCAGTATACATACATAGACATTGTCCCCAGAAAAGGAGCAAGAAGAAAAAACTTAATCCTTCCTCCTCACCTTCTTCGTATACATGTTCATGCGCAGTCCTGACTATACTATGAAATTCCGTTGTGATTTATTTATCCAAATAAAGTTCAAGTTAAGTTTTCATACCAAAGTTAGCATTATTTCCAGACTAAATTTGAACATATTTCATAATTTATTTTTTCTGACTGTTAGGTAGCTCCAGAACATATCAATGGTTCAACTCCTGAAGACATGGCGCAGTTATCACAACTTACCATTGCCAAGAGTGGTTCACTTCCCAAAGTAATAGTTGCTTTGGGAAGGGAGTTGGGGTTAGCTACAAATATGTGGCATGCTTTCACTATTTTGGATAACTACACAACATTGGACAGTTTACGGGGTCTATTTTCTTGGATGCAGTCCTACTTTGATGCTTGCCCGGATTCACTCAAGCCATGTATTTTCTATCTCTCAGTTTTTCCTACAGGCCAGGACATTTGGCGGAGGCGTTTGGTTACACGGTGGATCGCAGAGGGTTACTCCAGAGACAGATTTGGTAGTACCTCAGGGGATTGGGAAAGCTCCAGAGACAGATATGGTAGCACCGCGGATGAGAATGGGGAAAAATTCTTCTCTGATCTCACAGAGTTGAGCATAATCCAGCAGCTTACAACAAACAATGTGTGCCAAGTTAATGGTTTCTTCCACGGATACATCATCTCACGGCCAATGGAGGATAACCTCGTCTTTACACTAGAAGGGTGTTGCAAGCCAAACTCGCAACGCACAGGACAACACCTCACCATAAGGAGCACCTGGGATAGAGACAACAATGTGTATGAGAGCATCGACTTCACGCGGCTACGGTCTTTGACAGTGTTTGGGAGGTGGGAATCGTTCCTCGTCTCCTACAAGATGAAGCGGCTTCGAGTGCTGGATCTTGAAGACACATCAGGTGTGACAGACGAAGACCTCAAGAAGATCGTGGAGCTAGTGAACAGACTAAAGTTCCTCTCCTTACGAGGATGTAGAAGGATTAGTCGGTTGCCGGATTCAATGGATGGCATGAGGCAGCTCCAGACTCTAGATGTCAGACACACCTCCATAGTCATGCTGCCACCGGCTATCTGCAAGCTAGCGAAGCTACAATATATCCATACTGGCAACACTAAACCATGGTATGAAGGGGATGGCATTGTCACAATCCAATCAGCAGTAGAAAAGGACTGGATAAGAACGCCACAGCAAGACATTGATGACACACCTACAATCCTACCACCAACATCATCAGAAGCTGACAACGCCGGCGTTGAGGTTCCTACAGGGATTGGGAACCTGACAGTCTTACACACTCTTGGTGTTGTCGATGTCCGTGGTGCAGGTGGGAAGGCTCTCCTGGAGGAGCTTAAGGATGGGAAACTTGCTCAACTTCACAAGCTCAAGGTGTCCGGCATAAATAGGGGAAACATCCACCACTTCTTCTCTGCCATCTCAGGCCACCGCCATCTGGATTCCTTGTCGGTGCGGCTTGACGATGATGTGCAGCATGACATCAACCTTCCAGTGCCGCCGCCAAAGACCCTAAGGAAACTGAAGCTGTACGGTAATGTACTCAACTTGCCAGTTTGGATCAGTAAGTTTCACAGTCTCAAATGTTTGGACATTGAGATGACCATAATAACGGGAGAGGACCTACTGCCCCTTGAAGAATTGGTGAAGAGAAGAATCTTACGCCGTCTTTGTTTCAAGCTCCAAGGCGATCTTCAATTGACTATGCCAAACCATCAGTCCAGTAATTTCCAGAACCTCAAAATTGATTGCATCTCCAAGGCAAAGGTCACCTTTGGAGAAAGTAAACTTGTTGAGGTTCTTAAGGTTAAGTGCTCTAGTGGGTCGGATTTGGGGTTCTCCAGGCTAGAGAATCTAAAGTCTCTCAAGGAGGTCTGGCTGATGGGTGCCTACGGCGACATGCTCAAGCAAGAAGTGGAGCAGCAACTTTCCAAGCATCCGAAGAAGGAGAAACCTGTCTTGCAGCTGGTGCGACCACGGTGTGCTGATGATGGGTACTGATCGAGCACAAGATAGTCGTGATCTCCACACAGGATGTTAGCTAATATGTGTTTCTCTTTCATACTAGTATTAGGGAGACTGAAACCTCCCAAATCACAAGGCATGTGCCCCTGTCATTTTTCTTTTTATATTACCCATACTCATGCATGCCCCATAAATCCTTCTGTATTGTCAAGACAAATGGTAGATTGTGTATTCATTTTCTGATTTATTGTATGTTGCTTGTCTTTTAGCAGATAATTTATCATGCTCGAGGTTTTCGATGCAAGGCAAAATATGCAGGTGCCTGCTGCCATATGCCAACTAGGTGTATTCTTATGTCATTCCTTAATAATTATTAAGACCGATGGGAGCAAACATGGACAATACCATTGTGTGTGGAAAGAGAATATAGGGTGCTCCATTATTGCCTGAATAATGGGCTCAATCTTACTTGATGAATTAGAACATCTTTCTCCAGGACCAGGAGCGATGCAATCTAAAATGCCGCTTGTACAAAATGAAACTAATTCGTGTGCCTGCTCGATCGAGAGAAAAGAGTACAAGTGACTTACCACATGAAATCAGATTTTGCTGAGCTCGTTCTAATGAGCAGTCCCATTCTAGATGATGCACCTCTTCTGCACTGTTTCATCTAGTAGGAGTCAAGATGAAAGCATGCAACAGAAGAATTTGTTGAGCGTGTACAAAAACGGAGCTCGTTTGACTTACCACAGAAAAAATTGTTGAGCTTCTTCTACTCTGAAGTTCAGACACACCGAAGTTCAGACTAGAGAGTGTGTGCATATGGATTCCTCCCTAAACCCTAAAGCTAAGTTGCCACAAGATCATCTAGCTCGTCAGATCACCTTAGTTGCCACAAGATTCAATGCAGCATCAAATATTCAGATCCGTAACCAAGAGGAGGCGAATGCCGAGCGAAGGGGAGATGAGGAAAAAGATTCCTCACCTGTATGGAAGGGTCTCATCCGGGCGAACGGTCGCCGTCGTCGCACAACTCCGCCGGCACCGATCGCCGACGCCGGCCTTCAGCCTCCTCTCGCCTCTGGTCGACGACGAAAAAAAATGGGCCTCCACAACACACTAACGGATTATCCCTTGAGATCTGGGCCGCACACAGTTTCTTGACTGGCCCATGGATGATGGCCGAATGAGTGCCTCTTGCCCTCGGCCCTGCAAGCTGAAAACCCTCCGAAATACAAGCTGAAAAGGAGAGAATGAAAGATTTTTTTTTGCTATTTGTAGTAGTACTAGAAAACAAGCCTGTGCGTTGCACCAGAAGAAAAATATACGAAAATTCGAAACTAATTGTTTTTAATGTTGGTAGTCAAACAATTTATCTCGTGCTACACATGCTATTATCGACTATCAAGAGTTGTAACTATACAAATAAACGATATTGGGAAAACAATACATCTAATCAAAAAGCGGTATTTGTATTGTGAAAAACAAAAATAATGTATGTCCAAATCAGAGAAAGCATACCTTTTTAAAAAAAAATGAACTGACCTTTCTTTTTGGCAAAGATATTACTCCCTCCGATCCATATTAAGTTTCGCTGAATCAGATGTATCTAAACATATTTTAGTGCTAGATACATCCAATTCAGAGACACTTATTATAGATCGGAGGCAGTACTATTTTCGAAGGAATTGGGGTTATTCTTCTTTTCAATTTTCTTTGAAGAGTTCCTTTTTTCTTTTGCCGAGAGTTTCAATTTGTACGGCATAACTAAAATCCTAGACCCTGTTTTGAAAGAGACCGACTTTTTTACCAACCTATAAGCTCTCTTATAGCAGCTAGCTAGTCTATCGACTGATAATAAGATCCTTATGGCATATTTATAATGGTCACTAGTAAAAAGAGAGCCTTTGGTCTAGCATCCAAATTCCATTGGTCCCGGTTCGTTTCCATAATCGGGACCAATGCCAGGCACCGGTCCCGGTTCATACCGCCTGAGCATTGGTCCCGGTTCATCTGTAAGCATTAGTCCCGCTTGGTGGCACGAACTGAGATCAATGCCCCCGCGGCGCACACGTGGCGCTCTGCGGGGCATTGGTCCCAGTTCATGCCACGAACCGGGACCAAAAACCCCGCGACGGTCAGCAGTCCAGGACAATTAATGTAAATTAATTCGGGGCGGAAATTAATTCGAGGCAGAAATTAATTCGAGGTAGAAATTGAATTGATCAGTATTTTTGAAAAAATCTTTCACGAATTAATCAAGACAAAGGTCTAAATTGAGACATTTTATTATTCGACCACAAATTTTTCCATACAAAGATGGGACTTTACAAATTCCTAGTCGACAACACTTCCGCTGCCGCTGTCCTCCGAAAGGTCCGAAAGCCGGCTTCCTCGTCGTCGTCGGACGAAATGTCCACGATTTCGGCGTTGTTCGGGAGACGGAGCTCCTCTACGTGCCTAGCGGCGTCGATGGCGGTGTAGATGGTCCGTCCAGGGACAGACCAGAACATCTCCCACCCTTCTTGGTTGCGGCGATTCGGGTGCACCAGGCGCCCGTCCACGATGCGGTTGCCAAGCTTGGCGTTCCGCTCCTTCTTGAACAGTCGGGGCAAGATTTGCGTTGGCGCATCGGGCAACACCCTCATGCACGCTGGCAGCTGGCGGCGACGCTCCGCGATGACGTACTCCATCTCGTATCCGCGAGGGTTGAGGAGCGGAGCCACCTGCACACCCGCCTCGCTGATGCGGAATCCGGCGAACGCGATCATGCGGCGCGAGGATGCCGAGTACGCAAACATCGCCGCCTCGTAGTGGTTGGCGTGGCACCTCCATGACGGCGGTGGAGATTGGAGAGGGAGGAGGTGAGACGGCGGTGGAGAGGCGATGGCTAAAGGGTAGGGTGGAGAGGGACTGCAGAGAGGAGGCGATGGCGAAGCAGCGTGGCCTCATATTTATATCTGAGGATGACGAAGCGGTGGGCATTGGTCGGTTATTGCCTGAGCAGGACCAAAGCCCCTCAGTGACACATGGCGGCCAAGCGCTTCACCCAGTCATTGGTCCCGGTCGTGCCATTAACCGGGACCAATGACTGGTGAAACCTTGGCTCCATTGTCATGTGAGGCATTGGTCCCGGTTCGTGGCAATAACCGGGACCAAAAACCCTCCCCTGGCTATATATAAGCCCAGCCCTTTGCCCACCAAATTTTGCTGGATTGTGTGTGAGGTGTGGGTGTTAGCTTTTTTTTTCTTTGATTGCACACAAGGTGTTCGACGAAATGTCCGAGCCACACTTTAGTTCGCATAAGATGGTATCCTCGGTTGAGGTTAGCAACCTTATCTTCTTTAGCTGTAACTGATACAAAAATATTGCATCTATCCATGTAGGGTGGTCATTTTACTATTCACGATGTTATTGTAATGGTTAATTATTACGACATAGATCGATGCATAGATGCGATGGATGTATGGCGACCGACGCCATTCCGATTTTATTGCAGGCCTCCATAAATTTCTCGATTTGGCTAAGGCAAACAAAGTGGATAATTTTATGCCTTGTCCCTGCCGATCATTTGAACGTGGCAGAGCACTCTGCCCCGAGAATCCTTCAAAGCCATCTGCTTCGGAGAGGTTTCATGTCCGGATATTATTGTTGGGCCATGCATGAAGAAAGAGGGGTTAGGCTAGAAGAAAATGAAGAAGAGGAGGATGATGACAGCTATCCTATGTCCCCTGAAGAATACGGTGATACTGCAATGGAAGACAATGAAAAAGAGGGAGACGGCAATGAAGAAGAAGAACGGGCATCGGATGAGCCCGCTGATGGTCTTGGTCGGGTCATTTCTGATGCAAAGCAACAATGTGATACAGAAAGGGAGAAGCTTGAGTTGGAGGCCATGCAAAAGGATCACAAAAAGTTGTTGTACCCAAATTGCAAAGATGGCAGCACAAAGCTCGGTACCACACTTGAACTGCTAAAATGGAAGACAGAGACTGTCTTATCTGACAAGGGATTTGAGAAGTTACTGAAAATAATGAAGCCGAAGCTTCCAAAGGATAACGAGCTGCCCGAGACAACGTATGAAGCAAAGAAGACTATCTGCCCTCTAGGATTAGATGTGGAGAAGATACATGCATGCATTAATGACTGCATCCTGTACCGCGGTGAGAAGTACGAGAATATGGATAAATGTCCGGTATGCAATGCATGTCGATACAAGATGACCCTGGTGATGTTGAGGGCGATGACGAGCCCTCCAGGAAGAGGGTTCCTGCTAAGGTTATGTGGTATGCTCCTATAATACCACGGTTGAAACGTCTGTTCAGAAATAAAGAGCATGCCAGGTTGTTGCGATGGCACAAAGAAGAGCGTAAGAAAGACGGGAAACTAAGACACCCCGCCGATGGGTCGCAGTGGAGAAACATCGAGAGAAAGTACTCAAACTTTGCAGGTGACGCGAGGAACTTACGGTTTGGTCTAAGTACAGACGACATGAATCCTTTTGGGGAGCAGAGCTGTAGTCACAGCACCTGGCCAGTGACTCTATGTATCTACAACCTTCCTCCTTGGTTGTGCATGAAGCGGAAGTTCATTATGATGCCAGTGTTCATCCAAGGACCGAAGCAACCCGGCAACGACATTGATGTGTACCTAAGGCCATTAGTCGATGAACTTTTGCGTTGGGCGTAACCAGGTGTAAAGGTGTGGGATAAGCACAAACAGGAGCCATTTGACCTACGAGCGTTGTTGTTCGTAACCATCAATGATTGGCCTACTCTTAGTAACATTTCAGGATAGTCAAACAAGGGATACAATGCATGCACGAACTGTTTAGATAATACTAAAGGTACATATTTGGATAAATGTAAGAAGGTTATGTACCTGGGGTGTCGTAAATTTCTTCCGACCAATCATCAAGTAAGAAATAAAGGCAAGAATTTCAACGGTGAGGCGGATTACCGGAAGAAGCCTAAGCTCCCTAAAGGTGCTGATGTATTTGGTATGGTGAAGGACCTAGAAGTAATCTTTGGAAAGGGTCCTGGCGGTCAATCTGTTCTGAAAGACCCCATTACCGGACACACGGCCATGTGGAAAAAGTAATCTATATTTTAGGAGATTGAGTATTGGAAAGACCTAGAGGTCCGTTCTTCAATCGACGTGATGCAAGTGACGAAGAATCTTTGCGTGAACCTGCTAGGCTTCATGAGCGTGTATGGGAAGACAAAAGATACACCAGAAGTACGGGAGGACCAACAACGTATCAAAGACCCATACAACAAGCATACTGATAAAGGACGTAAATACTTAAGTAGGTACGCTCTTACCAAAGCAGAGAAGGAAATCTTTTTTGAAGTCCTTTACAGTATCAAGGTCCCGGCTGGCTTCTCGTTAAATATAAAGGGAATAATAAATATGGCAGAGAAAAAATTTCAGAACCTGAAGTCTCATGATTGCCACGTGATTATGACATAGTTGCTTCCGGTTGCATTGAGGGGGCTTCTACCGGAAAATGTTCGATTAGCCATTGTGAAGCTATGTGCATTCCTCAATGCAATATCTCAGAAGGTAATTGATCGAGAAAGTCTGGAAAGGCTACAGAAGGATGTGGTCCAATGTCTTGTCAGTTTTGAGTTGGTGTTCCCCCCGTCCTTCAATATTATGACGCATCTCTTAGTTCACCTAGTCGAAGAGATTTACATTCTCGGTCCTGTATTTCTGCACAATATGTTCCCCTTCGAGAGGTTCATGGGAGTCTTAAAGAAATACGTTCAGAATCGTTAGGCCAGAAGGAAGCATCTCCAAGGGCTATGGAACAGAGGAGGTCATTGGGTTCTGTGTAGACTTTCTTCCTGACCTTAAGCCGATTGGTGTTCCTGAATCACGGTATGAGGGAAGACTGAGTGGAAAAGGCACGCTAGAAAAGAAAGCAATGATATTTAGGGACGTACATTCTTTGAATCAAGCACACTACATAGTTCTCCAAAGTTCTACCTTCGTGGCTCCGTATATCGAGGAACACATGAATGTTGTACGCTCAAGTTCCGGGAAGGATGACTCTGGATTAAAGAAAATCACATGGAGACTTTCGCACTTGGTTGCAATTACATCTCATGAATGACACCACTATTAGAGATCAGCTCTACTTGTTGGCGCGACACCATCTCATGATCGTATTGACTTTCCAAGGGTACGAGATAAATGGGAATATATTTTACACGATTGCCCAAGATAAAAAGAGCACCAACCAAAACAGTGGTATCCGCTTTGATGCAACATGCGAGAATGGGAAAAAAGACACATACTATGGTTACATAGAGGAGATATGGGAACTTGACTATGGACCTACTTTTAAGGTCCCATTGTTTCGGTGCAGTTGGGTCAACATGAATGGAGAAGGGGTAAAGGTAGACCAGGTATTTAAATAACAACAAGGATCTCAAGAATCTTGGTTACAGAGACGAACCATTCGTCCTAGCCAATGATGTGGCTCAGGTTTTTTATGTGAAGAACATGTCCTCTATACCGAAAAAAAGAAAAAATAAGGAAACGAATACATCAGACGATGAGCCCAGGCGTCACATAGTTCTTTCAGGGAAAAGAAACATCGCGGGAGTCGAGAACAAGAGAGACATGTCAGTAGATTATGATAAGTTTGATGAAATTCCGCCCTTCACCGTGAAAGCTGACCCAAGCATCCCGTTAAGCAAAGAAGATGCTCCATGGTTACGGCCTAAGAAGCGATCATAGGCAAGGGATCGACATACGCGACGAAGGATTCATATCCTAAACCCTAAACCCTATGTAAATCTATGTAATGTATGAAAACTTTATGTGATGTATGGAAACTTTATGTGATGTATCGAAACTTTATGTAATGGAGTCTTTCACGGGCTTGCAGGGAAATTTTTACAGGCGAAGCTCAAGATGCCGTAGGGCGTGTGCACCAACGACATCTTTGAGAAGCTCCGCCACGGGAGATTTCTCAACCCTTTCCCCAACACTGTTAGAGGAGATGGGGTCTTTAATGGGCTTGTAGGGAAATTTTTCTGAGGCGGAGCTTCCGAAGATGCCGTAGGGCGTGTGCACCAACGACATCTTCGAGAAGCTCCGCAACGGGAGATTTCTCAACCCTTTCCCCAACACTGTTAGAGGAGATGGAGTCTTTCACGGGCTTGCAGGGAAATTTTTCCGAGGCGGAGCTTCTGAAGATGCCGTAGGGCGTGTGCACCAACGACATCTTTGAGAAGCTCCGCCACGGGAGATTTCCCAACCCTCCATCCATGGGGATGAAACTCTCTCTACCTACGTTGGCTTGTTGAGCTGCTTGCCATGGCGTATCGATGGTCCTTTTATAGGCACGACGCCGCTTATACTTTGTCTTGTTCCTCCGACAGGGTGTCATGTGCTACATGCTTTATCTCATCGAGCAGTGCGTCCACCCACACGTCCTTATCCCGCCGATAGCTTTAGTCTCGGTTACACCCACCAGCCGGGACTAAAGGTTACCCACGCGTCCTTATCCCACCGACAGCTTTAGTCTCGGTTGCACCCACCAGCCGGGACTAAAGGTTACCCACGCGTCCTTATCCCGCCGATAGCTTTAGTCTTGGTTGCACCCACCAGCCAGGACTAAAGGTTACCCACGCATCCTTATCCCGCCGACAGCTTTAGTCTCGGTTGCACCCACCAGCCGGGACTAAAGGTTACCCACGCGTCCTTATCCCACCGACAACTTTAGTCTTAGTTGGCTTTTTCATGCGTCGAAAGGGAAAACTTCCTCCTGCAACATCGTAAGCCATCCCAAGATGCACATGTGTGCAGAATATGGGCACATTATCACAAACTATGCCCTGATTCTAGCCATAACATTGGTGGTTTGACCTAAATGCCATGAAACCTCGAACATGATAGGTCATTTTGTGAAGGATTTTTTATGATGTTTGCAATTTTTCAAGTTCAATATTTTTTCTTGCAACTGTGACACATAATATGACACCACGCAAAGGTTTCACATTGTTTGGATCATTTTTGAATTTCTTATGCCCGTTTCAAACTATATTCAAAACGGCGCATGAAGCTTCTTAGCCGGCCGGCCTCACTGAACTTGAAGTGGATCTCGATGAAATAGCATGTTGTGAACCTATAAATGATTTTTAAAATTCACAAGCATTATATCATGTACTTGTAGTTCAAATCTTGGAAACCTCCTACCGATTGCAGAATTTGTCTTTTTCATGAGGATGGAGAAAGGTTCGAGATACACGGTTGGGAAATTATCCATATAAGGTGGTATAGTATTTTTAAAAAATGGTTTGGTACCAATGCCAAACTTTAATTTGGTGGTTGCTTCAGAATACCCGATTTGACACCTCAAAATGGAAATTACTTTTTTTTTGTCGAAAGGAAAACTTCCTCCTGCAACATCGTAAGCCATCCCAAGATGCACATGTGTACACAATATGGGCATATTATCACAAACAATGTCCTGATTCTAGCCATAACATTGGTGGTTTGACCTAAATGCCATGAAACCTCGAACATGATAGGTCATTTTGTGAAGGATTTTTTATGATGTTTGCAATTTTTCAAGTTCAATATTTTTCCTTGCAACTCTGACACATAATATGACACCACGCGAAGGTTTCACATTGTTTGGATCATTTTTGAATTTCTTATGCCCGTTTCAAACTATATTCAAAACGGCGGTCATGAAGCACTTTTCTTGTTGAAAGATTTTTCAAATTCTAAATTATGCAATAAATATTTGGTAATGCAATTTTAATTGAAAATAGTAAAATTGTATAGTTCAAATAAAAATATTTGAAAATAGAAAATGGTTTTTGATTAGTTATTTAAATTGAAGCACTTTTCCTGTTGAAAGTTTTTTCAAATTCCAAATTATGCAATAAATATTTGTTAATGCAATTTTAATTGAAAATAGTACAATTGTATAGTTCAAATAAAAATATTTGAAAACACAAAATGGTTTTTGATTAGTTATTTAAATTGAAGCACTTTTCCTGTTGAAAGTTTTTTCAAATTCCAAATTATGCAATAAATATTTGTTAATGCAATTTTAATTGAAAATAGTAAAATTGTATAGTTCAAATAAAAATATTTGAAAACACAAAATGGTTTTTGATTAGTTATTTAAATTGAAGCACTTTTCCTGTTGAAAGTTTTTTCAAATTCCAAATTATGCAATAAATATTTGGTAATGCAATTTTAATTGAAAATAGTAAAATTGTATAGTTCAAATAAAAATATTTGAAAACAGAAAATGGTTTTTGATTAGTTATGTAAATTGAAGCACTTTTCCTATTGAAAGTTTTTTGAAATTCCGTATAAATAATCATCTTAAATTGAAACATCTTATTAATTAAAGAAGAAAACAAATTTGAAAATGGCGGGAAGACCAAAAGGTTTGCCAAAATATGAAAAACGGGTCAACGATCCCGATTCGTCCCACCAACCGGGACCAATGATCCTGGATGTGCGCGCTGCCATTAACAAGCCTTTGGTCCCGGTTCTTGGCACGATCCGGGACCGTTGATCCTTTGGGCCCGGTTGGTGGGACTAACCGGGACCAAAGGCCCGCGCACGTGGCAGCATAGCAACGCTCCTGCCACAGACATTTGGTCCTGGTTGGTGGCACTAACCGGGACCGTTGGTCCTTTGGTCCCGGTTGTTGGGACGACCCGGGACCAATTGTCTGTATAGTTAACAGCCCCGACCCTTCCTCCTCCAACTCCCCCAATTCACAGAGCACATCGACGTGCGGCTAAGAAAAATTTGCGGCGGAGCAAAATCACGCCGGCAGGCTGCCCAAATCCAGAGCATCCGCTTCACGCCATCGACGCCCGCCGCCGCCACGCCACCACCTTCTGAGGAATCGACCGCGCACGCTGGAAATCGACGCCACGGTCACCGTCTGCTCCGACTCCGGCCGTCGCCATTGCGGCTGCTTCTGAGCTCCTCCGACCTCGTCGACCCGTCCATCGTCTTCATGGTGAGCCGCTGGTCCTCCAGGACCTCTCCTTTCTCTCTCTCGCGCTTCGTTTCCTTCTGTCGCCGAGCGCCACTGTCCGTCGCCGTCGGACGCTGTCGCAGACGACGCTCTGATGACCAATAAGGGGCGGCGCGACTACCGTTAGCTTCCTCGCAACACGCTCGTTCGAACCCGATCTTCTGCGTGTTCCAGCAAGCACTCTAGTGCCGCTAACCACCGCCGGTCGACGTGCCCTCCGGCGAGCCCATGTGGCACCAAGGTGGCGCTCATGTGGCCCTGACGTGGGCGTCGAGCAAGCTCGCGCCGTGGCGGCCACCAGCCCCACTAATCAATCGATCCGTGGGTAGGCGATGCATCAGTGAGAAAAGGTTCCACAGCCTTAGGTGACGTCAGCCTTTACCTATGCTGACGCAATAAAAGTTTAATAATTGTTGAAATAATTTCAAAAAAGAGTTTAATCTTATAAATTCAATAACTAATTATGTCTAAGTCAGAAAAATATGTATAATATATCAAAATGTTTAGAAAAATGAGATCTACACAATAGACTCATAATCATGCATTGTTCAACAACTTTAATTACAAGTTTAATAAGAGTATGAAATCAACCCCTCGTAGGTGATTTCGGGGTCTCTCCTGTACTAGGGTTTGGACCCTTCGGATCCCACTTAAATTGCCAAGCATGCCTTAGGGTTAAATTTCAACTATGTTTAACTTGTCATATCATTATCGATGCCATGTGTTGATTGTTTAACTTGCAGATACTATGGATCCAACACATCAGGAAAACATCCTCCAAGGGATGATATGCGAAAATGAAGATATCGATATCGATGTCACGAGTGAGTTTCTGAACGATTCCGGTCAGGGAGATGAGTCTCTCAACCGAGGAGACGGCTCCGGTGAGGTAGAAGCCGAAGCCTTGGATATGGGAGAAGCCGATAAGGAAGAAGGCGACGGCTCCAGCGGAACCTTAAATCTCGCAAACACCGGCGAGGTGTATATATGTATTTTTGTAATTAAAATGCTGCTGTCTATATATATACATACATATATTAACACTCTATCTTCTTTTAGCCCTCCGGATCGAGAACTTCTTCCGTAAGAACGAAACAAGGCCCAACAAAAAAGTTTGATGACACTATGAGGTATAGGATCGACATGGTCGGTGTAGATGGCGAACCGCAAGCTCCCGTCGATGTCGCAAGAAAATTTGTCAAGCAATGCGGAGTTCTTGTGAGGGACTACATCCCGATCACCGTTGAAGAATGAAATCGGCCAAGCTGCGGTGGAGTCCCGTATGTCGGCGACAACGCCAAAGATAAGCTTTTTGACAAGCTCATGACTCCTCCTGCCGGTACCAGATGTGAATCCAGATGAGGAGGAGAGAGCAAGAATGGAGCTTGTGCAAAGAGTCAAGAAGTTTGCTCTCAGCAAGATGGCCGATGCATTCAAGAAATGGAAGAAGAAACTATACAATAACTTTTTCAAGGTAGAGAAGACTCCGAATTTCAATGAAGCCGTCTATGCTAAGTTAAGACACCAGTGGGAGGATTTTGTGAAGTACAAGACATCGGAGAAAGCTAAGGAAAGGTCTAGAATAAATACGGAGAACGCTGCTAAGAAACTGTACCATCATAACATGGGGCCTGCTGGCTATGCCGGTTGCATGCCTAAGTGGGATGCACTTGAGGTCAATTACATAGCTGTCGGGATCAGACCAGAGCCCGCAACATGGACACCACGGGCGAGAAACTAGTTTTATGGCCATGGGGGCACGTTGGACAAAGAAGGGAGGGCAATATATAATCAGAAACACAAAGATGATCCCCTACTGCCCATCGACGATATTAGAAATGCAGTAGATGATGTTGCAGCGGGACGATTCGTTCCCGATAGAGAGAACGATGAGCTCACACGGGCCCTTAAAAATCCTGAACACGACGGACAAGCACGAGGCACACCAGGCTCCAAGCCATGGAAGGTTGCCTTCCCCCCGGAAATGAAGAGATATCCCGATAAAAGCCATCAGAGGAGAAAGGAAAGGGAGGCAGCTGAGAAAGAGGCCACTGCAGATCGGCTGCGTAATGTAGAAGAAGCATTAAAGCAGCACCAGGATCAACTCGACATACTTAGCCAGCAAGGTACTAGCGGCCAATCTCAGCGGCACGTGGTAGAAGGTGCATTCGAGGGTACCGGCGCCCTATCGAATAAGAAAAGCAGCGTCACTTCCACGCAGCTCCATGATGTTGATGATGATGCACCGACGACATCTCCTCCTAAACGCTACCTAGTGGATGATATCACGGAGACAACAACTTGTGAGCTAAAGGTGCAGGTTATGAACTTAAGGGTGACGGCGGCGGTCGGCATGGCGGTACCAATTGCACCTAACCCAACTTGGCATTGCAGACCGGTTCCAAAAGGGTACGCTATCGTCACGGTGGATGAGGTGAAGGAAGATTTTGAGGAGCTGAAGCTAGACCACCCTACAGGGGAAGATATGGAGCTGACTCAACTAGGAGAAGCCAAAGGGGGGACTATTCTATGGCTAAAGGAGCGTATCATGCTTCCAAATTATGTGCCGCCAAGGCCACCCACTCCTCAGAGCAGCAATCGACCTTCGCTGCCACCTCACCATTCTCATGCGCAACCGTCGCCTTCACTGCCTCACCACTCAGCGCAACCATCTCCATCACCGTCTCAGCCGTCTCCACCGCCGCGTCAGCCGTCTCCGTCCCCTGAGCCTCAGAGAAAAAAGCGGAAGTATACTAAGGGGGGCAGCACCACCAGCAGCAACAAGAGCACATTCTGATCATCGAAACGTAAGCTATCGCCCCTCCCAAGAGTACCTCATCAGAATATGGAGAAGCTACCTTGCGAGAAGACAGATGAGGATACTGATGCGGCCGCAGCTGCCCATTATGAAAAGTGGAAGATTGACATGGCTAACAAGAAAAAGCCGATAGAGGCATTTTTCCCAGTCACCGCAGAAGATAAAGCCAAAGCAGCCGCGCTTAAGATTCAGCTTCACCAACCCATAGCGCTCACATCAGACTATAATCGCTCTATTACCAAGTCGGCTAAGGCAAAAGAGCGGAGAGTCGGGAAAGAAGTTGCCCAGCTCGGACAACAGAAAAATCAGTCGATCGAACCGCTCGAAGTGTACGATACCAATGAGTGGATGATCTAGGAGCGGCATGATCCGAACATTTATCCGGAGTTTGTTCGACTGTACAGAGAAAAAGCCCAATTATATGGACTGTCTATTACTGAGTACATGAGCCCAATTATATATGCAGAATAAAGATTCAAGAATGCAACAAAGGACAAATCTATGACATTAGGTTTGTTGACTGTAATTTTGTTCATGAAGTTACTCTAAAAACAAATCCCAAAGAGACAGAGGATAACTTGTTCCAAGCGTTGAAATATTTCAGCAACAGAAGGGAAATACTATTTCCTTACAACGCTGGGTTAGTGTTACTGTCTTGTACACATTCTATTTTCGCTTACTCGATGTTAAGCGTATAATTGACTCGTGTTATATTTTGTTAGTGTGTCAAGTTTCCACTATATTCTGTTAATCATTGCTGTTGACACCGGAGTAGTAAAAGTTCTGGACTCGAAACGCACACCATTAGAAAAGTGGACGGACATGCAGGAATGCCTCCAGAAGGCTTGGAAACAGTTCACCGTCAAAACTAGGGGTGTTTGGAAGCCAGAGCTTACATTTCAACCATTGACTGTAAGTACTACTTGCTAGATCCACGCATCTCTTTGATTCTAGTTTCAATACCACTATTATCATGCTTAATTATTATTTTGATTGAACTCCGTTCTCGTAAAGTGCTTGAGGCAGGAAGCCGGGAATAACTTATGTGGATACTATGTCTGCGAGTTCATTCGTCAGACGACCAAAGAGAAGGGGGCAGACCGGAACATCAAAAAATTGAAGTATGATAAACAATAATCACAACTTTATTTTATTACCACCAATTGTGTTTAGTTTCATTCATATATATTGATCCCCTTCTTTATATTAGATCGAACGAATGCGGGATGGTCTTCTATCACAAGAACGTGTGCAAGCAATTCAAGAGGAAATTGCCGGATTCTTGTTAGAACAAGTCATAGATCCGAAAGGAGAATACTATTACCCGCTTCATTTGGAAGGGTGAAGTGTAAAAAAGAAGATCTAAATTAGATCAAATTCGTGTGAGAGTATCGTTTGTAATTATAATATTTTGACCAAGAAGACGGATGAGACGGTGTATATATTTGTGATAATGCATGATGTGTAATATATATATCGTGGTTCTATTATTGCTGTATATATGTAGTACCATTAAATTGATAAAAAAAATCCTGCCACAGCAGAAAAATAGCCCGAAAATCCTGCCGCGACAGAAAAATAGCGCGAAAATCCTGCCGCGGCACAAACCCTGCCGCGGCACAGAGACCAACGATCCCGGTTCGTGCCAAGAACCGGGACCAATGATCCACCCCCGCCCGTCTCTGGCGCTGCCACGTGGAGACCCATTGGTCCCGGTTTGTTCCACGAACCGGGACCAATGATCCATCCCTCCCTCGTCGCCCGCCCGCCCACGTGGAGACTCATTGGTCCCGGTTTATGCGCGAACCGGGACTAGCATTAGTCTCGAGTGATTGGTCCCGGTTCGGGAACCGGGATTAATGGCCCTTATGAACTGGGACTAGAGGCCATTTTTCCACTAGTGGGTAATGGTACATATCGATCCAACCATCGCCTCCCCTTTTCTTCACACGATGGTTACCCAACCTAGCTCTCTCTCTCCTATAGTCCCATCGTCTTTAGCTGCGCATGCACGCAACCGAGCGTAGTATGCGGATCACTGCCTCTGGCTCGTCTACTCCTCTTACCGGACAGCTTAGCTCGGCCACGACCGGACCGGAATAGATGAGCTCGGTCTCCAGCGCGTAGGATGTGGCTCACTGCCTCTGGCTCGTCCACTGTCGCCAGTCAAGTCGCAGCTCGACCGGACGCTCTCTCTCTCACCAGGAAGCATGTCCGCGGCAGGTCCTGCTCGCACATTTGGAAAAGAAATATAACGAACCGTCTTAATTAACCGCGGTCTGGGTGAGGCAAGAAAAAAAAACGTTTGGATGGCATTGGTGGGCAATTTGCTGTCTGATGTGAGAGTAAACGGGTCCAAAAAAATGTTGAACCGGGAGAAACAATCCGTCTTTTATTATTAGGTATAGATATAGATATACTATTTTTAATGATTTTCTTTTTTAATGATTTTCTTTGTTTGCCTATTTTTAATTTTACTGATGTAAAAAATATATAAGACCATGAACGCACACTTGAGAAAAATCTAGCCATATATTAAATCGACCGTATTATAAGCATATAAGATAATTACGTATGTGTTAACCTATAAGACCGCCTCCCCTAGTTCTCCTGGGTCTCTCGCCAGTGGGACAAGAGGCACTCTCCTTCCCCAAACCCTCGTCCTCCATATTTGTGACCAAAGCAGGCACAATCGTTGCCACCTTCGCCCCCACAATATCAAGCAGCACCGTAGGAGAATATAATTTTGTGACCCGAAAGTTGAGGTGCCAAGGCAAAGCGGTATCCAAGTTGCTTGTAATCAGCCGCGTTGACCACAGTTGGTGCGCCAAATATTCAGGAGGTCTTTTTCGGCACGAATTCAACTTAACGTTTGAATACAAAATATTAGGCTAATGTCCGTCAAGTTAGGCTCCCTGTCAGTTTTCGCTGTTATGTCGCTGTCGTCGTGGCTGCCATGTACGCTTGCAGCGTTGGAGCCTGCATCCATTTCACGTCTTCTTCTTCCCCGGAGCGGCAATCTGTTGTCGCGGCCATGGCGCGGAGCTAGGACGTGGACGAACCTTCTCGGCCCCACTCTCCTCCCCATCCCAAATCGGAGCTTGCCCTCACCATGGCCGCACCCATGGCACGACGCGGGGACGAGAATTCATTCCCGGATGAGATCTGTAACCATGCTGACCATGCTCGGTCCTTTTGTCCTCCTTCAGAATCCAAGCTCACCGTCGCCGTGGTCGCATCCGCACCAGCCACGATGCCTTCCTCTCCGAACCCCAAGGCCACATCCACTCTGTTCAGCACAACACCAACAATGTGAAATTCCATCCAGTTTTCTTCTTGTGATTATGGTAGAAGAACATGTACAAATATGTTGTTTACTAGATTTTCATTTGAAATTACTAGCTTTGTGATGAAGAAACAGAGATAACCTGAATGGAATGACGATGAATGCCAGGGTATGTACTTTGCATTGCATCAACAAGGGCTCGTTGATGAAGCATGTTACGAAGAGAGTGGAGTTCATTAGCCATTGCCAAAAATATGGGAATAAATCCATGAGGGATTCAATGCAAATATGCGCAGAGAAGCTAGATCCATGTCATCAATCATAAATAGGTGACACATTCTAGTGATGCGTTCAAATGCGTACACCATGTATCATTCATAACAATAACACTATCGATAGTGTTGCTAGCTGTTTGTATGAGCTATTCATTTTATATGATCATGGCACCTTACTTTCCTAGTTCGTAATCTTGAAACTGCAATTAACTTGAAGTGGTTGTTATCCTGAGTAAGATGTCTAGTATGCACGTTACCTTTGTCTGTTCTATGCTGCAATTCTGTTGTTATGGGCATGGAAAGAAAAGCTAGGCTTCACTGAATATTACGTAGTTAGGCCTAACTTATTCTTACACAAATAAACAAAGCTTAGTCTTACACAAATAAGCATAACTGAGTCTTGAGCAAAGAAGCATTTACTTTGTAGAACTAGGGAGGAAACTAAAGATAAAGGTAAAGATAAATGGTTCATCGGATCTAACAGTTGAGCCCTAGGTCCCTGGAGCTGGTGGTATCGTTGGAACGAATCAGAATGCTGAGTTTGGCCATCTCTCATTCTCTATCGAATTGTACAACCCCATTGATGAGCCAATGGTAGGCCACCTCCCCCCGACGTGGATTCGGCTCCAGGTCGGATCTGGAGTGTCAACATAATAGGCGCGTGAGTGTGCAACAAACACATAGTTTGCTATCAACACTAGAAGTGCTGGCACCTCAGCAACAACACCAGTATGTTCTTCCTGGACTCCGGCAGCAGCCTTAGCAAGTATTTTGTCAGCTTCACCAGTAGCAGGATTAACAAGTATTTCGTCAGCTTCACCACCAGCAGCATCACCAAGTATTTCGTCAGCTTCACCAGGAGCAGGAGCAGCTAGTTCTTCGCCAGCTCCACCACCACCACCAATAGCAGCATCAGGAGCCGAGGCTGCCTGAGCAATTATAGGTACAACATCTCTAGGGGCTCCGACGAAGAAAGGGTAGTTGATCCCAAGAAACAAAGATTGTCCCTTCAGATTATCGACTCTGCTCCAGACTTGTTTTACTGGGTCTTTGAATGCACATGTGGACCTCAAGAAAACGTGACACCACAGCGAGGGGTATGAAGAAAGTTGTGTCCCCATATGTTCTATTGTATCACCAACGTTGTTTAGTGCTCGCCTGATATGAATCCACATGAGTTCAACATCATGTTCTATGTCGCCTCCGAGAGGTGCCAGGAACCAGCGCCGTGATCCAAGATCATCCTCTGCTACTGCATCTTCGATCACCAGAGCTGGAATGACGTGCGGGGCCGCGTGTGTACCTGTCGTGTTACTTAAAGTCAGTAAGCAGAATTTTGAATGGAACTTTACATGCTATATGAAACCATGACTGACCCCAGGTGAACGGCTCCCAAACATGCACGTCGCCGCTAGGTTCAGTGACCACATAAATGCGTTGCGGGTAGCTGGAGGTGAAGACGACATCGACATACTTCTCCGGCTGCAGGAAGTCATCGCGCAAGGTTGTCCAGACCTTTTCATCTGGGCAGCTAATGAATATGATTGCCTTGTCGAACACCGCTAAGAGGTCGTACTCCCAATGCTGCCACCCCTGCCGAGGTCTATGTGGGAGTTGTACCTTTAGGAGCTCAAGTTCTGCCTTGTTGAACCTGTAAGCAAATTCGGAGTTGGGCGGCGATAACCCGTTGTTGAATACAGTAATGCCGACACTCTCCAATGATGGCAGTGTAAATCTCAACGATCTGTAGGCATTTTTGAGAGACCAAGTAGTCCTGCCCTGGGTTAAAGGACTAGCCACTCGCCGTTGCCACCCACCCAGTTCTGGTCATCTCCAAATTCCATCTCGTCTTGCTCCCTGATATTCACCACTACTGATTGTGACCACCTATCCAGCAACATCAGTTTTGCATGAATATTCTACAAAATTTGTTGTCAGTTGGTAGAATCACTAGTAGCATGGATTCCATTGCAAATATAATTTGACAACCAGACCTTCAGATTAGAGTAACATTTATGATTGTATCCTCAGCTCTCGCCTAAATTGTGTATGTGTCACTATGAAAATACCCATAATATTAAGTACGAGCAGGGATTCCCCCGAACAAACTCCTGACAGTGATCATAAACAACTAGGGACATATTAGTCTTAAATCGTCCAATTTGTTTATTTTTTTAGAAAATGGAATATCGCGTAGCAGGCATTCCATTGCAAATCCAAAATTGGCAACTCATATATCACCTAAATTAAGACTGTATCACTTTGAAAATACCAGAATATCAAGTACGAGCAGAGCTTCTACTGTATAGAATAGTCTTAAATGATTCAATTTATTCAGACCACGCGTGCACACAACACGTTCGACGGAAGGAACATAGGATTCCGATGAAAGTTTAACACATATAAATCAACGATATGACTGGATCAATAAGCAAGATACAGGAACTTACATGGTCGTCGCGGTCGTTTGGCCATTCGCTGGTATCGAGGTAAAGAAGGTCTGGCATGCCGAACGGGAGTTTGTCCAGGGATGCAGCGAGCGACGCGAGTGGCGGATATGATGTCCAATCCCGTGGCGATCCTGTGTACATTCGTAGCGCTGAGGTTCTGCCAACCCCAATCCTCGTGGGCCAGCCCCGTCATCGTCGCCTGCCTTACGCTTTAGCCTGCTGCTACCCCAAGCTCTACCCAAAGCGGCAAATGGAGTCTGGAATCTGGCATATTAATGGAGGCGGTGTGATCAGGAGACCGATGGATTCTAGAGGGGATGGAATCAGGGAGTAGGGTAGTTGTTCGAGTAGGGAGTGAGCCAGTAAGGAACCGCCGCCGCCGGTTCTCGTCTGCGTGGAAGACAAGGAAGGGTGCGTAATTATTGAGGGCGCACATGGAAACCATCTAGAGGAAGTGAAAAAATTAATCGTTAGATAGAAAAATGTAGGGTCCCACCTGTCAGTGAGTGAAGGTCGGCACGCGCAAACGTGACTACGTTTGACTTGGATCGTGCATGGCATACCTCGATTCCACTGCATGCAAGTGGCGCATAACCAATTTTAGGTAGTGCTAGCGTCGACGTGTAAAACTGATGGGTTCGTAGCATGGAAAACAAAAATTTTCTACCACAAGAACGAACAAAACCCAGATCTAATCTAGATAAAAGCCAAGATCTAATCTATTAGACATGAGCAACGAGATAGATCTGTACTAACCCTCGTAGAACCGAAAGCGTTACGAGATTAGATCTCGGGGTTGATGTAGTCGATCACTTGCCGATCTCAAGATCGTGTGGACGATCCTTCCCAGGCCAGTTGCAGCGGCAGCTTCATGATTGGTCACACGCGTGAGTCGAAGCAGACCTTCCTCTCCCCGTTCCAACAAGCAGCGGAGGTAGTAGATCTTCTCCATGGAATCCCAACAGCACGACGGTGTGGTGGTGGTGGTGGAGGAGAGAATTCTGCAGGGCTTCGCCTAAGCCGGAGCAGAGCGAAGGAAGAGGAGAGAGGCGGCGGCTAGGGATTGTTATAGGAGAGGTCTAGGAGGGGGTGCCCCCTCCCCTCTATTTAAAGGAGGGAGGCGCGCCATGGGAGGCCTCCTTGGCCGGCGGGTTGGGAAGGGGGGGAGGAGTCCTCCTCCCCCACGAATCCGTGTCTAGCCCCCACAAGGTTTCCTTAACCCTTTCTTGGTTTTCAAGCAAACTCCAAGAACTCTTCTAGAACCTTCCAGAACATTCCGAAACCTTCTAGAATCTCCATACAAACACTCCGGAACATTTCCTAACTTAGAAAATGATCCCCAATATATGAATCTTATTCTTCGGACCATTTCGGATCTCCTTGTGATGTCCCGGATCCAATCCGAGACTCCGAAAAACATTCGGTCTCCAACGCATATTCCATATCTACTTAAAACAACTTCGAACCTTAAGTGTGTCACCCTACGGTTCGTGAATACGCAGACATGAAGACACCTCTCTGATCAATAACCATCAGCGGGATCTGGAGATCCATAACGGCTCCCACATACTCAACGATGACTTCGTGATCGATAGAACCATTAACATACGAAACCAATTCCCTTTGTCACACGATATTCTACTTATCCGAGGTTTGATCGTCGGTATCTCCATACCTAGTTCTACCTCGTTACTAATAAGTACTCTTTACTCGTTCCATGTTATGTCATCCCTTGTGACCTAGTCACATGCTTGCAAGCTAACTAGATGACATTCCACCGAGAGGGCCTAGAGCATATCTATCTGTCATATGGATGGACAAATCCCAATCTTGGTCCATGCACTTCAACACATACTTTCAGAATACCCAATGACACCTTTATAACCACCCAGTTACGAAGCGGTGTTTGATGTCATCAAAGTACCCATCCGGTGATGGTGATTAACATAACCTCATGATCGAAGGATTAGGTTACTATGCATTTGAAAGCTTACAGCAATACGAACTTAATGTCTTGATCTTATGCTACGCTTACTATGGGTGTGTGTCCATCACATCATTCTCCTAATGATATAACCTTGTTATTAATGACATCCAATGTCCATGATCAGGAAACCATGATCATCATTTAATCAACAAGCTAGTTCCACAAGAGGCTTACTAGGGACTCTTTTATGTTTACAAAACACACATGTATTAGTGTTTCCTTATAATACAATTATAGCATGGGATGTAAAAATTCATCATAAACGCAAAGATATAATAATAACCACTTTTATTATTGCCTCTTGGGCATATCTCCAACAGTCTCCCACTTGCACTAGAGTCAATAATCTAGATTACATGGTAATATACCTAACACCCATGGCGTTCTGGTGTTGGTCATGCTTTGCTCTAGGGAGAGGTTTAGTCAACGGATCTGCCACATTCAGATCAGTGTGTACTTTGCAAATCTTTATGTCACCATCTCGGACATACTCACGAATAGAATGGAAACGTAGCTTGATGTGCTTCAGCTTGCTATGTGACCTTGGCTCCTGTGCATTAGCTATGGCACCTGTGTTGTCACAGTAGACGGCCATCGGGTCCAACGCACTGGGAACCACGCCAAGTTCAGTAATGAACTCCTTCATCCATATGGCTTCTTGTGCAGCCTCCGAAGCAGCTATGTATTCCGATTCAGTTGAAGATTTCGCCACAACGCTTTGCTTGGCACTCCTCCAGCTCACTGCAGCACCATTCAAAATAAATACGTATCCGTCGTGACTTCGAGTCATCCGGATCGGTGTTCCAACTAGCATCGGTGTAATTTACAACAAGCTGTTCATCACTTCCATAAGAAAGAACCATATCCTTAGTCCTATTCGGTACTTTAGGATATTCTTGATCGTCCAAAGGTTCCATTCCAGGATCACTTTGATATCTGCTAGTCAAACTAACAGCATGTGCTATATTCGGTCTTGTACACAGCATGGCATACATGATAGAACCTATGGCCGAGGCATAGGGAATATTATTCATCTTTTCTCTATCTTTTGCCGTAGCCGGACTTTGAGTCTTACTCAAGGTCTTACCTGACAACATGGGCACGAACCCTTTCTTGCTCTCTTCCATTCTAAACTTCTTTAGAACTTTGTCTAAGTATGTACTTTGTGAAAGCGCTATTAAGCGTCTTGATCTATCTCTATAAATCTTGATGCCTAGAATATATGCCGCTTCGCCAAGATCCTTCATTGGAAAACTGTTATTCAAATAGGTTTTGACGCTATTAAGAAGTTCTATATCATTCCCAATCAACAATATGTCATCTATATATAGTACTAGGAATGCTACAGAGCTTCCACTCACTTTCTTGTAAATACAAACTTCTCCATAAGTTTGTATAAATCCAAAGTTTTTGATTACTTTATCAAAATGTTGATTCCAACTCCGGGATGCTTGCTTCAGTCCATAAATGGAGCGCTGAAGTTTGCATACCTTGTCAGCATCACTAGGATCGACAAAACCCTTGGGTTGTACCATATACAACTCTTCCTCAATGTCACCATTAAGGAACACCGTTTTGACATCCATCTTCCAAATCTCATAATCGAAATATGCAGCAATTGCTAACAAAATCCTCACAGACTTTAGCTTCACTACTGGTGAGAAAGTCTCATCGTAGTCAACTCCTTGAATTTGTCGGAATCCTTTTGCGACAAGTCAAGCTTTATAGACGGTAACATTACCATCAACATCTGTTTTTTCTTTTGAAAATCCATTTGTTCTCGATAGCCTTACGGCCATCCGGTAAGTCCACCAAAGTCCATACTTGGTTTTCGTACATGGATCCCATTTCGGATTTCATGGCTTCTAGCTATTTGTCGGAATCTGGGATCACCATAGCTTCTTCGTACGTCGTAGGGTCATCAGTGTTGTCCACCAATATGACGTTCAAGGCAGAGTCATAACAATCAGGAGTGGTACGAACCCTCGTTGACCTGCGAGGTTCAGCAGTAACTTCGTTCGAAGTTTCATGATCACCATCATTAGCTTCCTCTCCAGTTGGTGCAGGCGGCACAAAAACATCTTCCGGTGCTATGCTACTCTCAACTCCGAGAGAAGGTTCAATAACCTCGTCGAGTTCTACTTTCCTTCCAGTCACTTCTTTCGAGAGAAACTCCTTCTCAAGAAAGGATCCATTCTTGGCAACGAAAACTTTGCCTTCGGATCTATGATAGAAGGTATACCCAATTGTTTCTTTCGGGTATCCTATGAAGACGCATTTCTCCGCTTTGGGTTCAAGCTTATCGGGCTGTAACTTCTTTACATACGCTTCGCAACCCCAAACTTTAAGGAACGACAACTTAGGTTTCTTACCAAACCACAATTCGTACGGTGTCGTTTCAACGGATTTAGATGGTGCCCTATTTAATGTGAATGCGGCTGTCTCTAATGCATAGCCCCAAAATGATAGCGGTAAATCTATAAGAGACATCATAGACCGAACCATATCTAAGAGAGTTCGATTACGATGTTCGGACACACCATTACGCTGTGGTGTTCCCGGCGGTGTCAACTGCGAAAGTATTCCACATTTCTTTAAATGCATGCCAAACTCATAACTCAGATATTCACCTCCGCGGTCAGAACGCAGAAACTTAATCTTCTTCTTACGATGATTTTCCACTTCACTTTGAAATTCCTTAAACTTCTCAAAAGTTTCGGACTTATGTTTCATAAAGTAGACATACCCATATCTACTTAATTCATCCGTGAAAGTGAGAACATAACGATATCCACCACGCGATGCCACACTCATTGGACCGCACACATCGGTATGTATTATTTCCAATAAGTCCGTAGCTCGCTCCATTATACCAGAGAATGGAGTCTTAGTCATTTTTCCCATTAGACATGCTTCGCATCTTTCAAGTGATTCAAAATCAAGTGATTCAAGAAGTCCATCAGAATGGAGTTTCTTCATACGCTTCACTCCAATGTGACCAAGACGACAGTGCCACATGTATGTAGAATTATCATTCAATTTTATTCGTTTAACATCTATGTTGTGAACATGTGTATCACTACTATCGAGATTCAATAAGAATAAACCATTCATCTCAGGTGCATTACCATAAAAGATATTACTCATATAAATTGAACAACCTTTATTCTCAGACTTAAAAGAGTAACCGTCTCGCAATAAACAAGATCCAGATATAATGTTCATGCTTAACGCAGGCACCAAATAACAATTATTTAAATTTAAAACTAATCCCGAAGGTAGATGTAGAGGGACCGTGCCGACGACGATCACATCAACCTTGGAGCCATTTCCAACGCGCATCGTCACCTCGTCTCTTGCCAGTCTTCGTTTATTCCGTAGCTCCTGTTTCGAGTTACAAATATGAGCAACCGAACCAGTATCAAATACCCAGGCACTACTACGACTACTAGTAAGATACACATCAATAACATGTATATCGAATATACCTTTCTTCTTGATGTTGCCTGTCTTCAGATCTGCCAGGTACTTGGGGCAGTTACGCTTCCAGTGACCAGCACCCTTGCAGTAGAAGCACTCAGTTTCAGGCTTAGGACCAGCCTTGGGCTTCTTAGCAGGTGTGGCAGCTTTCTTGCCGTCCTTCTTGAAGTTGCCCTTTTTCTTAGGCTTGCCCTGTTTCTTGAAATTGGTGGTCTTATTGACCATCAACACTTGGTGCTCCTTCTTGATCTCCACTTCAGCAGTTTTCAGCATGGACGATAGTTCGTGCAACGCCTTGTTCGTGCAAAGGCATATTGTAGTTCATCACAAAGTTCAGATAACTTCGGTGGCAGTGATTGGAGGACACGGTGAATCCCTAACTCATTAGGAATCGTTATCCCCAACTCTTGGAGTTTGTTTGCGTGCCCAGACATGGTGAGCACGTGCTCGCTAACGGAGCTTCCCTCTTCCATCTTGCAGGTAAAGAACTTTTTGGAGGCCTCATAGCTCTCCACGGCCGCGTGAGTCTCAAAAATGAGCTTGAGCTCCTTAATGATCTCGAACGGGTCGTGGTGCTCAAAACGCTTTTGGAGCTCTGTTTCTAAACTGTACAGGATGGCACACTAAACTGTGGAGTAATGATTTTTCCGAGTGGCGTAAACATTCTTTACGTCATCGGTGGCATCATCTGCAGGTGGGTAACCTAGCGGTGCTTCGATCACATAGGTCATCTGACCAGCCCTGAGGACAATCTTTAGACCACGGAGCCAGTCCGTGAAGTTGCTTCCATTGTTCTTAAGCTTTTCTTTCTCTAGGAACGCATTGAAATTGATGGAGAGATTCGCCATAATCTACAACAAATTTGCAAGTAGTTTAGACTAAGTTTATGATAAATTGAGTTCTACTTTAATTCCTAAATTAACTAGGTTAACTCCCACTCAAAACAACATCCCTCACATTGTCTTAGTGATTACATGAACCAAGTCCACTACACCAAGTCCGATCTTCACGAGAGAAGATGTAGTTTCATCGGTGAACAATCTTCATGTTCATCATATCACTTATATGACTCGTGCTCTACCTTTCGGTATTCCCTGTTCCGAGACCATGTCTGTACATGCTAGGCTCGTCAAGATTAACCTTAGTTTCCGCATGTGCAACTCTGGCTTGCACCCGTTGTATGCACACGTAGAATCTATCACATCCGATCATCACGAGATGCTTCAAGATGACGAGTCTTAGCAACGGTGCCAACTAAGGACGAACACTTTTATTACTTGATATTTAGTGAGAGAGATCATCTTATAATGCTACCGTCGCGATCTAAGCAATACAAGATGCATAAAGGATTAACATCACATGCAATTCATAATTAGTGTGATATGATATGGCCCTTTCTTCTTATGCCTTTGATCTCCATCTCCAAAGCACGGACATGATCTCCATCATCACCAGCATTAAGGTCAAGGTCGATACCGCTTCATGGTTGTCCATCATCACCAGCAACTATTACAACTACTTGGAATAAAGCTATTACAAGATGAATAGACGCGCAGGTCTTAACAGAATTAAAGACAACCATTAGGCTCCTGGCGGTTGCCATATTACAACAAGGATCATTGCATACATCAAATATAATCACAATCACATGATGGCCATATCACATCACAAAACCCCTGCAAAAATAAGTTAGACGCCTCTAATTTTCTTTGCAAGTTTTACGTGGTTTGGGGCTTTCGAGCAAGAATGGATCTTACCTACGAAACTGAACCACAACATTGATACAAGTGCTATCAAGTGCCAAGTGTAGATTGGATCTATACTATGATGGGAGAGACAGACACCCGCAAAGCCACTTGTGCAAAGCAAGTTACACGTCAAGCGTGGAGCAAGTCTCATGTGCGATGACATGTAAGGTTAGCCCGAGCCGCTTCATCCCACCATACCGAAAGATGCAAAGTACACAAAGCAAAAGACGGCACGAGCACCAACGCCCACAACATCATTGTGTTCTACTCGTGCAACAGATCTACGCATAGACAAGGCTCTGATACCACTGATGGGTTCGTAGCATGGAAAACAAAAATTTTCTACCGCAAGAACAAACAAAACCCAGATCTAATCTAGATAAAAGCCAAGATCTAATCTATTAGACATGAGCAACGAGATAGATCTGTACTAACCCTCGTAGAACCGAAAGCGTTACGAGATTAGATCTCGGGGTTGATGTAGTCGATCACTTGCCGATCTCAAGATCGTGTGGACGATCCTTCCTGGCTGCAGTTTGGCAGCTTCCGCGATCGGTCACACGTCGGAGTCGGCACCTTCCTCTCCCTGCTCCAAATGAGCAGCGGAGGTAGTAGATCTTTTCCACGGAATCCCAGCAGACGACGGTGTGGTGGTGGTGGTGGAGGAGAGAATTCTGCAGGCTTCGCCTAAGCCGGAGCAGCGAAGGAAGAGAGGAGAGAGGCTAGGCTAGGGATTGTTATAGGAGAGAGGTCTAGGAGGGCACCCCTCCCCTATTTAAAGGAGGAGGCGCGCGCCATGGGAGGGGGAGTCCTAATAGGACTCCCCTCCTTGGCCGGCGGGTTGGGAAGGGGGGGAGGAGTCCTCCTCCCCCACGAATCCGTGTCTAGCCCCCACAAGGTTTCCTTGACCCTTTCTTGGTTTTCAAGCAAACTCCAAGAACTCTTCTAGAACCTTCCAGAACATTCCGAAACCTTCTAGAATCTCCATACAAACACTCCGGAACATTTCCTAACTTAGAAAATGATCCCCAATATATGAATCTTATTCTCCAGACCATTCCGGATCTCCTCGTGATGTCCCGGATCCAATCCGAGACTCCGAACAACATTCGGTCTCCAACGCATATTCCATATCTACTTAAAACAACTTCGAACCTTAAGTGTGTCACCCTACGGTTCGTGAATACGCAGACATGATGAAGACACCTCTCCGATCAATAACCATCAGCGGGATTTGGAGATCCATAACGGCTCCCACATACTCAACAATGACTTCGTGATCGATAGAACCATTAACATACAAAACCAATTCCCTTTGTCACGCGATATTCTACTTATCTGAGGTTTGATCGTCGGTATCTCCATACCTAGTTCTACCTCGTTACTAATAAGTACTCTTTACTCGTTCCATGTTATGTCATCCCTTGTGACCTAGTCACATGCTTGCAAGCTAACTAGATGACATTCCACCGAAAGGGCCTAGAGCATATCTATCCGTCATATGGATGGACAAATCCCAATCTTGGTCCATGCGCTTCAACACATACTTTCAGAATACCCAATGACACCTTTATAACCACCCAGTTATAAAGCGGTGTTTGATGTCATCAAAGTACCCATCCGGTGATGGTGATTAACATAACATCATGGTCAAAGGATTAGGTTACTATGCATTTGAAAGCTTACAGCAATACGAACTTAATGACTTGATCTTATGCTACACTTACTATGGGTGTGTGTCCATCACATCATTCTCCTAATGATATAACCTTGTTATTAATGACATCCAATGTCCATGATCAGGAAACCATGATCATCATTTAATCAACAAGCTAGTTCCACAACAGGCTTACTAGGGACTCTTTTATGTGTACAAAACACACATGTATTAGTGTTTCCTTATAATACAATTATAGCATGAGATGTAAACATTCATCATAAACACAAAGATATAATAATAACCACTTTTATTATTGCCTCTTGGGCATATCTCCAACAAAAACCGCCATTTTTCTCCACTTCCACCCTACTACGAATAGTCGTGCACCATTCCAGATATTAGGAAGGGCAGTTCTAATCTTGCAGTAAGTAGTTTCACTTCTTCGTCTCCTTTCCTCCTCCACGGCCTCATCCATTTCCTCCCCCACGACATCACTCTTTTCCTCTGTGTCCTTTCCCTCTTGCCTATAGTCATGGACTTGTCGAATGTCCGAAACGACAACATGCAAGTGACTGCGTACTTTGACATAGAAGTACATGGCGGGAAGAAGATCAATGTCGTCTACACCACTGACCCTCAGACAATGATGCGCACTATGATCAATTACGAGAGTTGGCTGCGGTTTGAAGAAAGCAGGTTCGTCGGTCTCGACCTCAAGTACAACCATGATCAGTGCAGGATCGTCGTGGTGCAACTCTCCATGAAGGGGCACGTCCTTGTATACCAGCCTTTTTGCGAGAAGGGGCTAATGGGAAAAGGTAGAAATTGCTGTATTTTTGTTCCTGAACCGTCTGTTTGCAAAAGTTCTTGCTATATTATTTGTCTGAATGCATTTTCATGTAGGTGGGGCAAAAGGATTAGGTTGCTCTTTTATGACTTTCTCGTGAACCACTAGATAAAATTTACTAGTGTTGACATCAGGAATGACACTCGTCTCCTTGAAAGCCCGACTGTTAACATTATCATCCCAAATGAGTACAGAGTGGACATAAGGGGCAGCATGTCTGGGATCACCGATCTTGCCGTCGAACTCATCGAACCGTGGTACACTGACATGAAGGACAAAATACCAAAATGTTGGTGGAGGCGTTTAGGGAACGATTACTGGGAGGATAAGCCGTTTTCTGAACCTAACATGAAATACGTTGCAATTGACAGGTATGTTAGCCATGAGCTGTATCGCTAGATCGTATTGTTTCGTTCCAAGCATCGCACCATTGAACCACCACCAAGGCAAGTGGTTTGCCCTAGATGCTAGAGTGTAGAGGAATCTACAAGCCGGGGCAAGCGACCGAAGACATCCTGAGATCAGTCGCCTTCTCTGCCAATCATTCTATCAGGCTGGGATGTCTAGTTTTAGTGCCTTATACCTCGTGTTTGTATGGGGCTTGTTATGTGTCAACACCCGGATTTTTAATCCCAGATGCCTGTTATGCCATACATCGCAATCCCATGATTACCATTTTTGCGAGACATAACAGATTGGATATCACAGTACATCATCCATTACAAACCATAATAAGGTCTTACACAAATAAAGGATCTCATGATCCAGTCTTAATACAAACAAGCAGTGGAATACTAAGCGTAGTAGTGGGATCCATCTTTAGTGTCACAGGCAATGCTGACGATGGGAGATGATCCTAGTTGTCGTAGCCATCCCGCTGTCCATCTTCCTGATAGTCCTCCTCATAGTCTGGCCACGGGAATAGCCAGGGACAAAGCCATGAGTACTTTTTAAGTACTCGCAAACTATCACTAACAAGTAAGGTAGTTCTAGTAGGAATGCTAAGCTCTAAGTTTATTTGCAAAAGCTAAAATTTAACCTAAGCTGAGTTCAGAAGTAAAGAAAGCTAAAATAAGGTTCTAAATCACTTAAGTGGGAACTTAGTTTTCATAGTCACAACTCTGTGTGGTCAAGTCAAAGTCATAATTCATTTCACAAGTCGTTTTGAAAACATCTGACGATGGAACAGTATGGCCACTCCAACTGTCCATGACCGTGGACGCGGCTATTCGAATAGGTTGACACTCTGCAGAGGTGGTACACTTTCACCACAAAATTCGATACATCCGTCAGGGATAACCCTGAATCAACATACTTAGTATGCGGATAATCAATCATAACCTTTTAATTACACACTCTACTATAGGCACCTCCCCTATGAGCTTGGCCTCCCAGCCATGGCCATCTGCCATCCTGGGCACTGCATAGGTGGACATCATCAAGAGGTAGCCTCAGCTCAAACCTCCTCCGAGAGGGAACCCATACTAATGCATATAAACTTCTGGCTAAGCCTTACCCAATTAAGGTATTGTGGTTGTACGGTAAAATTGGAATGGTATCGCATCCGAACCCAACCATCAGTTTTTATAAAGGGCTAAGGCTCATGCCTCAACAATTTCATCATCAAATCCATTTGTGTTTCTCAACACATGTCAAAACATTTCAATAGAATGAAGCATAATTCCAAGGTTTTCATAATCATTTTCACCAAGTATTCCCATCTAAAGTGATCAAGTTTTAATGCTTAGCACTAGCCAGTAAGTTAAGAGTATTCACTAATGAGGGATGCTAATCTCAATCTCATGCTATAGAATGACATCTAGTATAGGCCTAGTTTTATACTCTTTATGCTATCTATACTATCTTTCCAAAACCTCAAATGGCATTAACTAAAAGTAAAGAACTTTGGTAAAGTAAAAGAGTAAATCTTGCAAGTAAAACTTGGGATCGGTAATAATCAAAATGTATAACCAAGCATGCCTAATGCAATTGCTTAAGTTATCAAAAGGGGGCAAGTGTTAACTTGCTTAGTTCTAGCTTGCTAATAATAGCTTGCCTTGATTGGTGCAGTGATTGAAGTTATCTTCGTCTTCTTCGAGGTAGAACTCCTCCTCCTCGTAGACTTGGTTCGCACTATGGTCTATAAATGAATACGGGGTACACAATCACCAAACAATACTTAACTAAGTCTAATTAGCACACTAAGGTTCAAACTTGATGACCTAGCATCATCACACTCATCATAAGATTTAAATAACTAGTTTCATTTATTTTATTTGAGAAAAGTAATTTCTACTCATTGAAATTAATTAAGATTTAATATTCTCCAATTAAAATATGGGATCATGTGGACACATGTCATAACCACATATTCTAATACATGGGAATGCAATTTAAATGGTTGGTCACATTTTATAAAGTTTAAGATTATCATTTAAATGATTTAAAGTGACTAGAAATGCCTATATAGCATTATTTTGGTACTAGTCCAAAGTCACTACATGCAAACCTAAATATTATTACATATTCAGATAGGTATTGTGAAATGTGATTTTTGAGAGTTAGAATCAACTCAAAAGCTATTATGGTTGATTTTTGAAAAATGTTTGAATTTGCAAAAGTCTCTGTTTTGTTATTTTTGCTATAGATTATCTCTAACTCCAAATGATTTAAATCCAACGGGCTTGGATAGATATTTTAATTATCTTTCAATTTGAATCATGCCATTTGGTTAAGTGAAACTCTCTGAATTGATTTTTGAATAAGTGGATAGAATATGATTTCAACTAAATTAGAAAATCACTTATTTGAATCTTTGGGCCAGCACGGGAAAGCTAACGGGCCGTCCCAGTGGCACTCCGCGACGCAGCGGGCTGCTGACAGCGCGGACCCACTGGTCAGCGAAACTAACTAAGCAAAACGGTATGGGCGAATCTGAGCCGTGCGATCAACTTCTAATCTAACGGCTGAGAGTCATCACCGACGACGAACAGCTCCGGCGAGGCCTGAACCCTAACACGGTGGTGGGAGTCTATCGGGGCTCACCTGGGCTCCATCTAGGCTCAGCGACAGGGGCAAACGGCATGGTAGACGATGGCGAAGCGAGGCACGGTCACGGCGAGGCTTGGGGTGGTCGCAATCGACGACGCCCTTCTCCTCCAACAACGGCGGACTCCGGTGCAATTCCGGCATGGTGGTGCTTGCCTTTCTCCGGTAAGGGGTGTGGGAGGCTTAGTGGTGAGTGTGGATTTGAGTGGTGTGAGGAATGGAGGCTGGGGTGGCCTCCTTTTATAGCTCGACGAGGGGACCGAGCGGTGCGGGCTGGCGTCTCTAGCGAGGGCGGCACAGAGAGCTAAGGGCATGGAGGGGGTAGGTGGACGGAGTGGTGTCTCCTGGTGGTTCTCACGGACTTAATGGCGCGGCGTGGGGCGGTGTGTAACGGTCGAGCGCGTGCGGTGCTCTGGGCGGAGGCAGAGGTGTTTGAGGTGGCGCACGAGAGCTACGGGTCACGCGGCGGCGAACAGGGGTGTCTGTCGGGGTGGCGTGATCATGGCGAGGCTGCGCGTGCATGGTGAGGGCAAGGCACGAGATGGTTGGGCTGGTCGGGTGCCGCGCATTGGCGTGCTCTGGACACAGCGCAGAGAGGCGATGCGCGGCGGTGCTAGTGTGGTCCAGGGTTGGGCTTTGACCGTGGGGTGGACAGGGGGTGGCGGTAGGTGCTCGCGTGTCTGGTGCGCGTCTTGGGCAGGGCTGGCGTGGCTCCTGGCGTGCTGCCCACTGTCGGCCGGCGACGACCAAGAACGGGCGGCGGTCCACTGTGCCAGCGGCTGAGGGGAAAGCTGGTATGGGGTTGGGTTAGGCTGAGAGGGGACAAGGGATTAAATTGGAGATAAAATGGTCGATGATCACTGTATGAAACAGTGAAGCTAGTCTAGGGATTATTCTGTGCATGCCAAGTGTTTGATGAAATGGCCGCATGAAATTTATTTTTGAATTTTTGATTCAAACTTTTTGAGTGAACTTGACTTAAGCTTGGGAGACTAGGTTTGCTTGGGATTGTCAAGGTGAACTAATTTGGTGGGTTTTTGAAAAAGTGTGATCTTAACACATACACTTGACTCAATTTTAAAATGTCCTTTTAATTGATTTGCTAGATGTTTTTGTAAGTTTGTAAAGTGGGCCTTGATACACCTTTACTTGGTCTAGCAAGGGAGGAAAAGAGTTGGAAATGTTTCTGTTAGAAATCTTCTCCTAGGAACACCTAAAGTGGCCTAGTGGTTTAAAATGGTCAAAATAACCATTTGCCTTATTTAATCTTATTAGGTTTCTTTCTCTTTGATTTTGTTTGTAAATGGTCTAGATGATGTGGCATTCACCTTTAAACCATTTCACAACATCTAGAACAATCAAGCATGGCATATACACTCAATTCTACACTAATGCAAACACATATGCATTCATATGCCTTTTTCTTAATAAAAGTTTTTGTTAACCCTAAATTGGGTGATTAGGGACTTGATAACCTTGATTAAAGATTTGGGGTGTTACAAACCTTCCCCCCTTAAACAAAATCTCATCCCGAGATTTAAGAAAAACTAGGAACTAAAGAGATCTAGAAACTCAGTCCTAATGTAATCTTCTTGCTCCCAGGTAGCTTCTTCCTCGGTATGGTTGCTCCATTGGATCTTGAGAAATTTTATACTCTGAGTCTTGGTGGTTCTGAATGCTTCTTCCAAGATACGGATGGGCACTTCACGATACGTCAGACCCTTGTTGATATCAATGGCTCGATGATCGATGTTCTTGAACACTTCGGTCTTCTCCGGAACTTCTAAGCATTTGTGCAGTAATGAGATATGGAACACATTATGGATGGCTGGCATCTCCTCTGGCAGTTCCAGTTGATAAGATACTTCTCCTCAGCGATTCAGAATCTTGAAAGGTCTAATATATCTGGGGGCTAACTTCCCTTTCAGCTGGAAACGTTGCATTCCTTTCAATGGTGACACTTTGAGATACACGAAATCTCCGACTATGAAAGTTAGGTCTCTACGTCTCTTGTCAGCGTAACTCTTCTGTCTAGATTGGGCGGTCTTGAGGTGCTCACGGACTTTGTGAACCTTCTCTTCAGCTTCTCGTAGGATGTCGGGTCCAAAAATCTGGCTCTCTCCTACTTGCGACCAATTTAAGGGGGTACGACACTTCCATCCATATAAGAACTCAAATGGGGCCATTTGCAAACTGGCTTGATAACTGTTGTTGTATGAGAATTCTGCGAAAGGCAGAAATCTTCCCATTTTGATCCATACTCTAACACAAGCTCTCAACATATCTTCTAAGATTTGGTTGACTCTTTCAATCTATCCATTAGTCTGCGGGTGATAAGCTGTGCTAAAATTCAACTTGGTTCCTAATCCTTCTTGGACTTTCTGCCAAAATCTTGAGGTAAACTAGGTTCCTCGATCCGATACTATGGTCTTAGGGGTTTCATGCAAACTGACGATCCTAGCAATGTATAGCTCTGCTAGCTTCGAACTCTGGTAGGTAGTCTTGACAGGTATAAAGTGGGCTACCTTGGACAGTCTATCAACTATGACCCAGATAGAGTCATTTCCCCTACTAGAAGTAGGCAAACCGGTGATAAAGTCCATTTCGATGGAATCCCATTTCCATTCAGGAATCTGCAATGGTTGCAACAGTCCTGCGGGTCTCTGATGTTCCGCCTTGACTCTCTGACAGGTATCACACTTGGCTATGTAGCTTCCGATTTCTCTCTTCATCTTGTGCCACCAAAATTGCTCCTTCAAATCCTGATACATCTTCGTTCCTCGGGGTGGATAGAATAAAGAGTATCATGAGCTTCCTGCATGATAACTTGCTTCAGCTCCGAATCTGTTGGCACACAAATACGTCCTTTGTACCACAAAACTCCTTCTTCATCTTCGGTAAATCCAGGTACCTTTCCTGTACTAACACGACGTTTGATTCCGTCGATACTTGCATTTCCTTTCTGTGCCTCCTTGATCCGACTGATCAAAGTGGGTTGAAGTTCAATGCTAGTTAAAAATCCTTTGCTAACCAGCTACGTTCTAAACTGCTCCAACTCCTCATGCAAACTTGGCTAGGCTTCTTTGATCATGGTGTTTAATCTACATGGCAATCTGCTAAGAGCATCCGCTACCACATTGACTTTGCCGAGGTGATAGTGAATATCAAGGTCATAATCCTTGATTAACTCTATCCATCTCCTTTGCCTCATATTCAGCTCCTTCTGGGTGAAAATATACTTCAGACTCTTGTGATTCGAATAAATCTCACAGCGGTTACCCATAAGGTAATGACGCCATGTCTTCAAAGCTAAAACTACAACTACTAATTAAAGATCATGGGTAGGGTAGTTTTGCTCATGCTGCTTCAATTGTAGAGACAAATATGCGATGACTTTGCCTTCTTGCATCAACACACATCCGAGACCAATCTTGGATGCGTCACAATACACATCAAAAGGCTTCTTGATATCTGGCATGATCAATATTGGGGCTGAAATCAATCTCTTATTGAGCTCTTGAAAACTTGCTTCACATTTGTCGGTCCATTAAAACTTCTTATCTTTCTTCAACAATTAGGTCATCGGTCTTGCGATGCTCGAAAATCCTTCTACAAACTTGTGGTAATATCCCGCTAATCCGAGAAATGGACGGACTTGGGTTTGAGTGGTTGGGGCTTCCCATTCTTCAACATCTTTTATCTTGGCGGGATCAACAACGACTCCTCCCGCCGACACAATATGTCCGAGGAATCCTACTTCTTTCAGCCAAAACTCACATTTGCTAAACTTGGCATATGACTAATGCTCTCTGAGGGTTTCGAGGATGGTTCTCAGATGTTGCTCATGGTCTTCTTCTGACTTGGAATAAATTAGAATATCGTCAATAAACACAATGACAAACTTATCTAGAAAGTTCGTAAAAATCTTATTCATGAGGTTCATGAAATAAGCGAGGGCATTGGTTAATCCAAAATACATGACCGTATACTCATACAATCTATATCTGGTGGTAAAGGCGGTCTTTGGAATATCCTTTGCATGAATCATGAGTTGATGATAACTAGTTCTAAGATCAATCTTAGAAAACACTCTGGCACCAGTCAACTGGTCAGACAAATCCTCTATCTTGGGCAGTGGGTACTTGTTCTTGATGGTGACATCATTCAGCTTCTGGTAATCCATGCACAAACGGTTACCTCCATCCTTCTTATCAACAAACAGAACGGGCGATCTCCATGGCGATGCACTTGGTTGAATCAAGCCTTTCTCTAGCATAGCATCAAGTTGCTTCTTCAGCTCCACTAGTTCAGATGGGTTCATGCTATAGGGTCTCTGAGCTATGGGTCCCGTTCCAGGAATTAGTTCAATGATGAACTCGATATCCCGATCTGGGGGCATACCGGGCAATTCATCTAGGAATACGTCGGGGTATTCACAAACTACTCTGACTTGGTCTATGTTGGGTTGGGCTAAACTCTTGTTGCATTTGAACTGACAAGGAAAGGTCACAGATACATGCTCTACTGATACTCTAGAGATACTGGTCATGGTTATGGCTTTCTTGGCACAGTCAATCAATCCTTTATGTTTCGACATCCAATCCATTCCTAGTACTACTTCTAAACCTTTGGTTCCAAGTACTATTAGATTGGCATACAAATCTATCCCATGGATTCTGATAGGCACAACCTTGCAATTTTTTCTAGCTTTGGTGGTTAAACCAGGTATTTGCACTATCATAACATGCTTCAATTTTGTTGGTTGAATCTTACTAGTGCATGAAAATTCTTCTGTAACAAACGAGTGCGATGCTCCAGAATCAAACAACACTCTTGCAAGTACAGAGTTAACAGAAAACATACCCAACACGACATCTGGCGCTTCCTGGGCTTCTTCAGCATTCATGTGGAACAGACGGCCGTTGCGGTTGAGCGAATTCCCTGGGGCAAATCTTCTTCTAGGCTAAACACGACGCTGCTACTGAGCTGGGGCATTCACATTGGTGGTGGCTACGATCTTCTTGGGACACACATTGGAGTAGTGACCCTTGACTCCACATTCAAAGCAAGTAATCTGGGACTTGTCTTTGGCTACAACAGGCACGACATTGCTTCCAGTCCTTGGGGCAGTATTGTTGTTGTTGTTAGACTTTGGCGGTGCACGGTTGAAGTTGTTGGAGTTGCCAGATTGTTGTTGTGGTTTCCTCCGGACTTCACATTTCCTCCGCTATGATTGGGGTAGCTTGGACGGGACATCGGGGGTCTATTGTTCCTTGGGGCATATCCTGTAGATGGGTTGGGGCAATACTTTTGGGTATTGTGGGACCCAGTCTGGTGCATCATTCTGCGCTTGCGGTTGTCATTGGCTTGGTTTATTTTCCCTTCCATCTGAATGGCAGAGTCGACTAGCTCTTCGAGATCTTCAAAATGGATGTTGACTAACACCGTCTACATCTCATCATGCAGTCCGTTCAGGAATCTTTCCTTCTTCTTGGCTTTAGTGTTGATCTCATCCGGGGAATATCTAGCAAGGGACAGAAATTTGTCACGGTATTCAACTACCGTCATCCTTCCTTGCTCCAGTTCCCTGAATTCATCTCTCATTCTGGTGACTAAACCCTATGGCACATGGGTGCGACTAAACTTGATCTTGAAAGCTTCCCAAGTCATGATCTGACCATGCTTCATCGTACGGGTGCTATTATACTAGGCTCTTGCATCTCCTGCCAGATAGTTGGTGGCAAACAGTACCTTCTCTTTGGCATCAACTCCTGCGACTTCTAGATTATTCTCCATGGTTTGCAACTAATCATCAGCATCTAAAGGATCCTCAGATTTTGTTGAAGATAGGGGGATTGGTATTCTGAAAATTCTTAAGCTTGGATCCATGATGATTCTGATTTCCTTGGCCTTGATTATTGTGGGCCATCTGAGCTAGCTATTGTAGAGTGGCTAGATTGGTTTGGCGCTCTGCTCTACTAGCTTCATGGTCGGAAACTAGCATCTGCAGAATCTGCAACATCAGGTCCTACGATGAGCTGCTTCCTCCGGGGTTTCCACGAGTCATCTAAAGATTGAGGTAGATAAAGGGGTAAGAGCGAAAGATCTAAGGTTCATGGTTTTGTTTTCAAAAGCTTTAGACTTTGAGTTTGAACTCAGGTTTTGCAACTAACTTATTCTCATTCATTCATTCATGCACACCATACAAACACACACATCACAACAAATGGAAAACAGATGGTTTTAAGAACCATTCTGTGAAGCTAAGATACAGTTGGACCGATACAACTCATTCCTATGGTAGTGATAAAGTGCATCTACTCATCATCAATGAAGTCGGAGTCATCATCATCAGTGTAGAAATCCATGGCATCATCCTTCAGGTAGTCATTGTCATCACTGAGGTATGAGTGAATATCTCCCTGGATGTCTTCACCTTCTTCCTCTTCTTCTTTTGCTGCAAGCTGGGCTTCTTGTTCATGGATGGTATTCTCGAGGTCGGCCACCTTCTTGCGAAGACGAGTGATGGTGCGATCCTTCTTCTCGCGTTGACGACTAAGTGATTGGCGATCCTTGACTAGCATGGCGAAAGTCTGGTCCTTCTTGGCGGCAATGGCAAGGTTGTGGTTGGCGTAGGCTCGAGCATTGTCCAATTCCTTCTGTCTATCATATAGCAGGAAGTCAAGATTCTCCACTTGGCGCTTCATCTCCGGGTAACTTGGCATCTCCAATGGCATTCCCATAGAATCACGCCTTGCATAGTGAGCAAAGCGAGTTCCCTGGATCAAGTTGATGTTTTGCCCACACAGACAGGCAAGAGCTTCAGGCATAGCCCTGGCTAATCCATCTAGCCAGTTGTTCTCTCGCACGGTGAATCGAATATTCTCAGAAAGGGGTGCTTCCATCTTGCCTCGAAGATCTGCAACTATCAACCATTGTAGATCTCCTCCTGGAAAATCCTTGAGTTGAGCTCCGAAGAATTCCGGATGCGGGCGCTCAAGATACTCTGACAGTGCATCAAGATCCCTCTCAAAGATCAGCTGGCCTCCATTGCCCAACAGGTAGAACTTGCAATACTGAACTTCCATCTATAAGAATTTAGGATGAGTAAGTTAGTGAGGTGATCAAGTGTGTCAAATTTATTTAAGAATGTCAGAATTTTTGAGGAACATGAGTTTTTTTTTGAAAGAATCAAGGATAAGAGTGGGAATATGTTTTCATAAATACTTACTTGTTTGGTTTTGAAACTAAGCTTTTGTTTGGAGGTTCATTCTAACCAGGGTCTCCTATGGTCATGATGGCTCAGATACCAACTTGTTAACACCCGGATTTTTAATCCCAGATGCCTGTTATGCCATACATCGCAATCCCAGGAGTACCATTTTTGCGAGACATAACAAATTGGATATCACAGTACATCATCCATTACAAACCATAATATGGTCTTACACAAATAAAGGATCTAATGATCCAGTCTTAATACAAATAAGCAGCAGAATACTAAGCGTAGTAGTGGGCTCCATCTTTAGTTTCACAGGCAATGCTGATGATGGGAGATGATCTTAGTTGTCGTAGCCATCCTGCTGTCCATCTTTCTAATAGTCCTCCTCATAGTCTGGCCACGGGAATAGCCAGGGACAAAGCCATGAGTACTCTTTAAGTACTCGCAAACTATCACTAACAAGTAAGGTAGTTCTAGTAGGAATGCTAAGCTCTAAGTTTATTTGCAAAAGCTAAAATTTAACCTAAGCTAAGTTCAGAAGTAAAGAAAGCTAAAATAAGGTTCTAAATCACTTAAGTGGGAACTTAGTTTTCATAGTCACAACTCTGTGTGGTCAAGTCAAAGTCATAATTCATTTCACAAGTCGTTTTAAAAACATCTGACGACGGAATAGTATGGCCACTCCAACTGTCCATGACCACCAACGCGGCTATTCAAATAGTTTGACACTCTGTAGAGGTGGTACACTTTCACCACAAAATTCGATACATCCGTCAGGGATAACCCTGAATCATCATACTTAGTATGCGGATAATCAATCATAACCTTTCAATTACACACTCTAGTATAGGCACCTCCCCTATGAGCTTGGCCTCCCAGCCATGGCCATCTGCCATCCTGGGCACTACATAGGTGGACATCATCAAGAGGTAGCCTTAGCTCAAACCTCCTCTGAGAGGGAACCCATACTAATGCATATAAACTTCTGGCTAAGCCTTACCCAATTAAGGTATTGTGGTTGTACGGTAAAATTGGAATGGTATCGCATCCGAACCCAACCATCAGTTTTTATAAAGGTCTAAGGCTCATGCCTCAACATTTTCATCATCAAATCCATTTGTGTTTCTCAACACATGTCAAAACATTTCAATAGAATGAAGCATCATTCCAAGGTTTTCATAATCATTTTCACCAAGTATTCCCATCTAAAGTTGTTGTGGAAATGGCCACGGCAGTCGCTGCAGTAGGCAGCGATTGATTGAATTGGGGGCGAGAGCTGGCGGCCATCTACGGTGCGAGATGGGGGCGGATGCACATGGGTTTACCCAGTTTCGGCCCCCCAGAGGGTAAAGACCTACTCCTGCTAGATTAGATTATTGGAGAGCGAGTTACAGGGGTGGCGAGCTCGGCGTCTAAGCAGCGAGTCGCTTGAAGGGGTGTATGATGGAACGTAAGTCCTCAGTGTACCCTAGGTAGGTTTATATATGACGCGCCTCGCTAGGGTTTACAAGTTACAACCGAACAAGATATGGATTCAGAGGCTTTGACCTAATCCGACTAGGCTTCTGGTATGCTTTTGGGCCTCCAGTCTCCAGTCGCTGGGCCTTTCCCTTAGTCGCATTCCAGTCGCCGTCCTGCAGGCCCACTCGTGAGACCTTTTGACCCAATCGGAACGTCGTGCTGGGCATACCCCTATCAGTAGTCCCCGAGGCCATCGTTGAATCAGACGCAGGTGGTCATTTGGCAGTCGGAGTAGGCGAGTCCAACTTGGACACCCAGTCGCGTCGGCGATGGACTCCACTGAAACCAAGGAAATTTTCCCCAGGCCCCCAGTCGCTTCTCGGGTGAATGTCACGGCTGCCAAGTCGCTACTTCGGCGAGTGGACAGAGCCAGTTGCCAGTGAGTGGAACGGAGGAGTTGGACCGTCAACTTGGTCAAACTATCCGTTGGATATTCCAACGGTAACTTCTGCGTAATTACCGTAGATAACGACTATCCCGAATCTGGCAGGTAGCCCCCCTTATAAGGGGAGTGACGAATCAGCCTCGTAGATCTTTCCCTGCATTCTTCATTCTCGCGCATTCATCTTTCCTGTCTTCCTTCGATTCGATCTTTTCACACCGAGCGACTCCACATCCTTCCCAATGGCACCTCCCAAAGGTTCATGGGGGAAATCCAAGTGCACCACGGCTCAGCTCAAATCCTTCAAGGATGCCGGAGTTCTCCGCAAGGGAAACTGGCGGGTTCCCTCTCCCTCCGAGATCGAGCCGAAGCCGCGAGCCAGAAAATTCATTTGCTTCCCCAGCCACCTAGAGAGGGGTTTGGGGTTTCCCACCTCACTCTTCTTCCGGCGCTTCTGTGCGTATTACACAATCAAGCCGTCGGATCTCGGTCCACACAGCATCGAGCAGCTAGCGATCTTCGTCGCCTTCTACGAATGCTACCTCGGCTGCAGGCCGTATTTCCCGCTATGGCTAGAGCTGTTCCACGGTCGCATCGGGCGCGAGGCGTCCGGCGGCCTGATGCTGGCGGCCGGCAGCGTCACGTTCCAATTGAAGCCGAAGGCCAACTTTGTCAAGCTCCTACTGCCGAAGAAGGCCGTGAGCGAGTGGAAGAAGAGCTGGTTCTATGTGAAGGAATCCACTCCCTCTGGCGAAGTGGCGCTTCCGGAGTTCGTCGCCGAAAGGAGTGAGCCTCGCCGGCTGGCACCGAAGAAACTCCCCGAAGACCAGGGGATGGCCGTCACAGAGATGATGGACCAGATCCAGAGGTTGAAGGACTAGGGGTTATCTTTGATCAACCTCTACAACTACTAGCTCAGGCGGCGTCTGGTTCCGCTAGCGGCTCGGCCGCATTGGATGTATGAATATAGCGGGAAACACGATCCCTCCAGGACCAACAAATAGTCGTGGGAGACCGAAGATTACAAGGCCGCTCTGAAAAAGATCACCGATGCCGAATTCACGACCGCATCGGTCGGGCTCGCCCCGTATGCTGCCGTGAAGAACAAAGCCCCCATAGTAAGTTTTCCTTCCAGTCACAATCTCTGCAATGTAACTCATAGTCGCGTTGTTCGATACTCATTGGTGGTTGTTTTTAGTTGTTCCAGGTGCTGGAGGGTTGGCTCCCTCCACTTGACGAAGAGGTTCCCCGGGAGCTCGAAGAGGCCTCTGAGGGAGATTCCTCCGAGAGCGACAAGGAGGAGGAGGTTCCTCCCCCAGCGCCTGCGGCTCGCAAGACCCGCATGTAGAAGCAGCGCGAGTTCGAGGCGAGTCGCAGCCTTGATGAACATGAAGGGGGCGACGAGATCGTGCAAGAGCACACGTCTCGGTGCATAGCTGGGGCTGGAACTAGACAAGCCCGCCCACATCAGCTCTGGGCTGCGCGTTCTCCTAGTCGCCAAGTAAGCATTATCTTCTCCATTCCAAGTCGCGTCTCGTTTCTGTGCTGTCACTGTGTTGACTTTGGAGGTTTTGGCAGGTCTGGAGCCAAGAAGATTGGTCGCCCTTCAGTGGCAAAGATTCTGCCGGTCGCCACCATGGGAGAAGGCGACCTCCCCAAGAAGAGGAAATCTGCTGAAGATGCGACGACTGTGGAGGGCGCAAAGAGGCAGAAGGGCGGTGCCGATGATGTCGTGGCGATGGATAGCACCAAGGAGCATGATCTCGCTGCAGTCGTCGAAGAAGTGGCAACGGCGTGGTTGGAGCCAGTCATGGTCGCTCCTGCGACAGAAGCGCCAGCACCGACGACCAGTGCCCCGGCTAGGGCGTCGACAATGTTCCCACGCTTCATGGCGAGGGGGTTTCCAGGCATGGCGGACAAGCAGTCTCCACAGAGCCCGGAGATCGTTGATGAAGACGTTGGGTCCTGTCGTGGGTGCACCTCCTTCACGGTCCCGTCGACTGACGCCGGAGAGCTCCACAAGATGCTTGGCACTGCCATTCAGGTACGTCCAGTCCCCAAGTGTCTAGCTGCTGAATTTCAGCGGCTAGGTACTGCGTTTCTTCTACTCTCCAGTCCCTGAGTTCCTAGTCGCTGAATTTCAGCGGCTAGGAACTGAATTTCTTCTACTCTCCAGTCCCCGAGTTCCTGGTTGCTGAATTTCAGTGGCTGGGAACTGAATTTGTTCTACTCTCCAGTCCCCGAGTTCCTAGTTGCTGAATTTCAGCGGCTAGGAACTGAATATTGTTTTTGGTAAGTACTAAGTTTTGTTACTTTTGTAGGGTTTGCAGAGGGAGTCGACCGATCGACAGTCATGCGAGGGGAGCGTCTGAGCGGGATCTCGCGTATGAGGAAGCAAACCGGTGACTCCAGGAGACTGTTGGTAAGTACTTGATTTGTTTTTTCGGCTATGAACTGTTGGTATGCTGGCGTGTTGATGATTTGTCTCTTTTCTTTTCAGATGGTCTTCCGGCTGCGATTTTCAAGGCCCGTGAAGGGTATGTTCCAGTCGTCGAGCTGGACGCAGCGAATGGGCGAATTGCCTCGCTAATCCAGGAGTTGGAGGAGGCGAAAGCGGCTTCAATTTATTCTAAGGATCGAGCGAAGGCTGCAGTCGCTGTGGCTGAAGAGGAACACAAGGCCATAGACTCGATCATCCTGGGGCTACAGAACGATCATGCCGCCCTGGAGAAGCACGTCACCAAAAACTGCCGCAAGCTTCTTGGTGAGTCTCTGTTTTTTGCTTAACATGTTTGGCGAGTCCCCGAGTGGGGAGATCCATAGTGTCACTGACGTCTGATGTTGCAGCTGTGATAGGGCAAAGCGACCCGGTGGTTCAGACCTTCAACGCCTCGCAGTGCGTGACTGCCGTGGTGAACGCGACCACTGCCTCGAAATTGTGCGTCCAAGCGGTCCTTTAAGGGATGTCTCCCACCGAGGTTATTCATGGGGGACTTACAGAAGTGTGGAGCTATCTGGAGGAGGTGCCCGGTGTCATGGACTGGATGGCATGCTCGGCTTTCAGGCGTGGGGCCACCACGGCATTGAGCCTGGGTCTCGCCCACTTCCTCGATGACGTCACCAGCGGCTACCCTTCAGCGACTGGTACGGTGGAGATGTCAGAGGTGCTGAAGCTGACTGCCAAGGCCACCCCTTTTGCTGATCGGGTGTTGGCGATGGGGGACCTTATGCCATACCAGGAGACGGTATTGGCGCCTGGCGACCCCGAGCCGAAACATCGCGACATGAAGCCGGAGCATCCCTTTCGGTCGGTGTTGTCGAAGTCGCTGACGACCTACCTGACAAACCCATGGCAACCCTTCGTTCGTGTCAAGGGTGGTGGGGATGCTTCTTCGTCAGGGCCTGCGAAATAGATAGTATTGTTAGGCAGTTTGTAATATATGCCAAGTGGCGAATTTTGTAATATGAACAATATGTTGAGTAAGAGGAGTCAATCGACTCGCAATGTGTGGTGTGTTTATTTTTGCTTGAGCGAGTCCCTGAGCACGTCCGCCATTTAATGGGGTATAACTCGATTGTATACATATGTGTTTTCTTTTATGATGCATTGTTTTGTCCCTTGTGTCTCCTAAAGGGGCGAGTCCCCGAGCGCGAGTGGGTTTGTTTGTAGGAGAGTCCCCGAGCATAGTGCTTAGCTGTTTTGGGTGCGTGCCTGTTGTAAGTTGCTAATGCATTGTTGGTAACGTGTCTCCTCCCCTGGCTCGGAGAGCCAGTCGCTAGGTGAGTCCAAGGAAGCTCTCTTACTTGGTGTGTTCCCGAGCCACGTGAGGGTTCCATTTGTGCGGAGTCCCCGTGCGTGGTACTTAACCATTCGAGTCGTTTTGCGCAAGGATGGGAAGGACGGGTCGCAGTGAGAAGCATATACCGGTCGTCTTGGACCGGTGGGCCAGTCGAGCTAGGTGACTCCGATGGTGGTGATGTATACGCACTTCTATTCTTGTAGACAGTTGTTGGGCCTCCAAGTGCAGAGGTTTGTAGAGCAGCAACAAGTTTTCCCTTAAGTGGATCACCCAAGGTTTATCGAACTCAGGGAGGAAGTCGTCAAAGGTATCCCCTCTCAAGCAACCCTGCAATCAAGATACAAGAAGTCTCTTGTGTCCCCAACACACCTAATACACTTGTCAGGTGTATAGGTGCACTAGTTCGGCGAAGAGATAGTGAAATACAAGTGGTATAGATAATTATAAGTGGTAACATTGATAGAAAATAGCTTGCTGGCGTGTAAAAGACTAAAGTAAAACTGAAATAAAGATGGCAACAAGCAAACATGTAACCGATCTAGTTACAAACGGTGTTTCAAAGCTTAGAAACAAGGCCTAGGGATCATACTTTCACTAGTGAACACTCTCATATAAATATCATCTCTTTATGATACTACTCTTAACTACTCTCCGGTTGGACACTTTAATCCATGGTAGGGCTATACCAGCACTCGTCAAAGTTCGCTTTCCCCATCTAGATAACCCCACACTGTCACCTTGAGCACTAGATGGTTCCAACAAACACCACAATTTCATAAAGACATCCAACTCCAAATATAACTCATAACAAGTATTTGTAATCTCTAGCCTAAGTGCCACCATGGTGTGCACACTGTCAACTTCACACACATGGGGAGAGCAGAGATCTATTAAAGCACTTGAGTAGCAAGGTAGATCTGTAGATTACAAGCTCATGATCACAATATGATCATGCATAGAGAGGGATGAACACATAGCTACCGGTAGAACCCTTAGCCTCGAAAGAGAACTACTCCCTCCTCATCATGGGAATCAGCAACGGTGATGGAGATGGTGGTGGAGATCGATGGATATGGCTCCGGGGGCACTTCCCCGTCCTGGCAGGGTGCCGGAACAGAGACTTTCTGTCCCCCGAATCTCCCCTTAGGTGGCGGCGGCATGGCGGAACTTTTCGTGGATTTCTGATTGACGATCTAGGGTTTCTGCCTCGGGAGGAATATATAGGCGAAGGAGGCAAGGTCGATGGACAGCCAGGGGCCCACACCATGCCCTGGCGCGGCCTGGGGGTACCCGCGCCTGGGGGAGGGGGTGTGGCCACCCTGTGGCCCCTCTCCGACTCTCCTTCTGGCTCCGTGATTCTTCCAGGAAAATAGGAACTTTGGCTTTTGTCCCGTCCAATTCCGAGAATATTCATTTTCTGACTTTCCTGGAACCAAAAACAGCAGAAAACAGGCAACTGGCACCGTGGCTCTTGTTAATAGGTTAGTCCAAGAAATCATACGAAAAGTACTCCAAAGTGTGGACAAAACATAAGAAAGTAGATAAAACCAAGCATGGAACATCAAAAATTATAGATACATTTGCAATGTATCAGGTGGCTCCGGGTTGGCGTATTCGTGGACGTCCCAAGGCCCGAGTATTTTCGGTGCCCTTGGGCCGCACTACTTAGCCGTGCCAGTTGCTCGACCAAAGGTTGACTTCCGTGGGTAGCATATTGCTGATTGTACGAGTGCGAGTGGCATAAGGATATGGCGAGTAGACACAATTTTGTGGACTGAATGAATTTCATTATATATGTCAGCTGAGTACATGTTTCAGTTCTATGTATAGAACTTCTGGAGGAGGTTTACATTCCATGGCCTCCCAACCTCGAGCTGGCCGTCGCCTCGTAAGTTGATGAGGTAGTAGGCGTCATTGCCAAGGACTCGCCCTATGGCGAACGACCCCTCCCATGGGGGGAGAGTTTGTGCATGCCCTTCTTGTCTTGAGCTATTCGTAGGACCAGGTCGCCCTCCTGGAAGGTGCGAGTCCAGACTCGGCGGATATGGTAGCGGCGGAGTCCCTGCTGGTAGATGGCTGTACGGGAGCGAGCTAGGTCGCGTGCCTCGTCGATTTGGTCGATGCTGTCTTGGCTGGTGGTCTCGTTTGTTGCCTCGACGTAATTGGCAACTCGAGGTGAGTCGTGCTCTAGGTCTGTTGGCATTACGGCTTCGACGCCATACACCATGAAGAAGGGTGTGAACCCGGTGGAGCGATTGACGGACGTGCGGATCCCCCATATGATTGAAGGGAGCTCTTCGACCCAGCATCCTAGGGTGCGCTCGAGGGGCACCTGGAGTCATGGCTTGAGACCGTGGAGGACGCTCTGGTTAGTGCATTCTGCTTGGCCGTTCGACTCCGGGTGGGCGACTGAGGCGAGGTCGAGTCGTATGTCGTGCTCTCCGCAGAATTCCGCCATGGCCCCTTTGGCGAAGTTGGTGCCGTTGTCCGTTATTATGCTGTGCGGGTAGCCGTACCGGTAGATGAGCTCGCGTAAGAACTTGGTGGCCGTCTTGCCGTCGCACTTTTTGATTGGCTTGGCCTCAACCCATTTGGTGAACTTGTCGACCGCGACCAGGAGGTGGGTGAAGCCGGATGGGGCCTTCTTGAACGGGCCTACCATGTCCATGCAACATACAGTGAATGGCCATGTGATGGGGATGGTCTTGAGTGCTGAACTAGGGAGGTGCGTCTGGTTGGCGTACTTCTGGCACCCGACACATCGTTGGATGATGTTGGTGGCGTCGGTGTGCGAGGTGAGCCAGTAGAAGCCATGCCGCATGGCCTTGGCAACCAGCGACTTGGCGCTGGCGTGATGGCCGCAGTCGCCGGCGTGAATGTCTTGGAGGATCTTGTGGCCTTCTTCTGGCTGTACGCAGCGCTGGAACACGCCAGTCACGCTGCATTTGTGGAGCTCGCCATTGATGATGACGAAGGATTTGCAGCGGCGCACGATCATTCGCGCCTCCGTCTCATTGCTTGCGAGGATCTTGTGCTCGAGGAAGGTGACGTATGGTGCCGTCCAGTCGCTAGGCTCCACAACCATGGCGACTAGGGCCTGCTCTGGTTGCAGTGGTATCCCGACGTCGATCTCCTTCGGTGGGCAGACCGAAGGTTTGTGGATGATGTCGAGGAAGACGCCTGCTGTTGGCGTTTGTCGGGCCGACCCGATGCGGGAAAGGGCGTTTGCCTCCTTGTTCTTGCGTCTGTCGATCCACTCGATGGAATAGCCGTCGAAGTGCCCTCCCAGCTGGTCTACCGCTTGGCGGTATGTGAGCATTGTTGGAGAGATGGCGTCGCATGTTTCGGCGACCTAGCCGGCGACTAGGTCGGAGTCGCCATAGCACCGTAGACGGTTGATGTTCATTTCCTTGGTGGCTCACATGTCATGGAGGAGGGGCTCATATTCTGCCATGTTGTTGGTGCAGGGCTTGAAGTTGAGGTGGAGCACGTATCGGAGCTTGTCCCCTTTGGGGGAGGTCAGTATGACCTTGGCCCCTGCGCCGTCGGCGTTCTTGGAGCCGTCGAAGTGTAGCGAACCGTAGTGGAGATATGGTAGCTTCTCCGGCTACTGCGCTTCTTCCCAATCTGCGAGGAAATGAGCTAGGGCTTGTGATTTGATTGCTTTGCGGGGCTCGTATTTGATGTTGTGGACGCTGATTTCGACGGCCCACTTGGCGACTCGCCCAGTTGCCTCACGATTGCATATTATGTCCTATAGCGGTGCGGATGAGACCACCATGTATGGGTGCTCTTGGAAATAATGAGGGAGTTGCCGCTGAGCTCGGAATACCGCGTACACCGGTTTCTGGTACTATGGGTAGCGCTGTCGTGAGTCCTCAGGACTTCGCTGATGTAGTAGACGGGGCACTGTATGGGGCGCTCCTTTCCCTCCTCTGGCTGTTCGACAACCATCACGACACTGACGACTCGATTGGAGGCCGCCACGTAGACGAGCATGGGCTCTTTATCGGTTGGGGCGGCAAGTAGTGGGGCCGCGAGTAGCACTTCTTTGAGTGCCTTGAGTGCATCGTCCGCCTCTGCGTCCCATTGGAACGTGGGGTTCTTGCGCATCAGGCGATAGAGGGGCATGGACTTCTCGCCTAGTCAGGGGATGAAGCAACTGAGAGCCGCGACTCGCCCGACCAACTTCTGGACGTCGCGCAGGCACTCGGGTTTTCCGAGTCGCGCGATCGTGTCGATCTTGGTGGGGTTGGCTTCGATGCCTCGCTTGGAGACTACATATCCCAGTAGCTGTCTGGTGGGGACGCCGAAGGTGCACTTTCCTGGGTTCAGCTTGATGTTGTACCTCCCCAGATTTGTGAAGGTTTCGGCTAGGTCGGCGAGCAGGTCGTCCTGGCGGGTGGATTTTACCACCATGTCGTCGATGTAGACGTGAATGTTGCGGCCAATTTGGTTTGCCAGGCACTCTTGCATGCACCTTTGGTATGTGGCGCTGGCATTCTTGAGGCCGAACGTCATGGCCGTGTAGCAGAAGGCGCCGAATGGCATGATGAACGCCGTCCTCCCCTCATCCTTGACCGCCATTTTGATCTGGTTGTAGCCAGAGTAAGCGTCGAGGAAGCACAGCGACTCTGATCCCGCGGTCGAGTCGATGATCTGATCGATGCGTGGTAGGACGAACTCCTCCTTCGGGCATGCGCTGTTGAGGTTGGTGTAGTCGATACACATTCTCCATGTGTTGTTCTTTTTCAGGACCAGGACTGAGTTTGCCATCCACTTGGAGTGTTTTATTGGCCGAATGAAGCCTGCTGCCAACAAGCGTTGCACTTCTTCGGTGATTTCTCGGCGACACTCTTCATTGAAGGGCCGCAGCGACTGCTTTACCGGTTGCACCTTGGGGTGGCGTGCAGTTTTTGCTCAGCGAGTTCCCTCGGGACACCTGGCATGTCGGAAGGTTTCCATGTGAAGATGTTGCGGTTCTCACGGAGGAACTCGATGAGCGCTCTTTCCTATGCGGGGGCTCATATGCGCCCCAATGGTGACTGTCTGGCTGGAGTCGCCCGGGACGAGCTCGACGGTGCGGGTATGCGTGGTTGCCTCGAACGTGGAGTTCGCGGCGGTTGGCTTCTTTAGTATGGTGGGGTCGTCCTTGTTGATGTTGCCCGCGTATTTCGCGAGCTCCTCCGCATGGTCAATCTCCACAGTGATGAAGGCGTCGGCGAGATCAGCGCCTTTGTCCTCGCATTCCATGGCCATATCGAGGTCACCGTGGACGGTGATGGTGCCGCTCGGCCCTGGGAGCTTCATCATGTTGTACGCGTAGTGGGGGGTCGTCATATATTTGGCAAACGTTTGGCATCCCAAGACACAGTGGTAGGGGTTTCGGAAGTTCACTAGCTCGGACTCGATTCGCTCGGTGTGGTAGTTTGCTGGTGTGCCGAAGGTGACCAGTAATGTCACTTTTCCGATCGAGTATGCCTTCCGACCAGGGACGATGCCGTGGAAGGTTGTCAGGGTCGGCTGGATTGCCGACTCCGGGAGTTGGAGCCTTTTGAACATGTCCAGATACATGATGTTGATGGATCTCCCACCGTCCATCAGTGTCTTGGGCAGCCAATAGTCGGCCACTTTGGGCCTGACCACCAGGGCGACTCGCCCTGGGTACTCGATCTTGGGAGCATGGTCCTGGCGACTCCAGGTGATGCTCTGCTCGGACCAGTTGAGGAAGCGTGGGATGTCGACCTGTGTCACCGCATTGACGGTGACTGCGCGGGTGAGCACCTTCCTCTCGCGCTTGGTGCCGAGCCCGATGAAGGTGTGTAGCGAGCCGACGGCGTTGCCGAAGCCGCCGGCGTTTCCATTGTCCCGAGGTGGGTTGTTGTTGGGGTCTTCCCTTGCTCGCCTTGCCTTTTCAATCTCTTTGATAGAGTGGCAGTCCGCGGTGGTGTGGGTGGCGGGTTTCCCCTCCCTACTGTGGTAGACATTGGGCTAGTTGAGCAGGGCGGCGGGGTCGAATTTCAGCCTCGCCGTGTTGTTGGCGCGGTAGTTTCCGATGTCGCGGTAATTTCCTCCGTCGTGACGGTAGCTTTTGGGGTCGCGTTGGCCATAGCCGGTGTTGGCAATGAAGTCGACTCGTCCGTCCGTGTGGCGCTTGCCGGTGATGCGGGTGTTGCTGTAGTGCATGTCGCGCTGTCGCCCGCTGTCGTGGCCGCTGGTGTGACGTCTTCCTCCCAACTCGTCGTCGAAGTCTTGGTTGGGGTCGTCCTCCGTGTAGCGCTTGGCAATTTCGAGGAGGTCGGGGATGTTGTCGAGCGTCCGGTAGACCCGCTTGATCTTAGCAACCAGGGGTTCATACCAGCACGCGTTCTTAAAACAATGTATCGCCATGTCCGGGTGGATGCCGGAAGCATTGATCCACAGTTCTTGCCACCTTTGAATCCAGTGGCGGGTTGAATCACGTTGTCCCTAGATGCACTGCTCCAGGTCTTCGATGTTGGTGGCGCAGGTGTAGGAGCCCTCGAAGTGCCGGACAAAGGTATCCTGCATTTCCTCCCAGGAATCGATGCTATCAGCAGGGAGGGTGTTTATCCATTGCCGGTTCACACCCTCCATCATCAGGGGGAGACAGCGAGCGGCGAGCAGGTCGGTGTGGCCGGCGATTCCCATCGCCATGAGGTATGTATCTAGCCACACTGCTGGATCGTACGTTGGATCATACTTTTCGATCTCTTTGGGTCCCTTGAAGTTGGCGGGGTACTTTTCCCCTCTGATCATAGGCCCGAAGCATTGGGGGCCGACTCGGCTGAGCGAGCCCCTGGGTCCAGGGTCACCATGATTATTGAGGGTGTGCCTCAAGTCATTGGGATGGCGCGCCCGCCAGGCCTGGTTGTTGACGATGTGCGTGCGGGCGTCGATGGGCTGCCCGTTGGCGGCGACCGTGTTGTTCACCGGTCATGGTTCAATGGTGGAGAGTACAGGGTTGGCGGCCCGCGGCTGGTTTGCTAGTGGTTGCGGTGGTGGGCAGGTCACGGCGTTGGCAATGGTGGTGTGGCCGCTTGAGGCTGCCTTGCTTGCTGAGGAGCGGGAATACATCCGACCCCGCGGGTTGACTCCAGTGGCTTGTTGCTCGATGGTCCCAGCGAGTAGGGCCTTGGCATACTAGATCTGCAGCGTGCCGTCTCCCTAGACGTCGAGGTTGGCGACCGCGCCGTCGGCCGCGATGATGTTGTCCATCGGGGTGGAGTAGAGTGGGAGTTCGTTGGCGTCACGGGCTTGTGGCGAGATGATGATCCGCGGTTGGTCCGGTGGGGGCGCACGGCCAATGGGTGGTGGAGGGGCTCCGGTCGCCGGTGCGCCGGGTGGTGGTCGGTTGCTTCCACCTGGTGGCGCGTTCTCGCAGCACTCGCGCTCGGCCGTGCGTGCAGGGTCTCTTTCATCGTTGAAGTTCAGGACACGGCCCTGGACGTTGGAGTTCAGGCGGGTCCTGATGCGGCGCTGGTGATAGAGCGATAGCTCCCACGCCGTTTCCCTCTCGAGGTGATATTTCTCGTGCTCGGCAAGCTCATTACGTTGCGCCTCCGCGAGTCGCAGGCGGGCCTCCTCCACCTCTATGGCCGTGGCAGTCGGCGGAATCGGTGTGGAGAACGGATCTGGCGGGGCGGCCATACTTCCCGCCATGTAGATCGCGTTAAAGCGTTTTGATCTAGCGCGGAAGTCTTCAGGCGACTCCGAGCCGGAAACGGAATCGAAGATCCCAAGGATGGAGGAGTCCTCGAAATCTTCAGGGTTGGAGACCCGCGTGATGGAGTCCTCTCTTGATGCCGCGGTGATAGATCCATCGACCGAGGCAAGGGTCGCGGAGTTGGCATTGTCATTTAAGGCTTCGTCGTTCGTGGCGGCGTTGGTCTCGGCCGCATTGCTGGCGGCCGAGTCATACTCGGTGACGAGGCTCCTGATGGAGCGGACCTGCTCCTCCAAGAGCAGATCGTGGTGCGCCAGCGATCTGCCAACAATCACCGTCACCGCTGGGTCGACCGCGCCGGTTAAGCCGACGAAGAGGTTGATGGAGCCGACCGACATTACCGCGCCGTGAGTGACCGGGCGTGACGCCGGGATGTAGCTGTTGGGCAGGATCTGTAAGATCCCGCTGATGGCGATCATGCGGCCGGTGGCTAGCAGCCGATCGATCGGCGAATAGGGTCTCACCGCAGAACTCAGGTCAGTCCTGCTATGCCCCACGGTGGGCACCACTGTCGTGGAAATGGCCACGGCAGTCGCTGCAGTAGGCAGCGATTGATTGAATTGGGGGCGAGAGCTAGCGGCCATCTGTGGTGCGAGATGGGGGCGGATGCACATGGGTTTACCCAGGTTCGCCCCCCGGAGGGTAAAGACCTACTCCTGCTAGATTAGATTATTGGAGAGCGAGTTACAGGGGTGGCGAGCTCGATGTCTAAGCAGCGAGTCGCTTGAAGGGGTGTATGATGGAACGTAAGTCCTCAGGGTACCCTAGGGAGGTTTATATATGAGGCGCCTCGCTAGGGTTTACAAGTTACAACCAAACAAGATATGGATTTGGAGGCTTTGACCTAATCCGACTAAGCTTCTGGTACGCTTCTGGGCCTCTAGTCTCTAGTCGCTGGGCCTTCCCCTTAGTCGCATTCCAGTCGCCGTCCTGCAGGCCCACTCGTGAGACCTTTTGGCCCAATCGGAACGTCCTGCTGGGCATATCCCATTCGGCATATCCCCAACCAAAGTGATCAAGTTTTAATGCTTAGCACTAGCCACTAAGTTAAGAGTGTTCACTAATGAGGGATGCTAATCTCAATCTCATGCCATAGAATGACATCTAGTATAGGCCTAGTTTTATACTCTTTATGCTATCTATACTATATTTCCAAAACCTCACAAGGCATTAACTAAAAGTAAAGAACTTTGGTAAAGTAAAAGAGTAAAGCTTGCAAGTAAAACTTGGGATGGGTAATAATCAAAATGTATAACCAAGCATGCCTAATGCAATTGCTTAAGTTATCAAAAGGGGGCAAGTGTTAACTTGCTTAGTTCTAGCTTGCTAATAATATCTTGCCTTGATTGGTGCAGTGATTGAAGTTCTCTTCATCTTCTTCGGGGTAGAACTCCTCCTCCTCGTAGACTTGGTCGGCACTATCGTCTATAAATGAATACGGGGTACACAATCACCAAACAATACTTAACTAAGTCTAATTAGCACACTAAGGTTCAAACTTGATGATCTAGCATCATCACACTCATCATAAGATTTAAAGAACTAGTTTCATTTATTTTATTTGAGAAAAGTAATTTCTACTGATTGAAATTAATTAAGATTTAATATTCTCCAATTAAAATATGGGATCATGTGGACACATGTCATCACCACATATTGTAATACATGGGAATGTGATTGAAGGGTTGGTCACATTTTATAAAGTTTAAGATTATCATTTAAATGATTTAAAGTGACTATAAATGCCTATATAGCATTATTTTGGTACTAGTCCAAAGGCACTGCATGCAAACCTAAATATTATTACATATTCAGATAGGTATTGTCAAATGTGATTTTTGAGAGTTGGAATCAACTTAAAAGCTATTATGGTTGCTTTTTGAAAAATGTTTGAAGTTGAAAAAGTCTTTGTTTTGTTATTTTTGCTATAGATTATCTCTAACTCCAAATGATTTAAATCCAACAGGCTTGGATAGATATTTTAATTATCTTTCAGTTTGAATCATGCCATTTGGTTAAGTGAAACTATCTGAATTGATTTTTGAATAAGTGGACATAATATGATTTCAACTAAATTAGAAAATCAATTATTTGAATCTTTGGGCCAGCGCGGGAAAGCTAACGGGCCAGCCTAGTGGCACTCCGCGGCGCAGCGGGCTGCTGACATCACGGACCCACTGGTCAGCGAAACTAACTAAGCGAAACTGTGTGGGCGAATCTGAGCCATGCGATCAACTTCTAATCTAACGGCCGAGAGTCATCGTCGATGACGAACAGCTCCGGCGAGGCCTGAACCGTAACACGGCGGTGGGGGTCTATCGGGGCTCACCTGGGCTCTAGCTAGGCTCGGCGATGGGGGCAAACGGCGTGGTAGACGATGACGAAGTGAGGTGCAGTAACGACGAGGCTTGGGGTGGTCGCAATCGACGGCGCCCTTCTCCTCCAATAGCGGTAGACTCCGGTGCAATTCTGGCACGGTGGTGCTTGCCTTGCTCCGGGAAGGGGTGTGGGAGGCTCAGTGGTGAGTGTGGAGTCGAGTGGTGTGAGGAATGGAGGCTAGGGTGGCCTTCTTTTATAGCTCGACGAGGGGACCGAGCGGTGCAGTCTAGCATCTCCGGCGAGGGCGGCATAGAGAGCTAAGGGCATGGCGGGGGTAGGTGGACGGTACGGTGTCTCCTGGCGGTTCTCACGGACTTAATGGCGCAGCGTGGGGCGGTGTGTAACGGTTGGGCGCGTGCGGTGCTCTAGGCGGAGGCAGAGGTGTTTGCGGCGGCGCACGGGAGCTACGGGTCGTGCGGCGGCGAACGGGGGTGGCTGCCGGGGTGGCGTGATCATGGCGAGGCTGCGAGTGCACGGTGAGGGCAAGGCACGAGTTGGCGGGGCTGGTCGGGCGCCGCGCACTGGCGCGCTCTGGACACGATGCAAAGAGGCAGTGCGCGGTGGTGCTAGTGTGGTCCAGGGCTGGGCTTCGACCATGGGGTGGTCAGGGGGTGGCGGTAGGTGCTCGCGTGTCTGGTGCGCGTCTTGGGTGGGGCTGGCGTGGCTCCTGGCATGCTGCCCACTGTCGGCCGGCGACGACCAAGAACGGGCGGCGCTCCACTGTGCCAGCGGCTGAAGGAGAAGCTTGTCTGGGGTTGGGTTAGGCTGAGAGGGGACAGGGGATTAAATTGGAGATAAAATGGTCGATGATCACTGTATGGAACAATGAAGCTAGTCTAGGGATTATTCTGTGCATGCCAAGTGTTTGATGAAATGGCCGCATGAAATTTATTTTTGAATTTTTGATTCAAACTTTTTGAGTGAACTTGACTTAAGCTTGGGAGACTAGGTTTGCTTGGGTTTGTCAAGGTGAACTGATTTGGTGGGTTTTTGAAAAAGTGTGATCTTAACACATACACTTGATTCAATTTTCAAATGTCCTTTTAATTGATTTGCTAGATGTTTTTGTAAGTTTGTAAAGTGGGCCTTGATACACCTTTACTTGGTCTAGCAAGGGGGGAAAAGAGTTAGAAATGTTTCTGTTACAAATCTTCTCCTAGGAACACCTAAAGTGGCTTAGTGGTTTAAAATGGTCAAAATGACCATTTGCCTTATTTAATCTTATTTGGTTTCTTTCTCTTTGGATTTTGTTTGTAAATGGTCTAGATGATGTGGCATTCACCTTTAAACCATTTCACAACATTTAGAACAATCAAGCATGGCATATACACTCAATTCTACACTAATGCAAACACATATGCATTCATATGCCTTTTTCTTAATAAAAGTTTTTGTTAACCCTAAATTGGGTGATTAGGGACTTGATAACTTTGATTAAAGATTTGGGGTGTTACATTATGTTTATGAAAACATGTTATTTCACAAGTACTATGTGCGATAGCTATGTGTATGGGGCTTGTTATGTTTTAGTACATGATTGTTGTGTTTCAAACAATAATTTGGGCTTGTTTATGACTGTACCATTCGCTATAACACAAATTATGTCTGTACCACTATAGCCAAGCACGATGTGTCAAGTTTGCTAGCATCTTATATTATGAATGTGTCCTTAGATTGTGCCCTTTTGTGGACAATAGCATCTGATCTTGTGGATCCCACCATAATCTCAGGTATCTATATTCATTAGTAACCCAGTAGGAAATATCTAGTAATACCACACCTCACATGATACCATGATACCATTTATCAAAAATCAAATTTACATGTGTCAAAAAATTTGAAATAAATTTGTAGGTGTTCACAATGTGTGTTTACATTTCCTAAAATTTTCAGAACCAAATTCACAATATGCATAGAGAAATAAAAAAGACAAATTGCTTTGTGAATAGTGTCATTTTATGTTTTTGTCTTTTTGCGACCTATTCATGTTTGATTTGTATTTTTAGGTTCTCTGCATCTATATCGAGTTGGGTTCTACAAACACTAGGTATTATAAACATACTTCTTGTCAACATTCACAAATTTATTTTGAATTTTTTGAACATGCAAATTTGAATTATAAACAATGGTATCATGGTATCATGTGAGGTGTGGTATCACTAGATAGTTCCTAACACAGGCGTTGCATGGCAGTTCTGGTGTTGGGGGATACCCTTGGGTAGGGTCACGCCGGGGTATAATGGCCGAGTTAGCCGAGGTACGGCAAGGTCAAAGCGAATGCTGGCCGAGTCACCTCAAGGCAGGCCAAATCACGGACTAACCCGGACCTGAGGATGTCTGCCTAACTGAGTCCCGGCCGACTTATGTCGTATGCCGGCAAGATTTATGTAACTTGTATGCAGGTACCGGTGTGGCCGGATCAACCAGGCACGATCCGTGTTATATCAAGCTTGCAAGAGAAAGAAGGTATCTCGCTGGTCAAAAGGTGACCACTATATGCAGAGCATGAGCGAAGCGGACAGAGGCCAGGACCACCGAGGCGTGGCCGACAAAGGTGATGCTGCCTGTGTCGGATGACGCTGGCGCCTTAGAGGCTCACGTAGCCTCTGCATGGCTGACGATGGGCAAAAGTGACCCGGTCGGCTTACTATTTTGGGAAGAGGCATATTCCCTCCACGTATGCCCTAATTGGAGACCTAGCCACCCCTATATAAGGAGGGCTAGGGCATCTGTAGAAGGGGAGGTCTTTGATTGGTTGATCTCTAGTTGGTTGAGTTTTACTAGTATGTTCCTAAGGGCTAGCTAGTGGAGAGAGTAAGAGAGTTCCTTCTTCCTCCTTTCCCCAATACAGCTCAAGGAGCACTTGTAAACCTTGGAAGTGAATCAAATACAAACATCTGTGTGTGGAATCACCACACTATCCCTCCCTGGATTTCTCTAGTGCATCTTGTCCCCACCTTTAGCCTATCCATGGCATCTGCCGTGACACCACCACGACAGTTGGCGCCCACCGTGGGGCAAGCGGCGCTAGCAGGAGTGAAGATCCGGACGGGAAACCTCATCGTCTCCGGGCTTGTTCAGTGCTTTGGAGCACTGGACTTTGTCAGTGACAACGCTAGCTGCTTCGGCAAGCGACCCCTTCCGCGCAACGGCCTCTTCGTCAAGCTTGGCGCACATAAGGTCTACGTCGCTATCGATGTGTCGTGCTTTCACCCGCGCCACGTCGTCGAGGGAGGTGAGCTACCCCTTAGCGCGGTTCACGGGGCGCGTATCACTCGCACCTCTGACTGCGCCGAGGTGATGATGACAGCGCCTGGAGCTGGCGTGAGCAAGGATCCGGCACCAGATCCGGAGGTAACACTCAAGGCACCAAGGAAAAGTAGAGGTCCTCCACTAGAGAGGCCTGAGAACGTGCTGCAGCAGGCGATAGATAGCCTAGAGAGCCCCATAGCACCTGCAGTAGATCCGGCTCAGGCACAGGCCGAGTTAGAGGAAACTAGGCAGAAAATACTAGAGGGTGCCAAAAAGATAGCCGCGGCTCAGCAGTCGTTGAACATGACACTGCGCGAGTACGCAAGAGCAAATAAGGTAGATGCTGTAAAAGTAAAGGGGAAAAACCTCATTAGTGAAATGAACAAAGAGGGTGATACTAGAGTCGAGGAGTCAGAGAACTTTCTGTCCGCAGGACTGCCGAAGTATAGTACCCCGGCAAAGAACCTCAGAGCGGCGGATGCAGCTGCATCCGAGTTAGAGGGTTTGACGGGTGAAGCCCGACAAAGACAGCAAGAAAGAGTCAATGAGTTAGTTCGGATCACTAACAGACAAAATGAAGAGTTGCTCAGGGCAAACCCGACAAGGGCTGGCGCGTCCAAAGTTGTTCATTCAGCTGTAGGTAACCCGGAGAAATCAGCTGGAGCAGCATCATCCCCTCATGGATACCCAAGAAGAGAGGAGGTGGTAACTTTGGCTAGGAGAAAAAAATAGATAGTCCCATATGACCCGGCAAGGGCAGGGAAAGGAAAAGCAGTGCAGGCAAATGATGATCGATGAAGTGTCAGCCGAGGTGAGCCTGGCCAAGGTAACCGCGACCAAGGCAATGCCAGTCAATGAAATGCTATAAACGGCAATGCCGGACAGTGTAACTCGGTGGGAGCAGGGCAACCGCAGCAGTGGAATATACCACGGCAAGAGCAAAGTGCCGGCCGAGGTATGCAACAGAGAGACGCTCCACGAGAGCAAGACAAATATAATGATGGCGATTCGGAAATGGTGAACGCAGGATACCCAAGGCCGGACTATCACGTGATAGGGTCAAGATTGGGAAGCAGGGACTTGATGCCTGACAATGCCAGTTAAAACTGGATCGGCTTTATAGGTCGGAGCAAATTGAGTGTCAAGGTCCTCCGGGTCCGGCGTGTTTTGGACCCCGAATCATGAAGGAGCCTCCGATACCGAACTTCTAGTTACCCAGATGCACGAAAACATATGACGGCAGCACAAAGCCGGAGGATTGGTTGATCAACTACGCTACGGCGGTGAAAATTTCCACAGGCAACTTGAGATGGGCTGTGAGATATGTACCTGAGATGTTGGAGGGGCCAGCAAGGGTATGGTTAAACAATTTGCCACCCGGAAGTATCAACTGTTGGATTGATTTTGAGGAAATGTTTGTCAGCAACTTCTTGAGCACGTATCAGAGGCCGAATAGGCCACAAACCCTAGCAATGTGCAAGCAGAGACCAAATGAAATAGACAGGGAGTTCTTGACCCGCTGGTGCACCGTGAGAAACTCATGTGAGGGTGTGATCGAGTCAGAGGCAATAGCTTGGTTTGCACAAGGGTGTAGATATGCAAGCATGCTGTGGCAAAGGCTACAAAGGGATATGCCAACTACACTGGCAGAGACAATCCGGATTGCTGATTCATATGCGTTGGGTGATCCGACTCAACCTAGGCTTGTGTCAAACGAGTCAAATGAGGAGTACTACTAGTGGGATGGAGCCGGATCATCCCGACGGAATGACTACCGGGGTAAGAGAAGAGATGATAGACCGGATTACAGGTACAGTTTGCAACAAGTTGCTGCTGTAAATCAGGATCAACCCGGAGCAGGGGGTAATCAGCGTCAGAAAACTGGGGGGCAACAATGGACTCCAAGAAATGATGGCAAGAAAACTTGGACACCAGAGCAGAAGAAACAGTGGCAAGAAAAGAAAGACCGTCCGAGGTATACCCATGAGGCAATGCTGGATCAACCGTGTAAATTTCACACGCCAAATCCGAGTAACCCGGCGTGTCACATGACTCAACAATGTGAGTGGATGAGGAAGATAGAACAAAGTGGTTCGGGGAATGCTCAGGCACCTCGGAATGATCAACCTCGGCAGGAGTTACCCCGGCAGCAATTGCTCTCCGGAGCGAACACGCAACAGTTAATGTTGCCACCCCCTCCGCCGAGGTATGAAAACCATGAGAGAAGGGATGCAGTGCATCAGGTAGAAAATCAGCATCAGCCAGATCAGAGGTATCCCAGAAATGAAGGGAGAAATGAATATAGAGAGCATCACTAGAGTTACTATGTGTTTATCACAGAGAAACAGACAGAAAGATCTTGCAGCACCGACACATGGAAGTGAACGCAGTTATGCCGGCAATGACGAGGTATATGCCTTGGTTGGATCAGGAAATTACTTGGAATATCAAGGATCATCCCAAGCTTATGCCGAGTCCTGGTTCATATGTGTTGGTGCTGGACCCAATGTTCATCGGCCCCAATATCAATGTGAGATTCTCCAAGGTGCTGATTGACAATGGCAGCAACATCAATATCATGTACGTGGATACGATGCGCAAGTTGGGTATCTCGGAGAACATGCTCCAGGCTACAAGAACAACTTTCCATGGCATTGTGCCAGGCATTTCCTGTGAACCTATTGGCAAGGTCCGGGTTGACGTATTGTTCGGCATGCGAGATAACCGCCGAACCGAAAATTTGGAGTTTGAAGTTGTGAACTTAGAAAGTGCGTATCACGCGTTACTCGGCAGACCAGCACTGAACAAGTTCATGGCAAGTTGTCACATTAGTTACTTGAATATGAAGTTGCCTGGGCCAAATGGAGTAATTACCATAGCTGGAGATTTCCGACGTTCCATTGAGTGTGTGTCAGCCGGGTCTAACCTAGCCGAGTCACTCGTGATTACGCAAGAGAAAAGAAAGATACAGGAACTAGCGGCATTGGCTCAGTCCGCACAGCAGTATATGTCGGCATTGAGTAACCCGCATGGAAGTGTCTCATTTCAAGCAACAAAGGATACAAAGAAAGTGCCAGTGGATGATCTGTTCCCAAAGCGCACCGTAACAATTGGTGCCGGGTTAAATGACAAATAGGAAAGCAAGCTTGTCAACTTCCTCCGTGAGAATCGGGATATCTTTGCTTGGTCCACATAGGATTTGCAAGGTGTTCCGAGGGAGTTGGCTGAGCACTCTTTGAATGTGAGACCCGGAGCAAAGCCGGTGAAGCAACCTCTCCGCCGCTTCACCGAAGATAGGAGAAAAGTCATTGGGGATGAGATAGCTCGGCTCCTCGCAGCCGGGTTTATCATGGAAGTGCTTTACCCGGATTGGCTATCTAATCCGGTGCTTGTGGAAAAGAAAAAAGATGATCCGAATGTGGCAGTGGTTTGGCGTATGTGTATCGATTACACGAACCTGAATAAGGCGTGTCCAAAAGATCCATTTCCACTGCCAAGGATAGATCAGGTCATAGATTCTACTGCTAGGTGTGAACTGTTGTCATTCATAGATGCATATTTTGGTTTCAACCAGATACCTCTGAATCCGAATAACCAAATAAAGACTGCGTTTATTACCCCGTATGGGGCTTATTGCTATCGCACCATGCCTTTTGGTTTACGTAATGCAGGGGCAACATACCAAAGATGTATGCAAAAATGGTTGCACGCTCAAATTGGTGGAAATGTGCAAGTATATGTGGATGATGTGGTTATAAAAACCAAGGAAAGCAGAATGCTCCTTGAAGATATTAGGCAAACATTTGCGAACCTAAGGAGATTCCGGATGAAGCTTAACTCGGAGAAATGTACCTTCGGTGTCCCGGCTGGAAAATTATTCGGATTTCTTATCTCCAGCCGAGGTATCGAAGTTAACCCGACAAAAATCCGAGCCATAGAGAGAATGGAATTGCCGAAGTGTCTTAACGATGTCCAGAAGTTCACTGGATGCCTGGCATATTTAAGTCGGTTTGTATGTCGGATGGGAGAAAAAGCGTTGCCTCTCTATCAACTGATGAAAAAAGCGGACAAGTTCGTATGGTCGCCGCAGGCCAATGAAGCCTTCATCCAATTAAAGAAAATGTTAGCCACTGCACCAGTGTTAGCCTCTCCACTATCAAAAGAGCCAATGTTGCTATATATAGCTGCAACCAACTGAGTTGTAAGTGCAGTGGTGGTGGTTGAGCACGATGAAGAGGGTAAGTCAGTGCAAAGGCCAGTCTATTACCTAAGCGAGATATTATCCGCATCGAAGCAAAACTATCCTCACTATCAGAAAATGGCATATGGTGTGTACATGTCGGCAAAGAAGCTAAAACACTAATTTGAAGAGCACCCCATCAAGGTGATATGTGAAGCCCCCATATCTGAGATAATGAGTAATAAGGATGCAAGCGGCCAAATCACAAAATGGGCAATTGAGCTAGCCCCTTATGCTCTTCAATACGACAGGAGAGATGCGATCAAGTCTCAGGTTGTAGCCGATTTTTTCATAGATTGGGCCGAGATGCAATATGAACCACCGTTACCAGATCTGAATTACTGGAGAATGCATTTTGACGGATCAAAGACAAAAACCGGGTTAGGCACCGGAGTTGTACTTACCTCGCCAAAGAACGACCAGCTGAAGTATGTGCTGCAAAACCATTTCGCCGCGTCAAACAATGTCGCTGAGTATGAAGCACTTGTGCATGGGCTCAAAGTGGAAAAATAAATTGGAATACGTCGGATCCAATGCTTTGGCGACTCGGATTTGGTAGTTCAACAAGTCTCGGGGCAGTGGGACGCTCTTGATCCAAACATGGCATTGTACAGATTCCATGTGCAAAAGATATCTGGGTACTTTGAGGGATGCGAGTTTCACCATGTACCCCGGCTGGAAAACGAGGCTGCCGACGTATTGTCGAAGCTCGGATCAACCCGACAAGCAATTCCACCGGGTGTAGCACTGGAACACCTCAGAAAACCATCTATCAGGCCGTCCCCAGAAACCGACTCAACCTACATCCCGGCAGATCCGGAGTCAGGAGCTGTGCCCATGGACATTGACGTGGGAAGTGGTTTAGGAAACTCGGGGACTGCTTCGCAGAACCTGAGGACTGCATAGCGAGATCCGGCAGAGGTTATGCCGGTGGAGCAAATGGAAGTAGATGATGAGCTGTTTCTAGTGCGAGCTATACCAGCTTGGGCGTTTCCCATATTTCAATTCCTGAAGGATGGAACTTTGCCTAGTGAAGAGGTGCTTGCCAGGCAAATTCAGAGGCGCGCAAAGGCGTACACAATTATCAATGCCGAACTATACAAGAGGAGCGTCACAAATGTCCTATAGTGATGTGTTGACCCGGAAGAAGGGCTTGACATCCTCCGGGATATACATCAAGGGGAATGTTGGCATCATGCCTCATCCAGAGCTTTGGTGGCAAAAGCTTTCCGGCATGGGTTCTACTGGCCAAGTGCCTTGGAACAAGCAGAAGATCTAGTAAGAAAATGCAATGGCTATCAGAGGTATGCTACCAAGACACATATGCCAATGTCGGAGCTCAAGACCATACCAATTACCTGGCCATTTGCCGTGTGGTGTTTGGATATGGTTGGCCCGTTCAAACCAGCAAGGGAAAATATGACCCATATCTTGGTTATGGTGGACAAGTTTACAAAGTGGATTGAAGTGAAGCCAATAAGAAAATGTGATGGAGCTACGGCCGTAACGTTCCTCAAAGATATCATCTTGAGATACGGCTATCCTCACAGTATCATAACAGATAATGGCACAAATTTTGCTGAAGGAGCATTTGCACGATTCTGCCGAGATAAGAAGATCCGGCTGGACGTTGCCTCGGTAGCCCACCCCGCATCGAACAGACAAGTGGAGAGATCCAACGGATTAGTATTATCCGGGATAAAACCCCGGCTCATTGAGCCGCTGCAAAGATCAGCGGGGTGCTGGATAGAAGAACTACCAGCGGTACTGTGGAGTTTAAGAACAACTCCAAATCGATCAACAGGCCATACGCCATTCTTTATGGTATATGGGGCGGAAGCTGTATTACCAGCCGACATAGAGCATGATTCGCCTAGAGTCACCCAATACACAGAAGCCGAAGTGCGAGAAGCCCAGCAAAATGATGTTGATCTGCTGGAAGAAGCGAGAGAATTGACATTGTTCAGATCCGCCATATATCAGCAAAATCTCCGATGCTATCATAGCCGAAAAGTAAACCCCCGAGTCTTTCGGTAAGGTGATCTGGTACTCCGGTTGGTACAACATACTGCTGGCATGCATCAGCTATCCCCCCCATGGGAAGGGCCATTCATTGTGAGCAAAGCATTGCACAATGACTCATATTATCTCATCGATGCAAAACCACAGGAATCTAAGCGTCCATGGAATGTAGTTCTACTTCGTCCGTTCTACACTTAGCAAAGAAGTGTGTGTATCTGAGTCTCTCATATGTCGGTATGTATGCTGGCAATGAGCTTATCAATGAAATCTTGGCACCTCGGGCAGTAACTCGGGGACTGCCTTAGTGATATTTATTGTTTGTTTTATGTATTTAATATTTATATGTTGGCTGGCGTAAGTTGCTTCTACCTAATACGGATTAGTAGTGTGTGAGCACCAAAAATCTAACTCTTCGACTTGCTGCTGTCCAACAAGATTTGGCTTCATGGCAAGCAAGAGAATAGGTTTGGAATTGCGTAGCACACGAAAAACGACTAAGGAAAAGAACTTAATTGAGGCGACATTTGTTATTCGGACTAACTTTATGTTTACCTCGTTTTTACTATGCTGAATTACTTTGAGCTAGTCCTAAAGTTTCCAAGTATTGTTAAGTCAATTTTTGAAACTCGGACTCGTAAGTCATAAAACCGAACCAAGGTAGACACGAGCCAAGCCAAGAAATTGGAGAAACAAGAAAATGAAACTCGGGGACTACGCCCAACTTAATCCGGCACACGCAACTTAGTAGCAAAACATAGTTTGTGTGCTAAATACATTTGCACCCGGCATACTAGGGATCTGATAAAATGCTAAGTGTTTGATCAAGGAGCAGCAGGGGGAGGTAACTCGGCGCCAATAGGTGGAACTCCAGCCTCGGCTTCAGCTTCTTCTTCATATTCTTCGACGTCCGAGGCTTCGTCCTCTTCCTCCTCACCCGAACCATCTTCGACATATTCATCGTCGACAGTGCCAAGGAAACTTGGTCCCTCATTCCATTGATGGATGGGGGCATACTGAATGAGGTTATGGGCGCAAGCCTTGCACCGAGCTATCTAATCTAGGTCAGTGGACCACCTTGATCAGCGCATGCGCTCGAGAAGATTCAGGTTTATCTTTTCATACCATGTGAGCACATAGTGGAGGACGATTTCAGCTTCGGCGCGTCCAGCGGATTCCCTCCAAAGGTCAAGATGGGTCTCGCACTCCATTAACTTGGCAATAAGAGCAGTGGCCCCCTCTGGAGTATCTTCATTAGGCCAAAAGGCATTGAAGATCCGGTTTGCCACATCTAGGATATCCTTCCCATAATTCTTCACAATCTCAACGCGAGAAGATAAGCTGACCAGCAGGTCCTCCATGTCATAGGGAATAATCTCTGTGCCAGGACCAATTGGGGTACCCCTCTTCTGGTAGAATTTGGCAACGGCAGTGGCTGCAATGGCATCACCCTCCAGAAATTTGTCTGAAAACGAGACAAGTGAAATAAGTAAAGGAAGTTGACCCGGGAAGATCAATGTCGGTTGAAGGAAAAAGAGCTTACGGGAAATATGGCTGTGGATCCGGGTCAACTCCTTGGTGCAGTTGTCGTGCCTCTCCCGAAGTTGGTGTAGCACCCCGCTAAAACCACTAATAGAAAATCGCTTGTTATTTCTGTTTTGTGCATCATCATGATCACATGCTCATGTCATCATGCCACATTATATTTGAGCATCGTCATGTCATCATGCATATGTTTGCCTAAAACTATTTTCCAAAAGCCTATCTTTGTTTTCTAAATATCCTCTCTCTTTATTCAAATCAAAACCCAGGTGTTTTTGGATATATTTTATTTCCCTAAAAATTATTTACAAAAGCCTTTTAAAACTAAAATAAATAATTACAATATTTTTCAGGGAGGTACCCAGCCAGGCCCAAAGGCCCAGCCAGCCTACTAGCCAAAACCTAAAAACTAACCTCTCAAAGCCCTAACCTAAATCCCCCAACCCGGACCACCACCTAGTCCTATCCCGTGCAGCCGCCACACCCCCACCCTGCCGCTACCCCGTGCGGCGGCAGCTCACGCCACACACTTCGGTCCCACCTGTAGCCACGCCATCGCTCGCCCTGGTCTCAAGGACATGCCGCGTAGCACGACACCAACGCAAAACCCGGCCCCACCTTGTCCCGCGTGCAAACCGCGTCGCGAAGCCGGCCCCACCCCATAGAACCACCCACCGAGCATCCCGTCCTCTCCCGTTTTCCCTGCGTGACCCACTCCACCAACCCCAGACTTTGCCGCTGCTCTCTGCTTGCATCGACGACGTCCTCCCCAAACCCCAGCGCCGCCGCTCGCGTGAGCCTTGCCGTCAGTGAGCTCGCCGCCCGCCCCAGAGCTCCCCTCGCGGTGATCGTGACCCTGCCGTCGAGCCTCTGCTGCGCCTCTGCCGCGCGTAGCGCCGCCTCCTCCATCTGCTGGAAGCCTCGTGTCGCCGCGGGCCTCTCCACCGTCTCTGCGTCATCCTCCTCGCCACCGTACCGTCGCGGACGCCCTCGTCCCAGCAAGGCCGTGCCACCCTCTGCTCGTCCCCATGGCGCCGCCGCATCAAGCCCCGTGACGTCGACCGCCAGAGCTCGCCTAGGCGCCCCTGTCTTTGCGCCCTTCCTCTTCATCCGTGCATAGCCGGCGTTAAGCCGTCGCTTCCCCGTCTCCTTGCTTGAGCGACCGCCTCCAGCAGCTCCATCCCCGGCCGCCCCTGCCTCGTCTCCTCCTTGTCCCGCTCCAAGCTCCTCCGCTGTGCTCCGTCCTACAACATCGCCTGTCCTACTTTGAGCTTGTCCGTGGCTTCGCGTCCCCGTCCTGGCTGCACCCTGCACCTCGTTGGATGTGCCCCTGCATCTCGCTGCCCGAGCCCGAGTTCCACGATTCCCACATTCCCCTATGTGCGCGTTGACCCTAGCGTGCTCCGAGCTCTACCTCGCCCCGACTCGGCCCATCTGTACCTTCTCGCCACAAGAAGCAGCTGCACGTAGGTTAGGTGTTTGTGTGTTGTTCCTACCTAAGACCATGTCCGCGACCGGCTGTTGCACTCATAGTAGGACCTCTGCCCAGATAATCTTTGGTGCTAACAAGATCCCCAGGCTTCCCGTGATCGAGAACTGCTACACCAGGAACGTCGACAAGGTCTCTAGACGACTACAAGAGCCACCGAGGCCGACTCCGTCAAGTGTTTTTGCCTCCACAAGATCTTCAGAAGAGAATCGATTGACGAGCTAGTTCTTCTATGTTTGTCGGTTCGAAACCATAGCCTATCACCGTATTTGACCTTGAAGCATGGACCTTGAAGACGTCGAGAACTCCGCCAGACCCGGTGACGCCGGTACCTCATGATCTCCCTCGGACCGAAGACTGAACCCGAACCACATCGAAACCCAAGATCGGCAACGTCAATGTGTGATCCCCTTTCCAAGACCCTCCTATTTTTTATAATATATGACATCTATCTTGTTGCATTTAATTGTACATGATTGCATTCATAACATGTGGTTTTGGGGGCATTATGCTGATTCACCTCATAATTAAATATGGAGGCCATATGCAGGCTATTCTTGTATTATACAGCCTCCATTTAAATTTATGTAGCGAACCGATGCCATGTTTTGTCTTGTTAATGTAACATTTAAATTGCGGGGTATCTAAATAACTTGAACCATTTAATTAATTGTCAGGACCCCGGTTCCGCTTAATATTGCCTAATTGCATCGCATCTTTGCCATGTCATGCACCATACCTGCATCATGCCCGATCTTCTGCCATAGTATTAAATAGTGCATCCGGTGTTTCTCTTAGTGTTTTGCTTCTTCACGGATTAGGCCGTTGAGTTAATGCGAGTATCAACAAGTTCTTCGGATAATGTATCTTCGGCAGTGTTTCCTAGGTGAGCAATCTCCCCTTTCTACCTATTTTGTATTTCTAGTCTTTACTTCTTCCTGTTGATCTATTTCTATCCTTGTTGCGATGCTTTAGTTTCCGTGCACCATTTATATTCCCTGCAGCCTCTTTATTTCCTTGGACACATCCTATTGCCTGTTGTTTGATAGGCAGTCGGCCTTGAGAGTCATAGTTGCTTGCTTAGATGCTGCTTCGCGTCGTTGTTGTTCCACCGTTGTTGGAAGGTTGGCACATGCTTAATGGTAGAGATGCTTAATGGTGGAGATGATCATGGCTTTAATAACAACTTGATATTAAAATGCTAGGAATAGATATAACTAATGAGAGGCATCAGTGGGCAGTAGCAAATATTTGGTTTTTAACCTCTCACTTGTGTCCCGTAGGCCCCGAGTACTTGATACATGTTCCTTGACTATCGCACTATCCGCATGTGGGACCATGAATCCCCTTAGCCAGAGCTTGATTCATTTCTTATTTCTTGGGGCCACAAACTAGTTTGGGGCTTTATTATTATCCTGTACTTATGCCATGCTTTACTGCTTTATTTACGATTGTGCGTGGAGCACCTGTACTGTTTTGGAACATGAAATGTTTTCGGGGTATCGACAAGCCCAGTCACACTTTCGGGTTCCCAGTCATTTACAGCCATCGACACAAACCCTGGGTCCGCCTCGGAGCCGACCAACTTCATTGCGGGTAGCTTAGTGGGGTAGCCCCCTGAAATGATTTATGAATCCTGTGATTGCTTTGTCATGAAAGCCTTGTTGGGTTCTGATTTGGTTTTTCCGAGGTTGATCGTGTGTGTGTTGCTATTTGTGCACCCCTGCAGGGTAAATCTTCAAAGCCGTGTCATGATTATGGACGACTTGGAGCACAGTATCTCGATCATAGACAAGCATAACTAAAGTAGTGTTATAAATTTGACTTAATATGTGACTAGTAATCAGTAATCAGCTTCACTACAATGGAATGGATAATAAAAGTGCCAACAACTGGTGGAACTGGGGTGTATCGTGTCATGTTATACCTGCCTAGTAAGTATCGCAACTTCAATGATATGAAATAAAAGTGCCAACAACTGCTGGGTTTGGGATGTCACATGCTAATTGTATCTGACTAGTAAGTACTGCAACTACAACTGAATGGTTAACTAAAATTGGCCACTACTTATGCTATCAGGATGCCTCATGCTATCTATATCTGACTAGTAAGTGCTTCAACTATAATGGAATGAATAAAACTGCTAACTGTATGAGTTCCTCAGTTTGAGTTCCTCGTTTGGTCTCGAGGGGGAAATGCCAGGATGGGTATGATTGGTGTTAGTATTAGGTTGGTCCCGAATTGGTCTCTCTTATCCCTCTCTAATAGCCGACAGTTTATCGAGTCTCTATAGGTTGTTTAGTGCATGCTTTGCTGCCGCTTCAGTCCACCATACCTATGTAGGCGAGAGCCGCCGAATTCTAGCCTCGCCATGTACTGTCCTCAGTACTGACGCTCCTCATTTTCCTTTGCCCTTTGTCGGCACCCCTTTTGTCTTAGCAGGTTTGAGATCGACATCGTTAGCAGGGTTACCCTTCCGGCTTGGCCTGGGCAGGGTTATGGACGCCATTGGTTATTCTTCAGGGCTCTTAGCCCCATTTGCATCTTATCCGTACTCGAATGTTGTATCGTTTTCAAGGTGATTTGGATCTTTGTACTGTATATCTGTATTCTTGACTCATGGAGTCGTTGTTGTATATATATGTTCTGTGGGTTCCATCATGGACTATTGTGTAATGGTATTACTTTGTTTTCCACCCGCACGAAAGTGCCTGGTGGGCGTCCTTGAATCGTTTCTATGTGAGTTTAGCGGGAAGCGCTAAAACTTGCATAGGGCTGATTCGAGGGTGTTACAAAGTGGTATCAGAGCCCAGCAGTTGCGATACCCACTGGTCCAGCCTGTAGGATAACCTAGCTAACAGACGAAGTAGAGTGTCAAAACTATTTTGCAAAATCGGTTGGATAGATCTGAGTAGGTCTATTTTACTACTTACCCCTATGCTATTCTCCTCTTACCTTTGCGAGTTCTGAATCTGTTCTCTTACCTTTCTTCAAGTCTAGGAAATCTCGTGGTTGGGTTTTCTGTCGTACCTTTAGGGTTTCGCTTCCTTCCTATTGTAACGGTGTTCTGCACCCGGTCTGCATGCTATCTGAGGAATCCTTCCTCTGTTGTACCTTTGTTTGTTCTAAAATCCACTAAAATTTTCTTTGTACCTTCCGGAGTTTTCCAACGTGACGATGACATCTACATCAGATCCGATGGAGAGCATGCATCACTCCTTTGTTTCCGAACCTCGCTTGTTGAGATCTTCAGTCTTAATTCCGAGAATGGGTGTCACGCTTTTCTACTACATGTGCGGAGTAATAGTTTGGGTGCGTGATGGATTGGCCCCCATGCCGACTACTCATTCTATTTGCTCTCGTACATTGAAGTGAATTAGATTACACTTATTCTCTCCTCTCACGGAAGTTAAAGGTGGCCTTATATTTTGGTACCTCTACCTGCGTCATTTTTATCCGGAGTGTCCCTCAACGAACGTGAGCAACGATCCCTTGTTGGTGGTGTCACTGATTTAAAGATGGAGCAAGAATCTTTGTTAGTGGTGTAGTGAGGATCTACACGAAGCAAGAAGATTCAGATCATCAGCCTTCTTCCCCGTACCATGAGGCGGATCTCGAGGGCGAGATCCATTGTTAGTGGTGTCGAATTGTAGCACCCCGCTAAAACCACTAATAGAAAATCGCTTATTATTTCTGTTTTGTGCATCATCATGACCGCATGCTCATGTCATCATGCCACATTACATTTGAGCATCGTCATGTCATCATGCATATGTTTGCCTAAAACTATTTTCCAAAATCCTATCTTTGTTTTCTAAATATCCTCTCTCTTTATTCAAATCAAAACTGTGGTGTTTTCAGATATCTTTTATTTCCCTAAAAACTATTTACAAAAGCCTTTTAAAACTAAAATAAATAATTATAATATTTTTCAGGGAGGCAGCTGGCCAGGCCCAAAGGCCCAGCTAGCCTACTACCCAAAACCTAAAAACTAACCTCTCAAAACCCTAACCTAAATCTCCCAACCTAGACCACCACCTAGTCCTATCCCGCGCAGCCACCACACACCCCACCTCGCCACCGTGCGGTAGCTCTCTCCTCCTGCACACGCCCTCGGTCCCACCCGCGTGCAGCCGTGCTACCAGCCCCGCCTCTTGCCCTGCCATCGCTGTGACAGCGTGACACGCAAAACACGACACCAACGCAAAACCCGGCCCCACCCTGTCCTGCGTGCAAACCGCGTCGCGAAGCCGGCCCCACCCCGTAGAACCACCCACCGAGCATCCCGTCCTCTCCTGTTTTCTTTGCGTGACCCACTCCACCAACCCTGGACTTCGGCACCGCTCTCTGCTCGCATCGACGACGTCCTCCCCAAACCCCAGCGCCGCTGCTCACGTGAGCCTTTGCGCCATTGAGCTCGCCGCCCGCCCCGAAGCTCCCCTCGACGCGACTGTGACCCTGCCGTCGAGCCTCTGATGCGCCTCCGCCGCATGTAGCACCGCCTCCTCCAGCCGCTGGAAGCCTCGCGTCGCCGCGGGCCTCTCCACCGTCTCCGCGTCGTCCTCCTTGCCACCGTACCGTCGCGGATGCCCTCGTCCCAGCAAGGCCGCGCCACCCTTTGCTCGTCCTCATGGTGCCGCCGCATCAGGCCCTGCGACGTCGACCGCCTGAGCTTGCCTAGGCGCCCCTGTCTTCGCGCCCTTCCTCTCCATCCGTGCCTAGCCGGTGTCAAGCCGTCGCCACCCTGTCTCCTTGCTTGAGCGACCGCCGCCACCAGCTCCATCCCTGGCTGCCCCTGCCTCGTCTCCTCCTTGTCCCGCTCCAAGCTCCTCCGCTGTGCTCCATCCTGCAGCGTTGCCCGTCCTAGTTTGAGCTTGTCCGTGGCTTCGCGTCCCCGTCCTGGCTGCGCCCTGCACCTCGCTGGATGTGCCCCTGCATCTCGCTGCCCGAGCTCGAGTTCCGCGACGCCCACATTCCCCTGCGTGTGCATTGACCCTAGCGTGCTCCGAGCTCTACCTCACCCCGACTCGGCCCATCTGTACATGCTCGCCACAAGAAGAAGCTGCACGCAAGTCAGGTGTTTGTGTGTTGTTCCTGCCTAAGACCATGTCCGCGACCGGCTGTTGCACTCATAGTAGGACCTCTGCCCAGATCATCTTTGGTGCTAACAAGATCCCCAGGTTTCCCGTGATCGAGAACTGCTACACCAGGACGTCGACAAGGTCTCTAGATGACTACAAGAGCCACCGAGGCCGACTCCGTCAAGTGTTTTTGCCTCCACAAGATCTTTAGAAGAGAATCGATTGACGAGCCAGTTCTTCTACCTTTATCGGTTCGAAACCCTAGCCTATCACCGTCTCTGACCTTGAAGCATGGACCTCAAAGACGCCGAGAACTCCGCCAGACCCGGTGACGCCGGTACCTCATGATCTCCCTCGGACCGAAGACTGAACCCGAACCACATCAAAACCTAAGATCGGCAACGTCAATGTGTGATCCCCTTTCCGAGACCCTCCTATTTTTATAATATATGACATCTATCTTGTTGCATTTAATTGTACATGATTGCATTCATAACATGTGGTTTTGGGGGCATTATGCTGATTCACCTCATAATTAAATATGGAGGCCATATGCAGGCTATTCTTGTATTATACCGCCTCCATTTAAATTTGTGTAGCGAACCGATGCCATGTTTTGTCTTGTTAATGTAACATTTAAATTGTGGGGTATCTAAATAACTTGAACCATTTAATTAATTGTCGGGACCCCGGTTCCGCTTAATATTGCCTAATTGCATCGCATCTTTACCATGTCATGCACCATACCTGCATCATGCCCGATCTTCTGCCATAGTATTAAATAGTGCATCCGGTGTTTCTTTTAGTGTTTTGCTTCTTCATGGATTAGGATGTTGAGTTGATGCGAGTATCGACAAGTTCTTCAGATAATGTATCTTCAACAGTGTTTCCCAGGCGAGCAATCTCCCCCTTTCTACCTATTTTGTATTTCTAGTCTTTACTTCCTCCTGTTGATCTATTGCTATCCTTGTTGCGATGCTTTAGTTTCCGTGCACCATTTATATTCCCTGCAGCCTCTATATTGCCTTGGACACATCCTACTGCCTGTTGTTTGATAGGCAGTCGGCCTTGCGAGTCGTAGTTGCTTGCTTAGGTGCTGCTTCGCGTCGTTGTTGTTCCACCGTTGTTGGAAGGTTGGCATATGCTTAATGGTGGAGATGCTTAATGGTGGAGATGATCATGGCTTTAATTACAACTTGATATTAAAATGCTGGGAATAGATATAATGAATGCAGATGCATCGGTGGGCAATAGCAAATATTTGGTTTTTAACCGCTCACTTGTGTCCCGTAGGCCCCGAGTACTTGATACCTGTTCCTTGACTATCGCACTATCCGCATGTGGGACCATGAATCCCCTTAGCCAGAGCTTGATTCATTTCTTATTTCTTGGGGCCACAAACTAGTTTGGGGCTTTATTACTATCTGTATTTATGCCATGCTTTACTACTTTATTTACGATTGTGCGTGGAGCACCTGTACTGTTTTGGAACGTGGAATGTTTTCGCGGTATTGACAAGCCCAGTCACACTTTCGGGTTCCTAGTCATTTACAGCCATTGACACAAACCCTGGGTCTGTCTCGGAGCCGACCAACTTCGTTGCGGGTAGCTTAGTGGGGTGGCCCCCTAAAATGATTTATGAATCCTGTGATTGCTTTGTCGTGAAAGCCTCGTTGGGTTTTGATTTGGTTTTTCCAAGGTTGATCGTGTGTGTGTTGCTATTTGTGCACCCCTGCAGGGTAAATCTTTCTGAAAGCCATGTCCGCGGTTATGGACGACTTGGAGTATAGTATCTCGATCATAGACAAGCATAACTAAAGTAGTGCTATAAATTTGACTTAATATGTGACTAGTAATCAGCTTCTCTACAATGGAATGGATAATAAAAGTGCCAACAACTGGTGGAACTGGGGTGTATCGTGTCATGTTATACCTGCCTAGTAAGTATCGCAACTTCAATGGAATGAAATAAAAGTGCCAACAACTGCTAGGTTTGGGATGTCACATGCTAATTGTATCTGACTAGTAAGTACTGCAACTACAACTGAATGGTTAACTAAAATTGGCCACTACTTATGCTATCAGGATGACTCATGCTATCTATATCTTACTAGTAAGTGCTTCAACTATAATGGAATGAATAAAACTACTAACTGTGTGAGTTCCTCGGTTTGACTTCCTCGTTTGGTCTCGAGGGGGAAATGCCAGGATGGGTATGATTGGTGTTAGTATCAGGTTGGTACCGAATTGGTCTCTCTTATCCCTCTCTAATAGCCGACAGTTTATCGAGTCTCTATAGGTTGTTTAGTGCATGCTTCGCTGCCGCTTCAGTCCACCATACCTATGTAGGCGAGAGCCACCGAATTCTAGCTCGTCGTGTACTGGCCTCAGTACTGATGCTCCTCTTTTTCCTTTGCCCTTTGTCGACACCCCTTTTGTCTTAGCAGGTTTGAGATCGACGTCGTTAGCAGGGTTAGCCTTCCGGCTTGGCCTGGGCAGGGTTATGGACGCCATTGGTTATTCTTCAGGGCTCTTAGCCCCATTTGAATCTTATCCATACTCGGATGTTGTATCGTTTTCAAGGTGACTTGGATCTTTGTACTGTATATCTGTATTCTTGACTCATGGAGTCGTTGTTGTATATATATATGTTCTGTGGGTTCCATCGTGGACTATTGTGTAATGGTATTACTTCGTTTTCTACCCGCACGAAAGTGCCTAGTGGGCGTCCTTGAATCATTTCTATGTGAGTTTGGCGGGAAGCGCTAAAACTTGCATAGGGCCGATTCGAGGGTGTTACAGTTGCACAAGTTCAGCATTCGCCGACTCAAGCTTAGTGTCGGCCTCTTTCATCAGTTCTTGATCCTTGGCAATTTGGAGATTGAGACGTTCTCGCTCTTCAGTAAAATTCTGGCCAGCTTTATGAAGTTCGTATTTGTGGAGCGCCTTGAGTTTTTTCATTTCCGCCTTAAGCTTGGCAATCTCATCATCTTTGGTCCGAAGGAGGGTGAGCTCATCATCCTTCTTCTTGAGTTCGGCCTGGTGCTGCCCTCCTTGTTCGAGAAAATGCATCATCATATCAGGCACGGGCACACTATCTTCAAGAGATGCTGAAATAGTTTGTTGACCCGGCAAAGCCGAGGTATGAATATTTACCGAGCCAAGAAGAAAAGGAGATAGAGCGCAGAGGAAGATTAAGCAAAAATGACTTACCCTTTATTTGGTCCAAAATTTTCCTCATAAGGATGTTCTCAGCCTCCACTCCAGCTGCGCAATCCGAATGATGAATTAGTACGGCGGGAAAAACAAAGAAAGATGGGAAAAAAGCTATGGAGAAAACTTGCCCCTTTTCTCGAACTCAGCGAGAAGTGTAGAATGTTTCGCGCACAACGACTTATGTGTGTCCAAGAGACGTTGAAACTCAGCGCTCCGGCGATTGGTGGTAACCTGTGAAAAGCAAAGTTGATTTGATCATGTGCATATTCGAAGTGTACAAAATCCGGGCCAAGTGGAACTTAACCCGGCTCTAGGTGTGTGCATATTCGAAGTGTACAAAATCCGGGCCAAGTGGAACTTAACCCGGCTCTAGGTGTGTGCATATTCGAAGTGTACAAGATCTGGGCCAAGTGGAACTTAATCCGGCTCTAGGTGTGTGCATATTCGAAGTGTACAAAATCCGGGCCAAGTGGAACTTAACCCGGCTCTAGGTGTGTGCATATTCCAAGTGTACAAAATCCGGGCCAAGTGGAACTAACCCGGCTCTAGGTGTGTGCATATTCGAAGTGTACAAGATCCGGGCCAAGTGGAACTTAACCCGGCTCTAGGTGTGTGCATATTCGAAGTTACTAAGGAGCTACACTAATTCTCTAAGGAGCATCTGGCCGAGTAACAAGTTACTTCCTCGGAGGCTCGGGGACTAATGGTTATATAACTAAGAACTAGTACATGTTAAATAAAAGACGAAGTAGCATACCTCCATCATCCGCCCCGCAAGGTTTATAGCCTTAGCGGCTGTGTTCATCTGCGCGGCAAATTCGGCAGGCCCAAATTTGTCTGGGAGATCGTCGTTGTGGACGAACTCCGCCTTGTTCCAGTTATTGACAAACTCGATCAAGGCCGAAGGATAGCGCTCTCCGCTAAGCATATGTGGCACGACTAAACCCTTGGCGTGGGCCTCCCTTCTCTCAACTTGTGCAACAATGGGGATAGTGTGCAAGACAAGTTGCGCATCAGCTGACCTGGCAGAGACGTCCTTCTTCGGCGGGGTATTCTTTGAAAGCATGGACGCAAGTGTATGCTGTCCAACTTCGATAGACGCTGCCTTCATGGCGTCAGGAGATTTCTTGCCCTTGGGCTGTTGCTGAGAGGTGGAGGTCTGAGCCACGGATTTAGCCTTGGGAGCTGCCTTAGTGCTAGCCTTGGTGCTGCTGATGCCTTCTTGCTGAGTCTTGGAAGACTCGGACGAGGCAGAGGGGCTTGGTGCTATTGCAGATGCTTGTGCTGCTGCTGCTGCTGCTAGTGCTGGCACTGGTGCTGGTGCTGATTTTTGCCTTGGCGGGGGTGCTGTTGGTATCTCGGATGTAGCTGGTTGCGGTGGAGCCGAAATGGAGTTGGGAGCAACCGCTGCCTCGGCAAAGCCACTTCCCCTTGCTCTGAGGTTGCCCTCCTCTGGACGAGGTGGGCTAGAACCCAGAGCAGCTGCTGAACCCTCCTGAATGGGGCTCAACGGGCGAGAATTGTCGCCATGAGGGGGAGAAGGGCTATGTCGGAGTGGCGAGGCGATGCCGGACCCGCTCTGAGGAACCTCCACCGCGGCCATGCCGAATCAAATGATGAATGATAAGAAACTATAACAAAGGAAGAACAAATGAATAGCAAAACATGAAGCAGAAAATTGGATAAGGAAGAAATGACTTACTCATCAGAGGTCAAAGGCTCCTTGGGCTTGCGAGCTCTCCGGGTTATGGCCTTGGTCGTAGGCTTGGTGGCAGCTTTGTCTGCGGACTTCTTTCATCTCTTCGTTGGTTTGGAAGGTCCGGAAGAAGAAGCAGATGCAGCTCCCCTTTTCTTGGACGCAACCGGAACAGGTTTGCCCATGGCGAGGGGAGGATCTTCATGAATCTGCCCACTGGGGTTAGCTGATGCCGGAAAGGCGTAAGAAAGGGGGACAACATCAAATGCTTCCATCACCTCAATGTTGGAATCATCTTCATCCTCAGGCTAATCTCTAATGGAAGAGAATTTACTAGTGTGTCGCTTGGTCGCATCGGGAAACGGTAGGAACATCTCCTGATCCGGCTCCTCCTCGTCCGGAACATCTCGATCTGGGGCCCACTTGAGAGAAGGCTCGGTGCCATCCTCAAGAGTTTGCTAATGAAACATCTAAGAGAAAGAAAATGCGAAGGGATCAAACATACAACAAATTCCGACATATGATTTAACTTGGAAAAAGATTGGAGCACGAGATTTACCGCAGGAGGAAGCCTATCTCGGCAGAAGTGCTCGATCCCCCACTCCCAATCAACGGTGAATTTAATGTTGGTGGTGAAGACGGCCTTGACCTGGTGGAAAATCTCGGTGTTGCTCAACTCGAATGAGGAGGTCCGGTTGGGGTCAAGGCGCCAGCTCATGTAGCAAAGCTTATGTGTGCGTTTCTGGAGAGGGGAGTTTCGGTTGCGAACGAAAGTGATCATGGCATCCTTGTTGCGCAGCCCCGCGTCCTTCAGCTCCTAGAACCGTTTGTTGACTTGGTTCGCCAGGACAGTGGGTTTCTTGGGGATCTGGTCCCAGAGATCCGGATTAGGAGGACCCGGAACATAGGGGCGCAGCCGGATCAGATCTTCAGTTGTGCCATTTCTGACATAAAAGAAGGTTCGGGCCTAGCCCTTGCAAGAGTCAAGCCCCGTGACTCGGGGAAAGACGGACTGTTTTCTAGGAGAGATGGAAGCAGCGCCAAATTGCGTGAGTTGTTTGTCCTCCGGGTCAAGCTCTCTATTCGGAATCACGTTCCGGCGAAGACCGAAAAACCGGATCCAGAGCTCCTTAGTGGGCCACAATCCGGCGTAGCCCTCTATGGTGGAAGCAAAAGCAGAAAGGGAGGTGATGGCATTCACCGGAAGGTGATGCGGTTGAAGCTCGTAGGTGTTGAGCCAGTCATGGAAGAAGTCACTGACGGGGAGGCCGAACCCACGCTGGAAGTGGGAGAGGAACACTACAAACTCACCCGGATTGGGTGAGGGAGCGAGCTCCTCGGCGGCGAGGCGGGCGATGACGCCCTCCAGGATACGCCGGGTGCGGTACAACCAGTCTAGGTCGTCCTGGCATACCCAGGACCTAGCCCAGGCGCCACGCTCGGTGTTCTCCGCATCCTCTTCCATCTCCTGTTCCGCGACGGCGAGTTCTTCCTTAGTCATTTCTAGGTCGCTGTCCTCACCCCCATATCGGTGGGGGGGGCAAACTAGACTAGCAGACTGCTGGCGGCGGCCAGCGCGAACAGTCTGGCGGCGGCCAGCTAAGCAGTCTTGGCGCGGCAAGGCTGTTGCTGGGAGGAATAAGAAGAAGAGGCAGAGGGGCACTAAGACGGGGAAAAGACCCGAGAGGCGCGCCCCTCACCTATTTAACCATGCCCCAGAGGGGTAGTGGGACCGTGCTGTGCGGATGGGCCACATGGTGTGGCCGTGTATGATCCGAATTAGCCAATCAGCGACGAGCCACAGGAAGGGCCACAGGGCGCAGGAGATCCCACGACGTGACATGGTGACACAGTTAATGAAGAGACATACACGATGTGACGTGTGCAACAGTAACAGCTGACATTAACTGCTGCAGTAACTGGCGCAGGCCCTTAAAATGAGGCAAAGTAATGATTACCCTCCACGTGGGGAAGCGTACGAGAGAAGGAAGAATAACCCGGATAACTGTGGGATGACCCGACCAGCGAGTGAAAACTTGGAATGTGCCAAGGGAAAAGATAGTCAATGAAATCTGGGATATGATGTAACTCGGAAAAGGGAGCAAAAGGCTCGGTGAAATTGAACCTACTGTGGCCTTAGCGGCTAAGGTAGCTAAGACCGCACCATCTTCAGGGACTAATGGTGGGGGGATACCCCCGGGTAGGGTCACGCCGGGGTATAATGGCCGAGTTTACCGAGGTACGGCAAGGTTAAAGCGAATGCTGGCCGAGTCACCTCAAGGCAGGCCGAATCGCGGAGTAACCCGGACCTGAGGATGTCCGCCTAACTGAGTCCCGGCCGACTTATGTCGTATGTCGGCAGGATTTATGTAACTTGTATGCAGGTACCAGTGTGGCCAGATCTACCAGGCACGATCCGTGTTATATCAAGCTTGCAAGAGAAGGAAGGTATCTCGCTGGTCAAAAGGTGACCACTGTATGCAGAGCATGAGCGAAGTGGACAGAGGCCAGGACCACCGAGGCGTGGCCGACAAAGGTGACGCTTCCTGTGTCGGATGACGCTGGCGCCTTAGAGGCTCACGTAGCCTCTGCATGGCTGACGATGGGCAAAAGTGACCCGGTCGGCTTACTATTTTGGGAAGAGGCATATTCCCTCCACGTATGCCCTAATTGGAGACCTAGCCACCCCTATATAAGGAGGGCTAGGGCATATGTAGAAGGGGGGGTCTTTGACTGGTTGATCTCTAGTTGGTTGAGTTTTACTAGTATGTTCCTAAGGGCTAGCTAGTGGAGAGAGTAAGAGAGTTCCTTCTTCCTCCTTTCCCCAATACAGCTCAAGGAGCACTTGTAAACCTTGGAAGTGAATCAAATACAAACATCTGTGTGTGGAATCACCACACTATCCCTCCCTGGATTCCTCTAGTGCATCTTGTCCCCACCTTTAGCCTATCCATGGCATCTGCCGTGACACCACCACGACATCTGGATTATGCCGCATGCAAAGGGAACATATAGAATTTGTAAGTATGAATGTTGAGCATACAAAAAGGGGAAATGTAATTCATACATGTTAACTACCTAATAGCACAAGGATCATACGAGCTCCCTTATGACACGCATAATGCTTAGAAAGTACAGGCGAGATAAAATACATGCGAGATAAACTAGGAACATAATGTGAAACTAGTAGTGATAAACAGCATGCTCACTCATCCTCCATATCCTATTGAGCATCTCGTACCAGACATACATGTCCTTGGCTGCGTACCGGATCACATCCTAATTTAGGTACCTCCACTCCCATCAATCGTGCAGGTGCTTCGGTAAATCGACCTTCATGCCGGCGTACTCGCGGTCGATGATGTCAGCAACGAGTCTAGCCATGCCGAATTTCCCCATATCGTCATCTGGATACCTCCACACATGCTGGAGATCGACGTGATTGACGACATGACCGAGGAGATCCCGCTCTAGCTTCAGAGTGTCGTTCTTGATGTCGACGCTGGCAAAGTAGATCTCCCTCCTATGCAGGAACTCGCGAATTTCTGGGCATACCCATTTGGCCCTGCATACGTGGTATGGGAGGCAGGGGTTGCACATGGACAACTGCAAAAGCGCCACCCTCTTCCTACCACCGGTATACTCTAGGTCTAGGCCGACGATCTTGTGCTTGTCCTTCGGCTCCTGTAGCCACCGCTTGTACATTGCGATGACATTGGCCACCTTCACTGACTCATTGATGTGGACTACCGTTAGCTCGGTGGTGCCATGGGAGGTGACGGTGTACTCGTCGGTGAAGTCACTCATGTTGCCCAACACGTCGTACTCTGCGTCCATGGCAGCAGTTAATGTGGCGGTGGTGGCCTAGCGTCGGTAGCGTTGGCTGGGACTAGGCGTGGCAGTGGAGAGATCTGTTGCGGTGGTATGGCATGGTAGTGGCGGTGGCTGCGGCAGCGTCGATGGTTCTTGCGGTGGCTGTGGCGGTAACAGAAGGAGTTGGGAATTTTTGCACGGTGATGTGGAGCGGGGATGGCAGGCGATGCGTAAAATGGGGGGTGTGCATCATAAATTGCATTTACCATAATTTCAGTCATACCCACTCAGAAGTACGTTTGACCGGGCGAGCACCGTTGGGTTCCAATCCTAGCGCTTAAATTGGGGGGACGACCGTGCCTTGTAGGCGATGGGACGGGTGAGCGATGTGGCGGAGACCGGTCACGGAGACCACCGTCCCATTGCCGCTCTGCAGCGGGTGCACGGTGCTGACACGACGTAACGTGACAGGGCATAACAAAGTGGGCAGCTACCTGTGATCATTATGCCCAAGAAATTTAAGGGACGTGTAAGCATGCATGATCAAGAAACTTTGGAACACACGTGTCGGTAGCATAGCATCAGGTTTCAACACACCACATAGTTTCAGGGTCTAGAAACGGTAAGAGAATTAAACATTATTAGTGGCTATGGTAGCACAGTCACAGGTTCGTCAGCTAGAGGTTCCCGATTCCTAGGTAAGCGAACACCAGGCCGGTTTTGACATACTCCCTCAGGAATTCGCGATAAGCAGCATGATTAGCCTTGGTCGCTGGCTTGTGTTTACTAGCCAGGCTTTTACTGATGCCAACCGCATATGGAATCAAGCTGTCAATCCTCGGATTGACTCCTTTCTTACAGAAAGGGCACCTGAGCTCCCCAGGTCAAGTGCTGAAAGGGATTCTCCCGCACTTGAGCTTCTTCATGACATGGTGGATCTTGTTGTCCATGTCCTCCTTGTCAGGGTTCACCTCACTAGAATCTACCTGTAATGTATAAAGGCAAATAGAAATGAGCAAAAGAATGAATAGATATTCGAACAACCATTCCAAGTTACTTCGAAAACAATAACATATTTATATAGGTTCAACAGTTCATTATGGCTGTCTCCCTAGCTCGTTCCTAAATTAAGATTGTTTGGGTTCTTGATAACTTATTAATAAATAAATAATGTGTAATCATTCAGAACAGACTAAATCTCTTCATGCACCGGTTTGTATGGTGAATCTAATCCTTAGGACTAGATTAAGTAGCACATGAACATATTAAGTAGTTCTTCTATAGATTAAAGGGTACATCTACAGCCCGAGCAAAAAATATGAAACATGGAGAAATATATGTACCTCCGGGTACACGAGCGGAGCGTGTTCGTCGAACTCCATGATGACCCACAAGTATTGGGGTGTATCGTAGTATTTTCGATAAATAAGAGTGTCAAACCCAACGAGAAGCAGAAGGTGTTGACAAGTGGTTTGGATCAGGAATTCTCTGTAAATACTTAGCAAACGGATTTTCAGGGGTTTTTGATAATGCAGATAAATAAAGTGCAAGTAAATAAAAGACAATAATAATAATTGCAGCAAGTGGCCCAATCCTTTCTTTAGAAAATGACAAGTCGGTTGTATTACTTAAGATGACCAAATATTCTCGAGGACACATGGGAATATTGTCAAGTGCTTTCGCTTCATATAGTTGATTAATCTTCTCTAGTTGGATAAGTGTTGTGTGGGTGAACCTATGCTAATGTAGTGACCTTACTAGGACTAATACATACTTGTGATTATACCCCTTGCAAGCATCCGCAACTACAAGAAAGAATTAAGATAAAAACCTAACCACAACCTTAAACTCTAAGATCCTACACTCCCTTATGTAAAGGTTTCCTAACGGGGGTTTGGTTTCTGTCACTCTGGAAACCCCACGATTAGTAGCCAAATACACAATGCACTCCCCTAGGCCCATAAAGGTGAAGTATCATGTAGTCGACGTTCACATGACACCACTAGAAGAATAGCACCACAACTTAAATATCAAACCATTAAATCCTTCTCAACACAATTCCACTACTAACAACATGACTTCTCCCATGTCCTCAAGAACTAAACGAACTACTCAAGATACATAATATGGATCAAGATCAGAGATGAAATAATGATAAGTAACAATCTGAACATGAACAATAATTCAATGGTTCCACTCAATAGCATCAACTACAACAAGTAATCAACACCGGGAAAGTTTACCCTAAGAACTATGCAAGATTCAACCCAATAGTTACAGTGGTACGGAGTGGTGGTGATGGTTCTGGTGGAGATGATGGTGGAGATGATGATGATGATCCCGATGAAGTCTAGCTTGATGACGGTGTTGATGGCGACGATCTCCCCTCTCTGGGAAGGAATTTCCTGGCAGATTTCTCTCTGTGTAGTTTCCGCCTCGTAGAGGCGGCGAAATATTTCTGGGGTCGCTCCCGGAACTTTAGGTTTCCGAGGGGATTATATACGCCAATGGGTGATGCCAGAGGTGGGCCAGGGTAGCCACACCACCTGGTGGTGCGGCCAGGGGCCCCGCGCCAGGGGGTGGTGTGGTCCCCCTGTGGCCCATCTCCACTCCTCCTTCTGGCCTCCTTCGTCTTCTGGAAAAATAGGCATCTCCGTATATTTTCCAGGATTTTCTGATCTTCGCAAATATTGCATCTGGACAGTGCTTTTTCCATCAGAATCCTGACTCCGGTGGTTCATCCTACAAAAGTCATCAATCATGCAAAAATAGATGAAATAACATAAGTATCATCTCTTAATATGAAATATATCAATGAATAACAGTAAATTATGATATAAAATAGTGATGCAAAATGGACGTATCAACTCCCCCAAGCTTAAACCTCATTTGCCCCAAGCGAAAACTGAGCTTAATAAACATGACCACATGTTTATGGAGTGAAGTGTCGATAAAGAGAATACGGACAAGAAGCATCACATTCATCAATACACAAATCATAATAGAAAACAACTCACTATTATATAACTTAACTTGCAATGAGTAAGGGAAACACAATAAAGATACACAAAGTAAATCATAATTGGTAATGGCAAACTTTGTTCTTGGTCAGAGAACGGTTAACAAATTGCAGGAGTCAAACATAATGGGGTTTTCAATGATAGCCTTCAAAGTAATATTCAATCAGATAAGAGTAGTGTGCAAAACAAGGAAGATAAGAAACATGATTGAATAAATCATCATATGGATGATTGAATCACAACAACTCAAATGTTTGATTGAGATAGAAAGGAATAGGTTTACTGACTCAACTAAAAAGTAAAAGATAGGCCCTTCGCAGAGGGAAGCAGGGATTTCAAGTTTCATAAAGAGCTTCCAAAAATTATGGTACTTCCTAGCTTTGAGCTCTCATTGCCCCTATCATAGGCATCTTGAAGTGATTAAGGTTAATGTGAGGGAAAAATATGAGTTATATGCTTGACAAATTATAAGTTGAAAATCTCATGCCCCTTGAGTACGAGTACTAGACCTCATGCTACTCAACTTTGGTCTCCGGTAAGTTCCTGTCATTGTAAATGTATGTGTATCATAGAGAACCGTGATATGTCGTAAACGTATCTATAAATTTTGATGTTCCATGCTTGTTTTATATCTACTTTCTTATGTTTTGTCCACACTTTGGAGTATTTTTACACATTTTTTGGAACTAACCTATTAAAAAGATGCCACAGTGCTAGTTGCGTGTTTTCTGCTGTTTTTGGTTTCAGAAAAGCTAGTAAGGAAATATTCTCGGAATTGGACCGTAAAAAGCCAAAGTCAATATTTTACCCGAAGCAACAAGGAGTCCGGAGGGGAGACAAAGTGGCGCACCAGGGCGGCTACACCTGGTGGCGGCGCAGCCTGAGGGCGGGCCACCAAGGGGTGTGGGCCCCCTAGTGCTCCACCGACCTAGCCCTTCCGCCTATAAATGCCTCCCGGGATGAAAACCCTAAGGACCCGATTAAAATTCCAGGAAAGAGTCTGTAGCCGCCGCCATATCCATCCCTAGGTCGGGAGGGATCTGAAGCTCTTCCTGGCACCCTGCCAGAGGGGAGAGATCACCCTGGAGGCTTTCTTCATGACCATGACTACCTCCAGTATGATGCATGAGTAGTTCATTCCTGGACTACGGGTCCATGTAGTATCTAGATGGTTGGTTCTCATCCTTTGTGCTATCATGTTTAGATCTTGTGAGCTCTGTTCATGATCAAGATCATCTATTTGTAATCCTACATGTTGTGTTTGTGGGGATCCGATGGATATTGAGATGCTATTTCAGATTGATTATTGATTCTATCATGTCTATGTTATTTGTGATCTTGCATGCTTTCTGTTGTTAGTACCTATCTTGGCCAAGTAGATGCTAGCAACTCCAAGAGGGAATATTTATGCTCGATAGTGGGTTCATGCCTCTAGTAATCTGGGGAAGTGACATGAATCTCTAAGGTACTAGATGTGCTGTTTCTACTAGGGAGAAAACATCAATCCTTTGTCCATGGTATAATCATATTGTTTACTTTACACACTTTGCTTAATGCAATTATCTATTGCTTGCAACTTAATACTGGAGGGGGTTCAGATGATAACCTGAAGGTGGATTATTAGTCATAGATGCAGTTGGATCACAGTCATCTTTGTCTGAAGCACAATCCTCTTTGATTTATAAAATGGCTGCTAAACCTAAAACCATAGAAAATTCCTTTGCTGCTACTAATGCCATACAAGTAAGAATTGATGAAAATGTTAGACTGTTAGCTGAATAGCATGCTAAGTGGGAAAGAGAAGATGAAATTGCTAGAAATAGTAGTATTTGAACTAGCACCACCACTAATGTTGATGCTAGCAAACCACATGAAGCCCCCATTCCTTTTGCAACAATGCCCAAAACCAATGGAACCTTTTCCAATAAAAATGCTGAAATTCTTCGAAATATGGGAAACAATGGCTCTACTACCTTGGATGGTAATTATGATCTTGATCTTGATGGTTTTAATATCTCTGAAGTAATTATGTTCCTACAAAAGCTTGCTAAAAGTCCTAATGCTAGTGCTATGAATATGGCCTTTACAAAACACATTACTGATGCTCTCATAAAAATTAAAGAAGAAAAGATGAAACATAAAGCTTATATCCCTATGAAATTAGAAGATGGTTGGGAACCCATCATTAATATGAAAATAAATGATTTTGATCTCAAAGCTTTATGTGATCTTGATAGTAGTGTTTCTATTATGCCTAGGAAGATTTATGAAATGCTTGATTTACCACCATTGGAAGATTGTTATTTAGATGTCCAACTTGATGATAATGCTAAAAATAAACTCATGGGGAGTATTAATGATGTTCTTATTATGGTTAACAATACCTATGTCCCAATTGATTTCTATGTTTTGGATGTCGAATGCAATGCTTCTTGTCCTATTATTTTGGGAAGACCTTTTCTTAGAACTATTGGTGCCATTATTGATATGAAAGAAGGCACCATTAAATATCAATTCCCACTCAAGAAAGGTATAGAACACTTCCCTAAGAAGAGAGAGAAGATTCCTTTTGCCTCTCCTATTAAAACAAAATTTGCTCTTAATGCTTCTTCATTTGAGAATACTTGATTCTTGCTTCTTATGCCTAGCTTAAAGGCGTTAAAGAAAACCACTTATTAGGAGATAACCCAAATTATTAGTCAATAAATTTTTCTTTTGTTGAGTCTTGGAAGTTATTGGCTCTATAATAACCTCTCCTTATCATTTTTTGTGGTTTTTGTGCCAAGAATAACCTCTAATAAGAGAGAAATAATACTTGGGAAAGTTGCTGTCCCGAAACAGATTTTTGTGCTTCGCTCTAAAAATCGTGAAAAATCTCTGTATGTTGGATTGAGCTGTAATGTTTTGTGCTTCTGCCCCAGGTTGTTATCCAACTTTCATTAGTTTAACACTTTTCGATTTGAGCAACAAAAGGTCTTCGAAAAAATCAGTTTTTACCTGCTGGTATGTTTTGATAGATTTCTGCCATTATTTGCATTTGCCTCTTAATCTCTTTCTCTTTGAGTTCTTGCCAAATTTCTTGAAATTTTAAAACGAATTGCTAAACTAGCTTGTGGTTTAATGGAGGTTTTACTTGTGTTGAAACTGAACCAAAAGATTTTTTAATCTTAAGTACACTAATGTTGCTAATGAAGATTGTGTGAAGTTTTGTATGAAGGAAATTTTAATGTGTAGGGAAGAATAATGTGATAAGATGAAGTATGGACAAAAGATCAAGCTTGGGGATGCCACTCGTGTCACCCCAAGAAATATTCAAGAAGTACAAGCGTCAAAGCTTGGGGATGCCCAAGGCATGCCCTTCTTCATCAATAAAAATCTCAGGTTTTCTTCCAAACACTTCATTTTTATTGTTTCATGCACAGTTGTGTTGTTCTTGGAGTGTCTTCATTTTTGTTTTTAGTTTTCATTTTCTTAGTTTGCTTAAATAAATTGGTTGGACCCCCACATTCATACATAGTTTCAAATAAGTTGATTTGGATTGGAAAAGAGTAGGAAAGTTCATGCTTATAAGTGGTACAAAGGAGTCTTGTTTTGACTGTGACTTAGACTTTATCATGTCATGCTTCATATTGCTTTGACTTTATGCTTAGTGATTATTGTTGTAGCATGACTTGTTACAAACAATTGAGATTGCTTAATGTGTCTTGAAAGAATCATGCGTTGTTTTAGCATATAAAAGCATAATATTGTGGTATTCTCCTTTGATACTTTATTTGGATTGAGTTGGCACATGCTCACACCATGTTAAGACTATACCAAGTGACCATAGCCTCTATGATCATTTATTTTTCGACTTGTAATATCACTTTATGCTTTAATTAATAATTTTGTCGCTTTGCATGATTATGGCCATTATTGCTCTCTTAGTTGGTCACTCCTAGTCTTTTGCTAGCCTCCACATGTACCAAGTATGAGTTCCACTCATGCATCCAACTCCAAATAAAACCAAGTTATTCCAAAGAGTCCACCATACCTACCTATTAGCATTATTGCTATTCCAAGTATATTCATGTTTTTATCTACCTTCCAAATTAAACTTGTTATGTGAAAATTAGTGATTAAAGCTCTCACGAACTTGATGGCACACTTTACTTTCTTGCACTTAATAAACTTGAACCATTGTGCCCATCTATGTTGCGTATATGCTTGTGTTTTGTAAGTTGTGAATTAGCAGAACCATGCTACCATGGGGAACACTTTCAACATTGCACTTTATTTAGTTGATATCATGTTATTTTGCTTATGGATCCCGGCGGTGTGAAATGAAAGGGGATCTTGTAAGGCTCATGGAGTTCGTATATGTGTTAGAGAAACGCCTGGGCGGCTAGTATAAGCCATGCCTAATCATGGTGGAAACATGCAGCATAACCATAGTGAGCAATCTGTGAAGCATCCAAAAAAATAAAAAAATAAAAAGGGAAAACCCTATGCAAATAGCATACAAAAAGATCGCTGAGATGCTCATTGTCTACTTGCCTTATCATTTTGATATGGGAATGCTTCTGTATCATCGGGCAAGGGGTACCGCGTTGGCGGTTCTCTATGATACACATGTACTTACAATGACAATAACTTACTTGTGACTAAACTTGAGTAGCATGAGGAATGGTACTTGTAAGCAAGGGGCATGAGATTTTTAGCTTATAACTTGTCAATGATATCCTCATATTTGTCCACTCTAACCTTAATCACCTAAAGATTCTTATGATAGGGGTAATGAGATTTGAAAGCTAATAAGTACCATAATTTTTGGAAGCTCTTTATGAGACATGAATCCCTACTTCCTTCTATGAAGGGCCTTTCTTTTACTTTTATGTTGAGTCTCCATCTTATATATTTATGCACCTATTGAGAGAGCATAGTGGTCATTCTTAGTTTAATATGCATTGTCCCAAAACTTGTTCTTAAACTATTTGTATCTAGTCACCCTTATGAACTTTGAAGGTGTCCTATGCATTTATGTTTTGCTACACTATGAGGGACAAGCTGAAGACCATTCTGTTTATGTTTTCTATATGTGAAACAAACAAACGTCTTTCAAAGCATTGTTATTCATGAATCTTTTGTTTGTACCTTTTCATGTTACAACATAGTTGCTATGTCTTATTGTTAGAACTATATCTTTCATGTCTATGTTAGAGTACAATGATCCTAGCTATCAATGTTTTACAAATACCTTGATCAAGATTATGATGGTGCATGTCACCTCAAAAATTATTCTTTTTTATCACTTACCTACTCGAGGAGGAGCAGGAGTTAAGCTTGGGGATGTTGATACGTTGTAAACGTATCTATCATTTTTGATGTTCCATGCTTGTTTTGTATCTACTTTCTTATGTTTTGTCCACACTTTGGAGTATTTTTACACATTTTTTGGAACTAACCTATTAGCAAGATGCCACCGTGCTAGTTGCATGTTTTCTGCTATTTTGGTTTCAGAAAAGCTAGTAAGGAAATATTCTCGGAATTGGACCGGACAAATGCCAAAGTCAATATTTTACCCGAAGCAACACGGAGTCCGGAGGGGAGACGAAGTGGCGCACCAGGACGGCCACACCTGGTGGCGGTGCAGCCTAGGGGGGCGCCACCAGGGGGTGTGGGCCCCCTAGTGTTCCACCGACCTAGCCTTTCCGCCTATAAAAGCCTCCCGAGACGAAAACCCTAAGGACCCGATCAAAATTCCACGAAAGAGTCCATAGTTACCGCCGTCTCCATCCCTAGATCGGGAGGGATCTGAAGCTCTTCCCGGCACCCTGCCGGAGGGGAGAGATCACCCTGGAGGCCTTCTTCATCACCATGACTGCCTCCGCTGTGATGCGTGAGTAGTTCATCCCTAGACTACGGGTCCATGTACTAGCTAGATGGTTGGTTCTCCTCCTTTGTGCTATCATGTTTAGATCTTGTGAGCTCCGTTCATGATCAAGATCATCTATTGGTAATCCTACATGTTGCGTTTGTGGGGATCCGATGGATATTGAGATGCTATTTTAGATTGATTATTTATTCTATCATGTCTATGTTATTTGTGATCTTGCATGCTTTCCGTTGTTAGTAGCTATCTTGGCCAAGTAGATGCTAGCAACTCCAATAGGGAGTATTTATGCTCGCTAGTGGGTTCATGCCTCTAGTAATCTGGGGAAGTGACAAGAATCTCTAAGGTACTAGATGTGCTGTTGCTACTAGGGAGAAAACAACAATACTTTGTCCATGGGACAATCATATTGTTTACTTTACACACTTTGCTTAATGCAATTATCTGTTGCTTACAACTTAATACTAGAGGGGGTTGGGATGATAACCTGAAGGTGGATTATTAGTCATAGATGCAGTTGGATTACGGTCTATGTATAATGTTGTAATGCCCAATCAAATCTCAGAGGAGTCCAGATGATTAGTATATGCATGTATGCTTTCTCGGTGTCTGTTAATTGCCCCGTTGTAATTTGTTCACCCAACATGTCATCTAGCTTAAGGAGAATCACCTCTAGTGAACTATGGATCCTGGTCCATTCTTTTACCATCAATCTACCATCTATTTACTGTTTAGTGTTTACTTTCTGCAAGCAATTACTATCTTCCACACAATACGTTTAATCCTTTATTTTCAGCAAAACTGGTGAGATTGACAACCTCACTGTAAGTTGGGGAAAAGTTATGTGGTTTTGTTGTGCAGGATTCCAAGTTGGAAACAACACCTTGGAGTTGTTTCCTTGCTCCTACTGGTTCGATAACCTTGGTTTCATAACTAAGGGAAAACTTGCTGCTGCGATCATCATACCTTCCTCTTGGGGTTCCCAACAAGCTCGATATATTTTGAGCCATCAAACCGCCAACGGGGTACCCCTTGCCCCATGACACAGGAGCTATCCCATATCAAAATGACAAGGCAACAGACAGTGAGCATCTCAGTGATCTTTTTATTTGCTATTTGCATAGGTTTTTATTGAGGATGTTTCATAGAATGCCACTATGGTTATGCTGCAAGTTTCCACCATGATTAGGCATGGTTTAGGCTAGCCGCCCAAGCGTTTCTCTAACACATATACAAACTCCATGAGCTTACAAGCTCCCCTTTTATTTCACACAGCTGGCATCCATAAACAAAAGAACATTATATCAACTAAATAAATAAGTGCAATGTCGAAAGCGGACCCCATGATAACATGGTTTTGCTAACTCCCAACTTATAATTTGCAAGCATACAAGCTTCATAAGATAGTCACAATGTTTCAAATTTATTAAGTACAAGAAAATAAAGTGTGCCATCAAGTTTGTGAGAGGTTTAATCACTAATTTTCACATAACAAGTTTAATTTGGAAGATAGATAAAACTCGAGAATTTACTTGGAATAGCAATAATGCTAATAGGTATATATGGTGGACATAAATGGCATAGGTTTTAGTTCAAGGATTGGATGCACGAGAAGCATTCCCTCTGAGTACAGGTTTTTGCCTAGCAAGGCTGGGTAGCAAGCATAAGAGTTGAAGGAAACAAACAAACATACAAGTGATAGAAACAATCATGCAATCTTCCTTGGAAACACAAAAGATCTTAACTAGAGAATATTAAGCTTATGAGCCAATCAAGAAAGAAAGATAATGAAATTATATTCTAAAAGTACTTTTCTCTATTCCATTCAATCCTCAAATAGTGTTGCTACTAACCAAAGCTAGGTTTGCCAAAACCAACTAAATTTACTTAATGATCCCAAAGTGATAGCAATACTAACAACAAGATCTATCATATAACAGAAATTGCAAACTAAAATAAGATGTGTAAAAAGTAAATGATAAAACTTCTCATTAATATTCCGTAATGGCAACTCACACCAAGGGATACATAGATAACTAACTGGAGGAGAGATACTTCCACAATGCAAACCATCTTATATGATAACTTCTCTATTCATGATATGCCTCTACTAAAAAGGTAAAAAGATGAAAGATATGACTAGATTAAACATGACATGACCACTCGTGGAATTATTTAATGTACGACTCAATGTTCCTTCTTGTAGAAGTGTCGCTGAGAGAGACGAGACCATAAAAAACTCAATGGATAAAATAGGGTGGCCAGATGGCAAGCGGACTTTCGTGTGTTCTCACGATGTAGTGTGAAGGGCACGGTATCGTGCAACGATCTGCATTGCATCAGAGAGGATCAATGGTAGGCACAGGCGATCCGCGTGAGAACTTTGTCAACCAATCATCACGTAGCAGGAAAAGTGAGCACATGTTTGGGCTTTTAGGAGAGTTTGTGACTACGAGAGATGGCAAAACTAAGTAGAATCAAAACACCAAGGGAAAAACTGACTAAGGTATTCAAATAGAAAATAGAAGTAGTTTTAAAGACGGAAAATTCGTGTTTTTTCAAAATGGAATACATAGTTGCGTACATCAATTCATTTGTAGCTAAAAAAACTATAAAGAACTATGAGATTATATATATATATATCATGTGAAAATATGAACCCTGACATATCACGGGGTATCCATGTGGTCTAGGAAAATAACACATGCAATGGCACTAGTGGATCAGTGTGTCAAACCTTGGACACAGAGACCAAAAACAAATAGGAAAGCAGCTTCCGTGTTGCATGTTGCACCAGTGTGGCAGAAGTTGCATCACAGAATCCACTAGAGTGTGTGTTGTCATGTGGATCCATGTGGTCTAGGAAAGAACACATGCAATGACACTAGTGGATCAGTGTGTCAAACATTGGTCACAGAGATGAAAAACACATAGGAAAGCAGCTTCCATGTTGCATGTTTCACCAATATGGCAGAAGTTGCATCATAGAATCCACTTGAGTGTGTGTTGTCATGTGGATCCATGTGGTTTAGGAAAGTAACACATACAATGGAACTAGGTGACCGGTGTGGTATAGGAAAAGAACACATGCAATGGCATCATGCGGATTAGTGTGTCAAACCATGGTGACACAGAACAAAATCACATAGGAAAGCAGCTTCCATGTTGCATATTGCACCAGTGTGGCAGGAGTGGGATCATTGCATGTGTTCTTTTCCAAAACCACATTGATGCACACTCATACACACACACATGTAATGACATATAGTGGATCCATGTGGTTTATGAAAAGAACACACATTCAATGACATTAGTGGATCCATGTGGTCTAGGAAAAGAACACACATGCAATGACATCTAGTGGATCCATGTGGTCTAAGAAAATAACACACATGGAATGACATCTAGTGGATCCATGTGGTTTATGAAAAGAACACCACATGCTGGAGTGGCATCATTGCACGTGTTCTTTTCCAAAACCATAGTGATGCACACTGACACACACACACATCCAATGACTCATATGGATCCATGTGGTTTATGAAAAGAACACACATGCAATGAAATCTAGTGGACCCATGTGGTTTATGAAAAGAACACACATGCAATGACATAAGTGGATCAATGTGGTTTATGCAAAGAACACACATACAACGACATCAATGGATCAATGTGGTTTATGAAAAGAACACACATGCAATGACTTCTAGTGGATCCATGTGGTTTATGAAAAGAACACACATGCAATGACATCTAGTGGATCCATGTGATTTTGGAAAAGAACACACATCCAATGACTCATGTGGATCTATGTGGATTATGAAAAGAACACACATCCAATGACATCTAGTGGATCCATGTGGTTTATGAAAAGAACACACATGCAAAAACATCAGTACAACCATGTGGCCTAGGAAAACAACAAACATGAAATGGCATCTAATGGATCCATGTGGTCTTGGAATAGAACACACATGCAATGACATCTAGTGGATCCATGTGGTTTATGAAAAGAACACACATGCAATGACATTAGTGGATCCACGTTGTTTATGAAAAGAACACACATACAATGACATTAGTGGATCAATGTGGTTTATGGAAAGAACACCACATGATGGAGTGGCATCATTGCATGTGTTGTTTTTCAAAACCACATTGATGCACACCGATACACACACATGCAATGACATCTAGTGGATCCATGTGGTTTATAAAAAGAACACACATGCAATGACATCAGTGGATCCATGTGGTTTAGGAAAATAACACACATGCAATGCCATCTAGTACATCCATGTGGTCTAGGAAAAGAACACACATGCAATGACATCTAGTGGATCCATGTGGTCTATGAAAATAACACACCATGCTGGAGTGGCATCATTGCATGTGTTCTTTTCCAAAACCACAATGATGCACATTGATACCCACACATCCAATGACATTAGTGGATCAATGTGGTTTATGAAAAGAACACACATGCACTGACATCTAGTGGCTCCATGTGGTTGATGAAAAGAAAACACATGTAGTGATATTTAGTGGATCCATGTGGGGCATGAAAAAAACACAGATGCAATGACATCTAGTGGATCCATGTGGTTTATGAAAAGAACACACATGCAATGACATTAGTGGATCCATGTGGGTTATGAAAAGAACACACATGCAATGACATTAGTGGATCCATGTGGTTTTGGAAAAGAACACACATGCAATGACATCTAGTGGATCCATGTGGTTTATAAAAGGAAGACACATGCAATGACTCTAGTGGATCTATGTGGTTTAGGAAAAGAACACATATGCAATGACATCTTGTGGATCCATGTGGTTTATGAAAAAACACATGCAATGACATCAGTGGATCCATGTGGTTTATGAAAAGAACACACATGCAATGACATCTCGTGGATCCATGTGGTTTATGAAAAGAACACCACAAGATGGAGTGGCATAATTGCATGTGTTCTTTTCCAAAACCACATTGATGCACACTGATACACACACATGCAATGACATCTAGTGGACCTGACGAGGGATTAACTCATCAATGCCCATTGTTATGGACTTGGGTTTTGGAGAAGGAGGGAGCGTTGGAGACATCTATCGGCTAGAAAACAAGCACACAAGGGACTCGAAGATTTACCCAGGTTCATGCCTCGTAGAGGTCCCTACTCCTGCTTGTATGCTCGTGGAATTATTGAAGGAATCGAGGATTACAATGGTGCACAGATGCAATCTGGCGAGGGTTGTGGAAACTAGGGTTGCATGTGTGTTCCTTGTCGCCCCCTCCTGGCCTTTATATAGATAGGACAGGTCTCAGGTAGCAGGTTGAGTCGGTTACAAGTTAGGGTTTTCCCCTTTGAACTTTCTATCTTTAGCTTCTTCTTGTTCTTTAACCAATCGAGAGTCTGTAGGTTAATCGAGTTCTTCGTTTGGGCCTTGGCAACACCATGGGCCTCTGCTGTATTCAGACCATATATACCAAGCTCAAGTACATGTAGGGTATACCCATGTCAGTAGCCCCCGAGTGTTAAGTGGAATCGCAGATTTGACTAGACACTTTAGGAATCCTTTCGAGTGCATGACTGAGTATGTTTTTCGACTGCTCTGTTTGTGTCATAGGGATTGTTCATGTGCGTGCCTTATTTTACCGATGTATCAGTATCAGTTAACTACCTTAGGGTAAAACAACGCCATCTACTCAAACTCGAGTCCCCGGACTCGAATCCGGAAAAGTGCTGGTGTAATTCGACTCAAGCCGCGGAGGTCTTACATGAGTCGAATTCCAATATATGGGCGAGAGCACTTGACGCGTCCGTCAAGGCATGTTCATCGTACCTGTAGGCACATATATATTTCTGGTAGTGCGCTGCAAATGCGTTGCCAGGCCTTATTCAGGTCTTACCTTCATGCTGCAAGCGCGTCATCCGAATTTTGTCACCGCGGAGATGATTCGGCTAACCCAGGAGACGCAGTCTCTTTGTAGGGAAAATCTTGAGTCGGTGTTGCCATAAGCTTCGAGTGTGGATGTCATCAACATACAGTACGATGTACAAATAATCATAGGGTGCGCGAGCAGCGCTCCCTATGGGAGTAGCTCCCGAGTGCCTAGTTGAGTCGAAGACTCAGGAAGGGACTAAAGAACTTTTGCGACTGTTGCCGTCTTTTGTTTGCTTCTTTCAGTCGAATTTGTTTCCAGCGCTCCCTGTGGGAGTAACCCATGTCCATAATCGAATCACGGATTCGAGTAGTTGGGTTTGTTTTGATTGTCCATGTTCCTGCAAAAAGAAAAGGAAAAATCGTAGGGTGCGCGACCAGTGCTCCCTATGGGAGTAGCCCCCGAGTGCTTGGTGGAGTCGAAGACTCGAGCAAGGACTAAAGTAGTCGAAGTCTTCTTCTGCGTAATTTTGGATGACGTCAGTGCTGACGATGCAATGACCTCAGTTGCCCGCGTGAGCGAGTTTGATGGGACGTGACGAGCGGTGGGTCCTATTGTCTGACTCTGACTTGACCGAGCGTGCATAATCTTTGTTTTAACTATGCCTCCTCGATTTCCGTGCGTAATGGAGGTAGTGGGGGATGGTTCACGCTTCAGGTACTCCACGTGTCGAGCACGATGAACGCCACATGTCTGGTAGGGTTTTTCCTGACCATTAGATTGCATCTTCCAGGGGGTTAAGTAGTGATGTTGCGACGGTAATTTTCACATCTGCTTCCTCTCTGCCTTTGCCTCCATCACCATTGCTGCTGCTCCTCTGCTTCTTTGTGCTCCTCTCTTTTACGGTGCTAGACCAGCTCCGTGTTTTCCCAGTTACTTTCTCCGGTCACACCGCCACCATAGAATGGGGAAGAAGATGGGAGGTGCCACGGCCGATTCCGCCGCCACCACGGTTGGTGCAAAGAAGAAGGGTGGCTCCGCCGCTGTGGGCACCAGCACCGCCGCCGCCGGGAAAAAGAAGGGCACAGGCACTCGCGTCACCAATGGTGTGTGGTGTGCATTCGTGATCAAGTCTTCAGAGCTTCGTCTTCTACGCCAAGACGGAGTTTTGTCTTCCGTAGTCGCTGACATGCGCGTCCCTGGCAGCGAGGTAATCCCCTCTCCTCCTGTCGGCTTTCGGGTGATGTTCCTAGCGTTCATCATCCGCGGTCTCTCGTGGCCCCTGCATCCTTAATTCAGGGGCCTTCTCTGTTTTTACGGGCTCCAGCTCCATCAGCTATCCCCAAACTACATCCTCCATGTAGCTTGCTACATTACTCTTTGCGAGTGCTGGCTCGGAATTGAGCCGCACTTTGGTCTCTTCAAGCGCCTCTTCAAGCTGAAGCGCCAACGGCGTCTGGCTCCGTAGTCTATGATGTAGGCGGCTGCGGTATCCACGTCAACTCCTCCACCACATACTTCGATATCAAACTCACAGTGTCCATCCAAGGGTGGAGGGACAAGTGGTTCTACATCCACGACCTGAAGGCCGACGGAGACCACTTTGGACTCGCGCCCTTTGCTTGTCGACTGCTTCTTTGCTGTTTCATGACTTTGTGCCAAATTGTTTTTTGTATGCAGGATTGGGCGGTGTCACCCTGTATGCCCCCTCTTCCCGTGGGGGTTATTCCTCGTGAAGCCTTGGAAGAGGACGAGTTGGAGTAGACCGTACCATCTGATATGAAGGAGGAAGCCCGCAAGTCAAGTGGTCTGGACACTCGCAACCGTTCGCGCAGCAAGGATTCGGATGCATTGTCTCCTTCGACTCCGGAAGGTGAAGCTGTTGGCGCAGAGTCACCGATACCTGCCGTTCCTATGAGTGCCATGGCGCCATATTCTCGCAAGAAGATGCGGCTGCCGAAGGAGTCGTCGTCAGAGTTGGGGGATCAAACCTTCGATTTTGACAAGTTTGATTGGTAATTATACGAGTCTTCCTTTTGGTTCGTCTTTGGAGTTGCATTCTTTTGATGTTGGTTTTTGTCAGAAGTCACCGGACGCCGCCTTTGTGACGCCCAATTTTGAAGGAATCGAGTCGCGTCCAATTTTTGAAGGAATGCTCCAAGGCCAAGAAAGTGGCTGAGCGCACTCCTTCTCCTCCATTAGCGGCCCACTCCGGGCATAATTCGTCAAGTTCTCCACACAATGTGGAGCACCAGATGGTTATCCGTCCGTCTGCAAATCCATCGACTTCGGAGTCTTTGGAGGATCATGTAAGTGTAGTATCTCTTCTTATGATTTTGCAGTCGAATTTTCATCTATGCCATCTGTTGACCCTTTACTATGTTTTTGCCGTAGCTCATTGTGAAGGAAGCCACTCGTCTTGCGGAGTAGGTGCTTGCGATGGGTCGTCAGCATGCAATGCTGGACAATCGCCATCGTGCAGTGGAAAGTGAGTGTTCTTTACTTTTCCTCTGTATCCTTTTGATGTATTCGTCTGACGGTTTGTCTTCATTTGTGTCACAGTTGAGCATAATGCACTCCTCCGTAGTGCTTCTTCCGTCGAGAAAACCCTTGCCGCGGCGGTGAAGAGCCGTGATGAGGCAATCGCAGCACGGGACGAGTCGCGGAAACGCGAGTTGGACCTACGCGCTTCCATTGCCGCCAGGGAGAAGTTGTTCGAAGAACAACTTTTCTCGATTGGCAAGGCCCTCTCAGATATTCCCTTGTCTAGATTGTCGTCGTGTCCCTTCTTTCGAATTTGTTTATTGTACTTGACTTTTGTGCCGATGCTTGATTTGTATGTAGATGCCAGTGGTCTGAACTTCGACCCCCAGGCACTCCGTCGTGATGACGCCCTGGCGGGTGCCATTTCAGCAGACGAAGATCGCGGCGCTGTCGTTCAGGGGATGCTCACCAAGGCCAAGGGCGTGCTCAGTCGCCTCCGAGAAGAGCTGGCACCCAAAGCTGAGTTGATCGAGAATATGGATGAGCTGGTGGAGTCCTTTGCCGGAGGCATTCCTTCAAGCTTCAAGAACTCACTCCGTGCGGTTGGTGCTTCAATGTCACTCGCCATGGTTCAAGCACATGGAGTTGAAGTTGATCCTGCAGCAGTATCCAAGGCGATGCCTGTCAGCGCTAATGGCCAGCAGGTAGTTTTTGCTCCCTTCGCGACTGCTTGTGGCAAGTACGGCCCGCAACTAATCAATATAGTTGCGAAGTACTCTGAGGAGCTTCAGCGAGCTAGGAAGATGGCTAAGGCTGCGACGTCGGGGGCCAGGGGAAAGTCTCTGGCGTCTGACACTGCCACAGACTCGATGAGGCCCCCAAAACCGAAGTCGAAGTTGAAGAAGCCAATCACTCCTCAGTAGTCGTATCTTGTAATAGTTAAATAGCTTATGTCTTTTGTCGAGAACATGCCTTTTGGTGAGTGTATCTGCTGATACTTTGTTAATCTTGAATGCACTCGAATCTTTTGTTTATGCATCGCCTTAGTCTTCTTATTGCCTCTTGCTTGACTTGTGATAGGGCACATCGAGTGATCCGTTGAGGGAACCTTAGGATTAGCCATCCCTTGATGACATCTTGGCGCTACCGCACTCAAGGGTGGATGAGTTGTCTCTGCTCTCGCGACTCCGTGACCGCGTGAAGCAGTTGGAGCGTGAATTTCCCATGCTCCGCGGTAATGCGGATGTATGGAAGTCGAAGGAGGAGAAAGCCGCTGCCCGAGAACAATATCTGTTAGGGGAGGTGACGCAACTGGGCGACCAATTCAAATGTTAGTTTTCTTATTCCTTATCTTTTCCTTGTAGTCACTCGCAGTTGTTCCTTGTCTTCATGCTCCTGCCTTTGCTTGGTATAGTTGTCAGTGCGCGCCATCTACAGGATGAGAAAGATAGGATCGCCATTCGCATGAATGATCTAACCCAAGAGCAGCTTCAGGCTAGTGGATACTTTTGGGTGGATCATGATCGCGCGATCGCACTGGCGACCCTGCAGGATCGTGCATCGTGAGTGCTCCACTTCCTGAGGAAGTCGCAATTATGCCCGGAGAATATTTATCGGACGATGTTCCCGCTGGACATTGTTTCATCGAGCCTGCTGGCCCTTCTTGCCAAATTCCAAGATTTGACCGCGGTCCGCGAGTGTGTACGGCAGCAACTAGTGGCTGGTGCCAAGGCCACTCTGTCGCTTGTGCGACTGCAAAGACCCGATGTGGATGTTGCCGTGATTGTGGACGGACCCCTAGCGCTGCTAGCGGGTTCGACTTGGAACATGGTTCCTCACTACCAGGCGGTGGATCGCCCAGCGGAGGAGATCATCAACTTCTTTGAGGAGCAGACCAATGTTCCTTTGCTGCAACAGTAGTTTAGTTTGTATCCTGCACATAGTTGTACCAGTGTTGTAAAGTTCGTATATCTGCTGTGTATAATTGATTGACAGTGATGTGTAAAAGAGATTTGCTAGCATGTATGTTTTGCGGGTGCTTTGCACTATGCGATTCCTTTTCATTAGCCTGACTTGTGTTTATCTCAGTCCCTTGTTAACCTGTCAGGTGCGTTGCAACTGGGTTGATGTTTGTCAAGGGTTTCGATTGGCGTGCCAGCTAATCAGGATATCGCGTTCGTTCGTAGAACAGATGTGTATAGGGTGGCGCAGCCCCCGAGTGGATAATTTGCAAAAAATAAAAGAAAAACACAGAGTTTCGGGGCACTTAGCTTTATTTATTTGCAGGATAGTACGAGGTATAATGTGTCGCTAAGTAGCCTTGGCTAAGTAGCCTTATTTGCAATGTAAAAACACAAATGACTAAGGGTAGAAGCGCCGCAGCTGCGCGACGTTCCAAGGGTTGGAGTATGCGACTCCTGCCTCTAAATCTTTAAGGCAATAGGCGCCACCTGGGATTACTTCTGTAATCACGTATGGTCCCTCCTAGGGGGACTCGAGCTTGAGATGCCCTTGCTGTTTCAGTCGCAGGACCAGGTCGCCTTCGATGAAGGACCTGGGGCGTAGCCTTCTGCTGTGGTAGTTGCGTAGGTTCTGCTGATAGATCGTTGATCTCTCCGCGACGATTTCCCTTGCCTCATCAAGGAGGTGGACGGAGTCTTCGAGTGCAAGAGTTGACTCTTGCTCGCTGTAAGCAACCACACGTGGTGCTTTGTATCGTACTTCGGCGGGTAGCACCGCTTCGGCCCCGTGCACCATGAAGAACGGAGTGTACCCTGTGGCGCTGTTTGGGGTTGTGCGTAGGCTCCAGAGTACTGATTGTAGTTCATCTGGCCAGCAATCCGCGGCCTGTTCGAGTGGCCTGAGGAGTCGCTTCTTGATGCCACCGCAAACGAGCCCGTTAGCTTTTTCGACCTGACCGTTGGTCTGTGGATGTGCTATGGAGGTATAGCTAACGTTGATTCCCAGATTCTCGCAGAATTCTTTAAACTCCTTGGATGTGAAGTTTGTCCCATTGTCCGTGATGATGCTGTGTCGTACTCCAAAGCGGTAGACGATGGACTCGAAGAAATTGACTGCGCTGTATTCTGACTGATTGGTCACTAGCATGGCCTCTATCCACTTGGTGAATTTGTCGACTGTGACTAGGAGGTAGACGTAGCCTCCTCGTGAGTACTTTGGGAGCTTGCCGACCATGTCGAGTCCCCATTGCGCGAAGGGCCAGGCCAATGGAATTGTCCGGAGATCTGCACCAGGTGCGTGTGGCTTGTCTGCGAATCGCTGGCACGTGTTGCATTTCTGGACGATGTCCTTGGCATCGCGCATGGCCGTAGGCCAGTAGAATCCAGCTCGTAGAGCTTTGGCAACAAGGCGCGACTGTCGGCGTGGTGCCTGCAAGTCCCCTCATGGATGTCGAGGAGAACGACTCTTCCATCGGCCGCGGAGACGCATCGTTGGAGTACTCCTGTGATGCTACGCTTGTATAGTTCGCCGTTGATAATGGCGAATGCCTTGGATCACCGCGCGATGTGCCGTGCGTCAGTCGGATCGTCCGGTAGCCTCTTGCTGAGAAGGTACGTAATGTACGGTTGAGTCCAGGATGGCTCGATCATCATGACACTCATTGGTCCTTCGAGTCCTGTATCCAGCTCCAAGTCGTCGAGTGTCATTGGCTCATTGGGCGGCGTAGCCCCCGAGTCCGTTGTTGCGCTTGTTTTCTTCTTTGCGGCCTTTGGCTTGATGGAGCGTTCGCATATGCGCTTGAGAAATACCCCAGGTGGTATGGGGGCACAGGTAGAGCCTATGTTGGCGAGTGTGTCCGCCTCTTCATTGCTTTCGCGACCTATGTGTCGCAGCTCGCAACCGTCGAACTCTCCTTCGAGTGTGTCGTAGAGGTCACGGTAGGCGATCATGTTGTCGTTCAGTGCGTCGCACTCGTGCATTTTCTGGTTGACGACCAACTTGGAGTCACCATATATTATGAGCCTCTTGGCGCTGTAGGCTTTTGCCATCCTCATCCCGTGCAGTAGGGCCTCGTATTCAGCTTCGTTGTTGGAGGCGGTGAACTGTATTCGCAGGATATATTTCAGCTTGTCTCCCTGGGGCAATGTCAGTATGACACCTGCCCCAGCCCTGTCCTTTCGCTTGGAGCCGTCGAAGTGCATTGTCTAGAGGTAGGACATATCTGGTTTTTTGGGGAGCTGGTTCTCCATCCAGTGCACGAGGAAGTCAGGGAGAACTTGCGACTTGATTACATCGCGTTTTTCATATGTAATGTCTCATGGAGACAGTTCAATTCCCCAAAGTGTGACTCGTCTGGTGGCGTCGGGATTTTTGAGGATGTGCCCAAGCGGGGCGTCGTTGACTACCACGATTGGGTGCTCCTGGAAGTAGTGGCCCAGTCGCCGGGCCGTCATGAAGACGCCGTACGCTAGTTTCTGGTAGTGCGGGTACCGCTGTTTTGTTGGTGTAAGTACCTCGCTGAGGTAGTAGACTGGGCGGTGTACTCCATGGACCTTGTTTTCCTCGGCTTGTTCTACCACGAGCACCGTGCTGACCACCTGGTTGATGGCGGAGATGTATAGCAACAGTGGTTCCCTTTCGCGTGGGGTCACCAGTACTGGCGAGGTGGATAGCAGGCGCTTGAGGTCTTCGAATGCTTCCTGTGCCTCGTTGGTCCACTCGAATTTGTCGGCTTTGCGGAGGAGTTGGTAGAAAGGTAATGCCTTCTCGCCCATTCGACTGATGAATCGACCGAGCGCCGCAATTCGCCCAGCCAGTTGCTGGACGCCTCTTATGTTTTTTTGCTTCTCCATGGCCAGTATGGCTTTTATTTTCTTTGGGTTCGCTTCGATCCCTCTTGCGGAGATAATATACCCGAGTAGTTGCCCAGATGGTATGCCAAAGGCGCATTTGTCCGGATTGAGCTTGATCCGGTAGCGGTCGAGGTTGGCGAAAGTTTCGTGCAAATCGTCGATTAGTGAGGCTTCCTCTTTGGTCTTGATTACTATGTCGTCGACATAGACTTGAATGTTGCGATCAAGTTGGTTCTTGAGGCAAGCCTGCATGCACCGCTGGTAGGTGGCTCATGCGTTCTTTAGCCCGAAGGGCATTGTGTTGTAGAAGAACACACCAAAAGGCGTTGTAAATTCTGTTTTTTCTTGATCTTCATCCTTCATTCGAATCTGGTTATAGCCTGAGTAGGCATCGAGGAAGCAGAGGCGCTTGCATCCCACGGTGGAGTCGATGATCTGGTTGATTCACGGTAGCGGGAAGTGGTCCTTCGGACAGTGCTTATTCAAAGAGGTGAAGTCCACACACATCTGCAGTATATCCGTGTCCTTTTTTGGTACTAGCACCGTGTTGGCGAGCCAAGTGCTTTACTTGATCTCGCGTATGAATTTGGCGTCGAGGAGTCTGTTGATCTCCATTCCGACTGCCTTTGCCCTTGGTTCAGATAGTCGCCGAATTGTTTGCTTGACTGGCCTTGCGTCTGGGTTGACATTGTTGCGTGCTCGGTGAATTCCCTGGGAACTCCTGGCATGTCCGCTGGACACCAGGTGAAGATTTCCCAGTGCTCACGGAGGAATTCGACGAGCGCGAGTTCCTATGCGGGACTCAAGTTGTTGGCGATGAGAGCCGTCTTAGCGGGATCCGATGGGTGGACCTGAACCTTCTTCGTGTGCACTGATGAGTCGAAGGACAAGTCGGGTGAGCTTGGCCGACTTAGGGGGAGCAGACTGTTGTCTGTCAGCTCCTTCAATCTTGCGAGTTCCTCCTGCATGTCGAAGGACTGGGAGATTCTGTTGTATTCCCTGTCGCAACTGTCGGACCTCTCGAAGCTCCCGTTGATTGTGATGACGCCATTAGGGCCTGGCATTTTCATCTGCAGATAGGTGTAGTGCGGTACTACCATGAACCTAGCAAACACGACACGTCCAAGGATGCAGTGGTACTGTGAGGGCTAGTCGACAACTTCAAAGTCGATGCGCTCGCTCCAAAAAAAATTCGGTGTGCTAAAGATGACGTCGAGGTTGATTTTACCAAGGGGATATACACCCTTGCCTGGGATGATGCCATGGAATGTTGTGTCTGAGGCCTCTAGGCAGGTCAGAGGGATCCTCATTGCTCGCAGGATACTCGCGAACATAAGGTTGATGCCGCTTCCGCCGTCCATGAAAACGCGACTCATATCGAAGCCTCCAATTTATGCCTCGAGGACGAGGGGACAATGGCCTGGATGCAGTACTTGGCACGGGTGGTCGTGCTTGTCAAAGGTAATGCAGGAGTCGCTTCCACTAAGGTACTCAGTGGTGGATGGTGGTGACTTTGTCGCCAAGTTAACTTGGCGAGTGATGGCCTTCTGCACCCGATTCAAGGGGCGTCCCTTTTGGATCATCATGGTACCCATGGCCTGTGGGTATGGTTCGCCTCCGTGGTGCTGGTGCAACGCAACTGTATTTGGGGGTGGTCCAGGTGGTGGTGGCAGAGCTCCATGTGCCACGGCGCCTGGGGTGGATCTGTAGCCCCTTTCGACTGCGTTGCGATTCATCCGAGCCGGTCCCTCATGCAGTTTGAGGAACTCGCGGTAGTCCGTGAGGAGGGGGCTGGACTTCTTTTTTCTGTCGTGCTTGTCGATGTAGAAGTGCACAGTGCATGGCCCGGACAACTTGTCTTCAATGGATGTTGCGGGTGCCTCATCGCGATTGCGGCACTTCCATACTTGCATGGTTTTCCCAGAGTCGCTGTATCCACCGCTGCAGTAGCTGCTGTTGCGGTTGTCGTCACGTCTGTCGGCGTAGCTGGCTGGGACCATGTTGACGTCATCGTGATCATCGTAGATGCGCATGCAGCGTTTGCTTCGGCGGTCGTGTCTGCGTTCGAGTTCTTCCTCGTCGTCGGAGTGAACGCGATTTTTCACCGAATCTTCTCCATCTGCCCAGCGATTCGTAATTTTCATCAGGTGGGCGATGGTTTTGGGCTTAGAGCGGCCCAACTCCTCCCTGAGCTCTATGCAGCGTACGCTGCCGTTGAATGCGTCAATCGCGCGATCCTCCGAGATATTCTCTGTGGAGTTCTTGATGATGGACCACCTCTAGATGTATGAGCGTAGCGACTCGCCTGACCTTTGCTGGCAGCATCTCAGCTCTTCGATTGATGCGGGCCTTTTGTAGGTGCCCTTGAAGTTGCACACAAAGCTGTAGACTAGATCTTCCCAACCGCGAATGGATCCTGTGGGAGGTTGTTTAGCCATGCTCGGGCGGCGCCCTGCAGCTGTAGCTGCAGGCATTGCATGGGCATGCTTCGACTCCCGTCGTGGATCCTGACGGAGGAGATATGGTCCTCTAACCAGATTTTTGGGTCCTGCAGACCATCGAACTTTGGGTTCTCTGATGGGAGCTTAAACCCCTTGGGCATTCGCTTTTGTCTGATGGCCCTGCTGAAGCATCTAGCGCCACAGAGCTCCACATATTCGTCCTCTGAGTCAGTCGACCGGGCACGTCACGCCCTTGATTTGTCAATCTTGCACTGCGTGAGGTCATCGCGCGCATCATAGTCGTGGTCGTGTTGCCATGAGCAGCGACGTCGAGACAGACCATGACTGTCGTCGCTAGATGAGGGCGAGGAGTAGCATTTTGCCAGAGCCTTGCCTTTCTTCGGTTCTGATGCTGGCTCTTTGTCGAGGGCAGCCTCGATTAACCCCAAGCCTGCGATCGTAGATCGGCGCATGGTAGCTCGAGGGTCTCCAGCTGGCGGCTGGTTGTTGAGGAGGTACATGGTGGCTTCCGTTACCGCGGCTTGCGGCGTTTTCGGGAGCACGTTGCCACGCGTATCCACCGTCATGGAGCCGAAGTCGAGGACTTTGGCGGCTTCTACACATTCTTGTTCGGTGAGGTGGGCGAGTTGAGATCGTCTCTTGTTGGCGATGTACTCGTTGCACCTAGAGGAGGATCCTCTGTAGGAGGAGAGCCTAGCTCGTCGGAGGCTTGATTCATCAGCCGCCTTTTTACGCGCCTCGAGTTGCGCGATTGTTTCTAGTTGGCGCTTGTATTCCTCTTTCAGGAGCCAATGGTAACCCATCAGCAGTTCTTGCGGGGAGCCGAAGGGTAGAGGGTGACCTCGTAGGGCTTCTCGGCAGCGAGCCCACTCGAGGTCGTTGATCCTGATCACGACGCATTCGCCGGTTTGCTCGTTTATCATAGTTGGAGGTTCGACTGCTCCTCCGTTGTTGACAGGGGCACCGTTAGTAGGGCCACCATTCGGTGGTGGTCCGCCATTAGGTATACCACCGTTTGGTTGGTCGGTTTCGTTGCCTCTGTTGCCCGTGTTGTCGCGGTTGGCGGTGGGATCACCCGCGTTGATGACGGTGCACATGAAGTGATTGGGGAAGCCGCTGCTCCCACAACTTTCAGATCCAGAGCCATAAGATCCATCTTCTGTTGCCAGATCACCCAGATCGGATTCATGACTACTGTCGCTGACCGTATTCTCGACAGTTGTCGAGGCGTTGAGCTCACCGAGGGTGCCGATCGGTGGAGGGAACCATGATGCTGGAGCAATCGATCGTGTCGTCGGCTGGTCAGGCATGCAAAGCGTGCCCATCTGACCAACTTGGAAGCGGAAGCTCCTGATCACCAAGCTGATTCCGTCGTCAACGGACTCGAAAGCCGGGCGAGTGGCCGGCGTGTGGATGATGAAGTCAAATGCGCCGAAGAGCTAGCGAATATCCGCTGTTGCGGAGTTGTAGATCACGGTTGATGGGGACGAAGAAGCCACAACATCAGCACTCCCACATCCCATAGACGGCGCCAATTGACGAGGGTTTAACTCATAAATGCCCATTGTTATGGACTTGGGTTTTGGAGAAGGAGGGAGTGCTAGAGACATATATCGGCTAGCAAAAAAGCACACAGGGGACTCAAAGATTTACCCAGGTTCAGGCCTCGCAGGGGTCCCTAATCCTGCTTGTCTGCTCGTGGAATTATTGAAGGAATCGAGGATTACAATGGTGCGCAGATGCAATCTGGCAAGGGTTGTGGAAACTAGGGTTGCGTGTGTGTTCCTCGCCGCCCCCTCCTGTCCTTTATATAGATAGGCCAGGTCTCGGGTAGCAGGTTGAGTCGGTTACAAGTTAGGGGTTTCCCCTTTGAATTTTCTATCTTTAGCTTCTTCTTGTTCTTCAAGCAATCGAGAGTCCGTAGGTTACTCGAGTTCTCCGTTTGGGCCTTGGCGACACCATGGGCCTCTGCTGTATTCAGACTATATATACCAAGCTCAAGTACCTGTTGGGTATACCCATGTCAGGACCCATGTGGGGCATGAAAAGAACACACAAGCAATGACATCTAGTGGATCCATGTGGTTTATGAAAAGAACACCACATGCTGGAGTGACATCATTGCATGTGTTCTTTTCCAAAACCACAATGATGCACACTAATACACACACATGCAATGGCATGTAATGGATCCATGTGGGGCATGAAAAGAACACACATGCAATGACATCTAGTGGATGCATGTGGTCTAGGAAAATAACACACATGCAATGACATCAGTGGATCAATGTGGTTTATGAAAAGAACACACATGCAATGACATCTAGTGGATCCATGTGGTCTATGAAAAGAACACCACATGCTGGAGTGGTATCATTGCATGTGTTCTTTTGCAAAACCACAATGATGCACACTGATACACACACATTCAATGACTCATGTGGATTCACGTGGTTTATGAAAAGAACACACATGCAATGACATCTAGTGGATCCATGTGGTTTATGAAAACAACACCACATGGTGGAGTGGCATCATTTCATGTGTTATTTTCCAAAACCACAATGATGCACATTGATACACACACACATCCAAAGACTCATGTGGATCCATGTGGCTTAAGAAAAGAACCCACACGCAATGACATCTAGTGGATCCATGTGGTTTATGTAAAGAACACACATGCAATGACATCAGTGGATCCATGTGGTTTATGAAAATAACACACATATAATGACATTAGTGCATCTATGTGGTTTATGAAAAGAGAACCACATGCTGGAGTGGCATCATTGTATGTGTTCTTTTCCAAAACCACATTTATGCACACTGATACACACACATGCAATGACATCTAGTGGATCCATGTGGTCTATGAAAACAACACACATGAAATGACATCAGTGGATCCATGTGGTCTAGGAAAACAACACACATGCAATGCCATCTAGTGGATCCATGTGGTCTAGGAAAATAACACACATGCAATGACATCTAGTGGATCCTTCTAGTCTATGTAAAGAAGACACCTACAATGACATCAGTGGATCCATGTGATTTTGGAAAAGAACACATATCCAATGACCCATGTTGATCCATGCGGTTTACGAAAAGAACACACATGCAATGACATCTAGTGGATCCATGTGGCTTATGAAAAGAAAACACATGCAATGACATCTAGTAGATCCATGTGGTTTATGAAAAGAACACACATGCAATGACTCTATTGGATCCATGTGGTTTCGGAAAAGAACACGCATCTAATGACATCTTGTGGATCCATGTGGTTTATGAAAAAAACACATACAATGACATCAGTGGATCAATGTGGTTTATAAAAAGAACACACATGCAATGACATCTAGTGGATCCATGTGGTTTATTTAAAGAATACACATTCAATGACATCTAGTGGGTCCATGTGGGGCATGAAAAGAACACACATACAATGACATTAGTGGATCAATGTGGTTTATGAAAATAATAAACATGCAATGACATCTAGTGGATCCATGTGGTTTATGAAAAGAACACACATGCAATGGCATCTGTGGATCCGTGTGGTCTAGGAAAAACACACATGCAATGACATCTAGTAGATCCATGTGGTCTAGGAAAAGAACACACATGCAATGACATCTAGTGGATCCATGTGGTCTATGAAAAGAACACACCTGCAATGACATCAGTGGATCCAAGTGGTTTGGAAAAGAACACACATCCAATGACCCATGTGGATCCATGTGGTTTATGAAAAGAACACACATGCAATGACATTAGCGGATCCATTTTGTTTTGGAAAAGAACACACATGCAATGACATCTAGTGGATCCATGTGGTTTATGAAAAGAACACACATGCAATGACATCAGTGGATCAATGTGGTTTATGAAAAGAACACACATACATTGACATTAGTGGATCAATGTGGTTTATGAAAAGAACACACATACAATGAAATCTAGTGGATCCATGTGGTTTATGAAAAGAACACACATGCAATGACATCTAGTGGATCCATGTGTTTTTGGAAAAGAACATGTAACGTCCCAAATTCAGCAACCCTGATTAGTTGTCCAGAATGAAAAAATCAGGGGGAACAAAAACATTTTCTTGTTCAATGATGTAGTGCTTGTTTGTTGTTTGTCTGTGCTTATGCATCTGAATGTATAACCTAGGATATACTCCTTACCTCAGCATCAGTTGAAAAAACCTATTTAACAAAACTTTCCTGTCTCTTTTTACATATTCTCAAATGTTCTGGCATTTCAAAACCTGAGCCAAGATGCTATTGCAAATCAAAACTGTTTCAGTAGCTTCTATTAACAAAATTATGGAGATCTATATGATATAATCTCCTTATGTTTTCATGACAGAATTTTCAACTACTCTTACATCTAGGTTTTTCTAAAACCTTTTTATAAAGCTTTTGAATCCTACTCTTGGTAGAAATACCAAGGACTCTCACCTTATTCAAACTCCACCCTTTCAAAATACCCATCCTTACATCAAGCTAGGCTTGGAGGTACCCATGGTAGTAGATTTTTTTGTAAGATGAGTTTCCTTGATCTTTTATTAGATGAATTGCCTTGATTAGTTGTCTCACTTGTTTGCTTAGGAATTAGCATGAGATACCCTAGGAGTTCATAATATAGCATCTATCTAATCCAAGAGTGTCAACCCTAAACAAGTTAACCAAGCTGGATCTGATCTCTAGCCACTAGGTGATCATCTAAAACCCTTAACCAGAGCAATTCTAAAGTAATCCATTCTAGAAGCTTCCAAGTCAATGAAGACCAACATCGGGCATGGATCTGTTCTACTCAATCAACACTTCAATATCATCCACTTGATGATGCTTTGGTACCTTGCAACTCATCAAAGTTTGGGCATGAAGACCAACATCGGGCATTTTGACTAAGTCTGGAAACTGTTTCAACATCACTTCTTTGAGTGCCTCTGTTTCTCAACCCTTGTGCATTTTTGGAAATGCACTTGAACCATCTTGTAGACCATCCTAATATCTACCAAGGCCCACTCCTTACCTTGGCTATACCATCTTCTAACCCACTTGTTCTTGATAGTTTTGCAGGCAAGAAAATAACATTTCCTGCAAATCTTATCAACTAGCCTACTTGGTCAGAAGCTCACACCTCCATCCTACCTTCCTTGGACCAACTCTTTGCATGGATGTGTTGTACTCATAAAGTTCTAGCAATACCTACTTCACTTGTTCCAAATGGATGTTTGTGCTTCAAAAACCCACAAGGTTTAGAATGCTATTTGATAATCTGCTTTGGCAGGCTTATTTTATTCAAAGTTGGGAATCAATCCTTGGATAGAACAACCCTGATCAACCTCAAACATCTGCACCATGATGATCTACCTAAATTGGTATATCTATCCATATATCCCATGACCCAAGAGGAGCTTTGAGCTCCAAGATACAATCAAGTTTTGGAGGCATAAAAATAACCTTGCCCAAGATCCTTCATATCCTATTTTCTTTCCAAATCAAGTTGGATGCTAAAAACCCAAGGTTGAAAATGTTTGATACATATTTTGAACATCATATAATTTAAATATCCGTATTTAAAAAATATTATCCATAATTATTATGGCTCAAAAATGATTTAATTCAATTAATGGGCAAAACCTCCAAAACTCCTTCCATAAAGGAAAGTTTGGATTTTGCCAAAACACTTCTCCAACTTTAGGCTCATATGAGGCCTATATATCATACCCTATCTTCCCACTTCAAAAATAAATATTTTTTTGAAGAGTTTTAATAATTATTTTTGCCTATTTTCTTAATAGGCAGAAATGAGAAAATAAATGTTTAAAATACTTTTATGCACCAATAAATCATGGGAAAATTCCTCAAAGTATGGACCCATATTTAGGACCATATAAAGCCAAAAACCATCCTTGTCCAATTCAAAAATATCAAATCAGATCCTGAAAACAATTTCTGCACTATCTGAATATGGGATATAAAGTGGACCAAACTTCATCCAATAATTCCCAAATAATTTATGGAGATGTACCTGAACCATATCCACCTACCAACATCCTCACCTCCGCTTTCCAAGATCAAAGATCATGAGGTTCTTCATGATCATCAAAATGGCCAAAAATGGAGATATTCAAAACCATGATCCAAAGTTAAATCAAAACCTTCTCAAACTTGTTCAATACTTCTCCACAGCAACCACCATACCTACCTAGGTCGACCACCACTGAAGAATACCCCTGTAGCACCCATGTCATCTTTATCTCTTATGTTTGGAAGTGTGAGAGAGAGAGGGACAAGCAACATAGCCTAGCCCTTAAACTTTGGCAGCAGTAACCCTCTCACTCTCTGTCCTCTGCCACGACCTAAGGCCCCACTACCCCTCTCTCCGCCGCCCAGCTTAGCCAATGAGCAAGCCATGGACTAGCCCTAGCCCTTTGTGAACTTGGTGCACCATACACCCCCCTCGAGTTAAATAGGGTAGAAGCTCCCCTGCCTTTTCTTTGGCCCTCATTTGCTTCCTCCCCCTTCCACACATCTCCCCTGAGCTCCAGATCTAGCCCCTCACCTATCCCCCGACATGGAGAAGAAGGTGTTCTCCTCTCGGCCTTCCTCGAAAAGTTGAGCACACCGTTGCACTAGGCCACCCCTTTCCCCTCTCTATGCATCTCTAGGACCCCCATTTGCTGACCAACCTCTCCTCTCTCCTCTTTCTGCTGTAGGAGCCCCGGTGATGCTCCGCCATTGCATGTCCGAATCTAGAGCACCGTCAGTGGTCTATTGCATTCCGAACGTCTACAACCCCGACATGACCACCTTTTCTCTCTATGCGACCCCTGCATCCTCCTCTTTGTCTTCTCATCGACATGCATGCTTCCCTTAGCCAGCTCCGGCGAGCTCCCAAGCACCCTTTTCGGGTGTCACCGCGCGGAACGCTTCCCGGTGTGGAACTTGACCTTGCCGCCTATGGATCTTCTGGCTGAGCTACACCACGTCGCCTCCGATCCTCCCCGTTCACCGGTGAGCCCTCTGGTAAGCGCCCCGATCGACCTTCGCCACCCCTAGGGTTTTCGCATGTGTCTCCGTGTCGGGAGGAGGACGAGGCCCCCTGGTCGTCGATCCAGGCCCATGTTCACCGGTACCACTTCGGCGCTTCTCCGCCGCTGACTGGCGGGCCCCGCCAGTCAGGTTCAAACTCCACCCTCCCGCGCGCGGCATCGCCCCACCTGGGCCAAATCCGCCTCCCTCGGCCCATCTCCGGCCAGATCTCAGCCCAGCTATACCCTGCCTTTTTTCTTTATTCTTGTATCCAGATCCAGAAATTTGGCCTTAGGTTTAAATCGAAATGAAAATGGAAAAAGAACCAAATTTCCCAGATCTAAAACACTCCAGATACCTGCATGTTTTCCCAAACATGATGTACCCTTGGTTATATCAGAATATCTATAGATTAATTATATTAAATCAATTTCTAGAAAGTATCTAAAACACTCATTAAATCCTACATGTAGATTTCAACCGCAAATGACATGAAACCTTTGTGTACTGCAAAGTGATGGTCATGCCTTGCATGTCCCCTTGACCCCACCCTCTTTTGCTTCCTAGTTTTCTCGTAGAAAAAATAACAAAAACATCCCCTATTTGACTTTAAGGTTTCTCTGGGTCAAATAAAATGAGGTACTGACCTAAATCCAAATATCCTAGTTCCTAAAACATAACCCCTACCCAACCCTATGATCCCAATATTTTCTGTGCTCTCTTTGATTTATGATGAACTAAACAATTCTGTGCATAGTTAATTCACCAATAAATTGACTACGGTAATTATGTAACTCCAAAAAAAGTGGTTCCAATTTCTACAGAGAGGTATCCAAAATACCTAGCATGTGTCCTTGGAATCATATCAAAATCCCTTGTAAATTAAATCTGGTTAAAAAGATAAAAACCTTCTAGAACTACATTTTGGAATTTCCTTAGGGCATTCTGGTAAATATTTTGAGATGAGTCCAACTCTCAAAGATCTTAAACACCAAATTCTAACATAACGTCCGAGGACAAATTTATTTGAGCTCTAAATATTTTCTGGTGAATTTTTCACCTAAACTAGAGGTTATTTCACTAGAATAATCATAACTAAATAAAGAAAATGGATAAAATCATGAAACCACTTTTGTGGGCCTTGTTATTTCAATACCTATCTGTTGATGTCATTTTTGTACATTGATATCCTATAGACCCTAGCCTTAGTTCAAAATCCCTTCTTTAGGTGATATTTGAAAAATAAATCACAAAGGCAAAACCACGAAGGCAAGTAAAGTATTTCCAAATGCTATGATAACAATCTATCAAAACCTACTGAATTGAATAATGTGTGGTATGTTTGTTTGCTGTATGGTATTGGTAATTGTATGCCTTGTATTGATTGTTCCCTTTGTTTGCTTGCATGTGATCCATAACAACGATAGATGCGATTATATCGGAGACCAGAAGAAGATGGTTATTATTATTGGTTATTATGGTATTCTAAGAAGAAGTCTAGGGACATATATTGCCAGTTTGTTGATCTCAGGAAAGCCACCTTCTTGCTCTTAAGCCTTGTCCTACTGTTTTACTTATGCATGTTTTATCTTCTGTTTTTATGAAAACTTCATTATTTTATTATATGATGATCTATATCTGGTAGTGGCTTGGATCCTCCAGACCATTACACATTGGTACTACTAAGTACAACACCTACTCGACCCTAGTATGGTAGATGGTGTATAACACCATACCCCTTTGGAGACCCCATTTTAGCCGAAGGAAAACTAGAGGATGGGAAGACCCCCGAAAAAGTTTTACAAAATGTTTATGGCAAAACCTTGGTGAGGTTTGACCTACCAAGAGAAGTTTGAGAAAACAAAAAGGATTTTGTTTTACAAAATGCTGAAGGAAAGATGGAGGAAAAAGGTTTACAAAAACGCACCTGGTTCTTTGCAGTTTTGCCAGAACAATTAACCCATGCAACCGCATTACTCTGGAATGGGACAGGGCTGGACTTGAAGTTTGCTGCTCTAGTGTGGGAATTCTCACAAGTACTTCTAAGGGATCATCTCCCTCTAATGCCGGGGTTCCTTTACAGAAAGGGTCAACTGTTAGACAGTCACCTAGAGGAATTGTGAACTGCCCTCGGGAGCAGCCGGGTGATACTATGAGCCTCTCATTGAAAGTGGCCACTCTCGAGGAGTCGGAATGCGCTCCAGTTGGTCTGTGGCCCCAATATCCCGGTGTTGAGAGGAACAACTCATAGGATAGGGCCTATACTAGAGTGGCATATGGAGAGTCTTAATCGGTTACTCGACCCACGATCGGTGAAGATCAGGGCAGGGTACCCGGATGGTGTGGGTAAAGTGTACAACCTCTATAGAGTGTACGATTATTCGAATACCCGTGTCCATGGTCATGGACGTTTGGGAAGGTTTCTATAGAGCGGTGCTGGTTTTGTTTTCGAAAAGGATTTCGGAAAAGCAATGGCTTTGGAAATGTTTTGACCATGGGATGGTCAGAAAGGAAGGAAAGGAGTTTGGTCATGGGATGAATGGAAGGATGAGATATATGAGTGACCCAATCCTAGTGTTTTCCAAAACATTTCAAAAAGGGTTTCCAAAAATGTTTTACAAAAAGTTTTCAACAAAGATATGTAGATGCTATATCTACAAGAGAAACTATGTGAGAAAAGAACCTCTCTTGGAGCCCTCCTACTACCACAACCATATTGCATATCCTCTTGTTATTATTATTTTCTTAAGGTGGTTTGCGAGTACATTCAAAGTACTCATTGGCATTGTCCCTGGCTATTATCCTTGTCAGATATCAAGAGGATGATGAAGTTGACGTCTATGCGAGCTAGGACGTTCTCCCAGTCAGCTGCCTATAGGTTAAGGCATGGCTCAGGCTCGATGCTTGATAAGTTCTCCTGATGATGATCTATGTAGCCATAATGGCAATTGATGTATGACTTGTATTCGCTTAAGTAAGGGATGTTTACTTTGATACTTGTCGGTTATGTGCCACGACAGACTGATCATGGGATCGTGGTGTATGCATAATAGGGATTCTCGGAGGATTAATGAGGGGCCCACAGACTTGGTATCAGAGCCATCCTGACTATAGGAGAACCTTAGTTAGCATGGTCGTTAAACAGGAAACACTATTTCTGGAAACACCGGCTTTGGAAAACTACTTCCTTAAAGGTTTTCAAAAAGTTCTAGTTCTTATCCTCTCCTAATTTTAAAGTATTTCGAAAATGGTTTCCTCTAATTCTCGTCCAACTTTCAAACATATGGATTTCAAATAACTAGGACTTAGAACCCGGTGAAGACGATGAGGACGTGATGAAGATAAGCATCTACCAGCAAACACAAGGAGACTACAATATCGCCCTACCAACGGAATTCCCCTAATCCGAAGACATCAGGTGTTACACTATCAAGAACCGTCCAAAGATACGATGAAGGCTTCAGCTACAAGATAGTGACCCATACCTCAGCAACGTGACATCTAGGACTAATAGTCTTAAATATAGGATTCCCCTATATCGCGAGTAGTTAACTCCTTGGTCCCTATAATTGGCCGTGTTTGCTTGCCTAAGTGCATATTGTGTTGCTTGATGTATGCTGTTTGCGGAGATCATTGCGGCCCCGTTGCTCTGTTTACCTTATATGTGTGTTTTGGTTTGTCTGACCCGAGAAAAATGTGCTTTTTAAGAATTGATACACCCGTCATAACTCAAGAAACCCCCATGCATGTTAGTTGTCGCTAACAAGAACCCGAATTAACCTTGGAAGTATAGGAGAGGAAAAGCATCGCAAGAACCAGGAGTTCGACATCATCAGGTCAGAACAATTCGAAGACTCCCCGTCAGCAGGATGGCATACCTCGTCCAAGTTCCAACCCACCTCTCAAGACTCGTCAATAGCACAACACTCCATTATTCATCGGACCATTACAACAAGAATTTCGTTGAAACCGCAAGTCTAACACTAAAGGATCCTCATGATTCGCAAGAAACAACAAGACTTACTAACCAATACAACTAGTAAATACCTGACTCCACTCACCTTCGGTATACTAGAGCTTCTGACCCCCCTCAAGAGACTAACTATTATAGTTGACCCTACCCGAACCGACATGAAGTCCTCACTAGAATGCCAAGATAACTGTAAACCCTGAAGACATGACTGCATGAAGACAACGAGTCTACCTCACCATCGAGTAGAAAAAACACAAAGACTTCAAGTGCAGATGATCTCTCCGAAGTTAGCTATCCTACCCCAATCGAAGACTGTCAACACCCGGATTTTTTAAGTCCAGATATCTGTTATGCCGTACATCGCAATCCCAGGATTACCATTTTTTCGAGACATAACAGAATTGGTACCACAGTACATCATCCATTACAAACCATAATAGTCTTACAAATAGAGGATCTCATGATCCAGTCTTAATACAATCAAAGTAGCGGAAATTAAGCATAATAGAGGCTCCATCTTCATTGTCATAGGCGATGCTGACGATGGGAGATGATCCTAGTTATCATAGACCTCCTGCTGTCCATCTTCTGGGTAGTCTTCCTCGTAGTCTAGCCATGGGAATAACCAGGGACAAAGCCATGAGTACTCTTTAAGTACTCGCAAACTATCACTAACAAAAGTAAGGTAATACTAGTAGGGTCCTAAGCTCTAATATTATTTGCAATAAGCCAATTTTATTTCATAAGGACTTCATAGTAATCCTACTTTAGTTCTCTAGATTACTTAAGAGGGAACCTAGTTTTCCTGTCCACAACTCTGTTGTGGTCAAGTCAAAGTCATCTTTCAAGTCACAAGTCATTTTGAAATCATCTGACAACGGAACAGTATGGCCACTCCAACTGTCCATAACCGTGGACACGGCTATTCGAATAGTTTGACACTCTATAGAGGTGGTACACTTTCACCACAAAATTCGATACATCCATCAAGGATAACCCTGAATCATCATACTTGGTATGCAGATAATCAATCCTAACCTTTCAATTACACACCCTAGTATAGACACCTCCCCTATGAGCTTGGCCTCCCAGCCATGGCTAACTGCCATCCCCAGAACTGCATAGGTAGACATTCACAATCACGAGGTAGCCTCATCTCAACCTCTTTCCATGAGGGAACCCATACTAAGACACATAAGCTTCTAGTTAAGCCATACCCCAACTCAGGCATTGTGGTTGTATGGTAAAATTGGAATGGTATCGCATCCTAACCCAACCATCAGTTTTTAAAAAAACTCAAGGCACGTGTTTCATTCAGTATCATCTCCAACTCATTGTGTTGCGCAACACATGTCAAAACATTTCAATAGAATGACTCATCATTCCAAGGTTTTCATAATCATTTTCTCCAAGTGTTCCCATCTAAAGTGATCAAGATTAGTTTAGGACTAGCCACTAGTAATGGGGGTGTCAATATTGAGGGGTGCTAATCAAGTGTAATTACCCAAGGCTCGTTCTATGATCTTGATGGTATCCATCCTATTTTCCACTAATCAAAATTAATTAACCAGGTAAGAAACTTTAGTAAAGAGAAAGGTAAAGCTTGGAATAAAACTGGGATTGGTATAATCAAAGTTGCATAACCAAGCATGCATGGTGCATCTTGCATAGGTTATCTTGCATAGTGGGCTTGCATAGTTTTAGCTTGCCTTGAGTAGTGCAGTTGTTGAAGTTCTCTTCCTCTTCCTCGAAGTACTCCTCGTTGTACCCTGGGTCGGTACTAACATCTATAAATACATAGGTGGTACACAATCACCAAACAACACTTAACTACTTCTATTTAGAACACATGAACTCACACTAGATGATCTAGCATCATCTCAAGGATCACATGAAATATTGTCATATTCTTATTTATCTTATTTTGGAAAAGTAATTTCTACTCACTGAAACATACTTAAGATTTAATATTCTCCAATTAAAATATGGGATCATGTTGACTCATGTCATCACCATATATTCTAATACTTGGGAATGTGATTAAAAAGGGGTGATCATATATTACAAGATTTAATATTACTATTTAATAGTATTAAAGTGACTAGAAATGCCAATATAGTATTCTTTTAATACTAGTCCAAAATTACTTCATGTCAAACTAAATATTTCTACAAATTTAGATAGAGCATGGAATATGTGATTTTTGAGAGTTGGAATCATCTCAAAAGCATTTATGGTTGATTTTATAAAAATGTATGAAGTTGTGAAAGTTTCTGTCTTGTTATTTTCACCATAGGTGATCCATAATTTCAAATGGTTTGATTCCAACGGTAGTATGTAGAGTTTTTCAGTATCTTTCTAGCAAAATTGGAAACATGCAATTTGGATCAGTACATCTCATTGAATTCAATTTTCAACACATCTACTGAACTGGGTTTTGAATTAAATAGAAAAACTAAGTTTGAAACGGTGGGTACGCACGGGAAAAGAAATGGGCCGGCCCAGCTGCACAGCACGCGCGCAGCGGGCTGCTGACAGGCTGGTCCCACGCGTCAGCAGCTCTATCTAAATGAAATGGTATCAGCTAACCTCAGCCCTATGATTAGAGATCGAATCGACGGCTCCGGTTCATCGTCTATGTCGCAGGGGGTGCGCAAGATTCTAAACCTAGCGGCACGGTGGGGGTCGTCGGAGGCTTACCAGGGCTCAATCTAGATCCGGTAATGGGGGCGAACGGGCTGGTAGATTACGGTGAGTCGATTGGTGGTCGTGGCGGCTCCAATGAACGACGCCTTTCCTTCAGTGCAGCAGCGGGCTCTGGCTAAATTCCAGCGACGTGGTGCTCGCCTTGCTCGGGGGAATGGTCAGGGGTGTTTCTGAGAGAGAGTGGAGTGGAATGGTGTGCTGTTTGAGGCTAGGGAAGGGTCCTATTTATACACCAGCGATGGAGGAAACACGACATGGCTCGGGTTCGTCTGCGACGTTGCTACAGGTCACTATAGGCATGGCGAAGGGCATAGGTCGACACGGTGGGCTGTGGAGATCGTCACGCGTGTAGTGGCGCGACAAGGGGCGGTCTTAATCTGTCGGGCAACATCGGCGCTCTGTGCAGGTACTGAGGTGTTCGTCATCGCGTATGGTGGTCACGGGGCACATGGCAGCGAACGATCATGTCTGGGAGGTTGCTGGTGACGTGGCGAGTGCGGGTACGCATGGAGAGAGTGAGGCACAGCGTGGCTGCGCGAGGCGGCTTCGGAGCTCTGGCATGCGCTCGGCATGGCAGAGAAGTAAATGGGCGCGACTGCTCTGGCTTCTACACTGCTCGCCGTTGCACGAGGGTTGGACAGAGGGGTGCGGGGAGGTCACGGCTACCGTCTAGGCATCATGGGCGAGGGTGATGGCTCAAAATATATTCGAGCTCATTGGGAACCCCAAGAGGAAGGTATGATGAGCACAACAGCAAGTTTTCCCTCAGTTATGAAACCAAGGTTATCAAACCAGTAGGAGCAAGGAAACACCTCCAAGGTGTTGTTTCCAACTTAGAATCCTGCACAACACAACCACAGAACTTTTCCCCAACTTATAGTGAGGTTGTCAATCTCACCAGTTTTGCTAAAAACAAAGGATTAAATGTATTGTGTGGAAGATAGTAATTGCTTGCAGAAATTCAACAGTAAACAGTAAATAGATGGTAGATTGATGGTAAAAGAATGGACCGGGGTCCATAGTTCACTAGAGGTGATTCTCCTTAAGATAGATGACACGTTGGATGAACAAATTAAGCGGGGTAGATACATTTTAAACGTATCTATAATTTTTGATATTCCATGCTTGTTTAGTATCTACTTTCTTATGTTTAGTCCACACTTTGAGGTAATTTTATACATTTTCTGGAACTAACCTATTAACAAGATGCCACAGTGCCAGTTGCTTGTTTTCTGCTGTTTTTGATTTCAGAAAAGCTGGAAAAGAAACATTCTCAGAATTGAATCGGACAAAAGCCAAAGTCGATATTTTACTGGAAAACTCATGGAGCCAGAAGACGAGACGGAGAGGGGTCAGGGGTTGGCCACACCAAAGGGTGGCGTGGGTCCCCTGGCCGCGCCACCAGGTGGTGTGGGCCCCTGGTCCACCCTCTGACATTGCCCTTTTGCCTATAAGAAGCCTCCGATGCAGAAACCATAAATAATCCAGCCTCCAGCCATGAAAAGTTCCGCAGCGCCGCCACCACCGAAGGGGAGAGTCGGGGGACAGCTGTTCCGTCACCCTGCCGGGACGGGGAAGTCCCCCCTAGCCATCTCCATCGACTCCACCGCCATCTTCATCGCCATTGCTGACTCCCATGATGAGGAGGGAGTAGTTCTCTCTCAAGGCTAAGGGCTCTACCGGTAGCTATGTGTTCATCTCTCTCTCTCTCTATGCGTGATCTTATTGAGATCATGAGCTTTGTAATCTATAGATCTATTCTGCTACTCAAGTGCTTTAATATCTAGCTCTCCCCACACGTGTGAAAGTGATAGTGTGCACACCATGGTGGCACTTAGGCTAGAGATTACAAATACTTGTTATGAGTTATATTTGGAGTTGGATGTATCTATGAAATTGGGGTGTTTGTTGGAACCATCTAGCGCTCAAGGTGATAGTGAGGGGTTATCTAGATGGGGAAAGAGAACTTTGAGGTGTGCTGTTATAGCCCTACCGTGGATTAGAGTTATCCAACCGGACAGTAGTTCAGAGTAGTATCATAAAGAGAAGATATTTATATGAGAGTGTTCACTAGTGAGAGTATGATCCCTAGGCCTTGTTTCTAAGCATTGAAACACCATTTGCAACTAGATCTGTTACAGGTTTGCTTGCTTCCATCTTTATTTCAGATTACCTTTAGTCTCTTCCTACCCGTCAAGCTCTTTTTTGGCACCGTTACCACTTATAATTATCCATACCATTTGTATTTCACTATCTCTTCGCCGAACTAGTGCACCTATACACCTGACAAGTGTATTGGATGTGTTGGGGACACAAGAGACTTCTTGTATCTTGATTGCAGGGTTTCTTGAGAGGGATACCTTTGACCACTTCCTCCCTGAGTTCGATAAACCTTGGGTAATCCACTTAAGGGAAACTTGCTGCTGTTCTACAAACCTCTACACTTGGAGGCCCAACAACTGTCTACAAGAATAGAAGCGCGTAGACATCAAGCTATTTTCTGACACCGTTGCCGGGGAGGTAAGGTAAAAGGTACTCACATCCTCTGGCTACTAAGCTATCTTCTAGTACAGTTGCTGGTGTGTGAGTGCTTGAAGTTATTTCCTTTAGATTCTATAATTATATCTTTTTGTTTCTTGTTTTTATTTTCACTAGTTAGGCTTAATGGAAAACAATAAAAAAATTAGAGAGCTTTATAGTATTTATCTTGAGTTAGGACATGACGTGTTTTAAGAGAAAATTAAAAAACCTATGGAACTTTATTTGCATGCTAATAGCAATATTATTAGTATGAATTCTTTGAACACCATTATTGCCAATGCTATGGAAAAGTCTAAGCTTGGGGAAGCTGGTTTTGATGAGCATGCAATTTTTAGTCCCCCAAGCATGGAGGAGAAAATTTACTTTGATGATACTATGCCTCCAATATATGATGATTACAATGATGAATATGATATTTTCAGTCCACCTACTATTGAGGAGAAAATTAATTTTGATTACAATATGCCTCCTATAGTTTATGATTATGGTGATGACAATAATAATGATAGCTATTTTGTTGAATTTACTCCCACTATAATTAATAAGAATGACTATGTTTATGTGGGGAGTATTAATTCTTTTAAGCATGTGGATCATGAAAAGTATGTTTTATGTGATAGTTATATTGTTAATTTTATTCATGATACTACTAAAAGTTATTATGAGAGAGGGAAACATGGTTTTATGTATCTCAACAATATTAAGTTTCCCCTCTTTATGTTGAAATTTTTGAAGTTGCACTTGTTTTTCTTTCCTATGCTTGTTGCTTCGTGCTTTCATGACTTGTTTCTTTACAAGATTATTTTTCATAGGAAGTGGGTTAGACTTAAATTTGTTCCATATTTGCTTCTTGATGCTCTCTTTTACTTCAATTCAATTTTCTTATGTGAGCATCTTCTCAATCTATCATGCCTAACTTAAAGGCGTTAAAGAAAAGTACTTCTTGAGAGATAACCCAATAGTTTTCTTGAGTCTTGGAAGTTATTACTTCTGTAATAACCTCTCCTTATCCTTTTTTATTTGATTTTTGTGCCAAGAATAACCTCTAATGAGAGGGAAGTAAGATTTGGGGAAGTGCTGTCCCGAAACAGATTTTTCTGCTTCACTGTAAAATTCATAAAAAATCTCGGTATGTTGGATTGAGCCGTAATTTTCTGAACCAATCCCCCAGGTTATTATTTAACTTTCATTAGTTCAACACTTTTTTATTTGAGCAACAGAAGGTCTTCGAAAAAATCGTTTTCTACCTGCTGGTCTTTTTTGACAGATTTCTGCCTTTAATTGCATTTGCCTCTTATCAATTTCTTTTTGAGTTCTTTTTTGGTGAATTGAGCTTTTTGAGGAAATTGCTACAGTATCTTGTGTTTTTAATGAAAGTTTTTCTGTTTTAAAACTAAACCCCAAAGGTTTATTATCTTTTGAATGCACTAATATTGCTAATGAAGATTGTGCGAAGTTTTGTATGAAGGAAATTTTCAGGTGTAGGGAAAGAATGATGTAATGAGATGAAGAATGGACAAAAGCTCAAGCTTGGGGATTCCAGCCCGTGTCACCCCAAGAAATATTCAATAGGTACAAGCGTCAAAGCTTGGGGATGCCCAAGGCATCCCCTTCTTCATCAATAAAAATCTCAGGTCTTTCTAGACACTTCGTTTTTATTGTTTCATTCACTATTATGTTGTTCTTGGAGCATCTTTGTTTTTGTTTTTAGTTTTATTTTGCTTGGTTTTCTGCAATAAGTTGGTTGGATCCTAGCACTTATTTTGGAGAGAGACACACTCTACTTTCATTGTTTAGAACACTCTAGTTTTCATTCTTATTGTTTTGTGAGTGTTCTCTTTTGCTAGCACTACGTTTAGCCTTAGTTTTCTTGTGCTTTCAGATTAGAACATTTTAGTTCTTGTTTGTGGATTTGTGATACAAGATCACTGATCTTTATTTATTATTATCATTTTGAGTTGTTTCAAATAAGTCGATTGGTGTTGGAAGAGAGTAGAAAGCTTAATGCTTTAGTGGTACAAAAGGGAGCTTGTTTTGACTGTGGCTTAGACTTTATCATGTCATGCTAGATGTTTCTTTGACCTTATGCTTAGTGATTATTGTTGTAGCATGACTTGTTCCAAACAATTGAGATTGCTTAATATGCCTTGAAAGAATCATGCGTTGTTTAAGCATACAAAAGCATAATATTGTGGTATTCTCCTTTGATGCTTTGTTTGGGTTGACTTAGAACATGCTCACACCATGTTATGACTATGAACCAGTCACCTTAGCCTCTATGATCATTTAGTTTTTGACTTGTGGTACCACTTTATCCTTTGATTGATAATGTTTTGTCGCTCTGTATGATTATGGCCATTATTGCTCTCTTAGTTGGTCGCTCCCAGTCTTTTGCTAGCCTCCACTTGTATTGAGTAAGCTCTACTCATGCATCCAACTCCCTAGAAACCATGTTATTCCAAAGAGTCCACTATAAATTCCTATGCATGGTGTGTTACACCATTCCAAGTATATTCTTGTTTTATGTATCTTCCAAATTAAACTTGTTATGTGAAAATTAGTGATTAAAGCTCTCACAAACTTGATGGCACACTTTATTTTTATTGCCCCTAATAAACTTGAACCATTGTGTCATCTATGTTGTATATGCTTGCACTTATAAGTTGGGAGTTAGCAGAATCGTGCGGTCATGGGGAATGCTTTCAACATTGCACTTGTACATTGTACCCAGTTGATATCATGCTCTTTTGTTTATGGATGTCGTCGGTGTGAAATGAAAGGGGGGCTTGTAAGTCCATGGAGTTATGTATGTGTGTTAGAGAAACGCCTAGGCCGTTGGCCTAAGCCATGCTTAATCATGGTGGAAACTTGCAGCATCACCATAGTGAGTAATCTATGAAGCATTCTTCTTATAAAAAAATATAGAGATTGAGAAAAAGAAAAAAAAGATGAGAAAAGAGGAAAGAGAGAAAAAGCACCATTTTCCCCTGGTAAATAAGAAGATTGCTGAGATGCTTATTGTCTGCTTGCCTTGTAATTTTGATATGGGGATTCTTCTGTATCATCGGCCAAGGGGTACCCCGTTGGCGGTTCTCTATGATACACATGTACTTACTATGACAAGAACTTACCAGTAACTAAACTTGAGTAGCATGAGGAGTGGCCCTCGTGTTCAAGGGACATGAGATTGCCAACTTATACTTTGTCAAGCATATACTCCATAGTTTGTTCACTTTAACCTTAATCACTTCAAGATGCTTATGATAGTGGCAATGAGAGCTAAAAGCTAATAAGTACAATAATTTTTGGAAGCTCTTTATGAGACTTGAATCCCTGCTTCCTGATATGTTGCAAACGTATCTATAATTTTTGATGTTCCATGCTTGTTTTCTATCTACTTTCTTATGCTTTGTCCACACTTTGGAGTATTTTTATACACTTTCTTGGACTAACCTATTAAAATGATGCCACAGTGCCAGTGGCCTGTTTTCTACTGTTTTTTGGTTCCGGGAAAGCTAGAAAATGAATATTCTCGGAATTGGATGGGACAAAAGCCAAAGTCAATATTTCACCGAGGGAAACACGGAGCCAGAAGACGAGACGGAGAGGGGCCAGGGGCCGGCCACACCACCTGGCTACGTGGCCAGGCCTGACCCACGCCAGCGGGTGGTGCGGCCGCCTCGGGCACCCCCTCGGCCTCCCCTTTCACCTACAACAAGCCTCCGATACAGAAATCCTAAGTACCGATCAAAATTCCATGAAAGAGTCTGTATCCACCGCCATCTCCATCCCTACATCGGGAGGGATCTGAAGCTCTTCCCGGCACCCTGTCGGAGGGGATAATTCACCCTAGAGGCCTTCTTCATCACCATGCCTGCCTCCCGTGTGATGCGTGAGTAGTTCATCCCTGGATTACTGGTCCATGTAGTAGCTAGATGGTTGGTTCTTCTCCTTTGTGCTACCATGTTTAGATCTTGTGAGCTTCGTTCATGATCAAGATCATCTATTTATAATCCTACATGTTGTGTTTGTGGTGATCCGATGGATATTGAGATGCTATTTCCGATTGATTATTGATTCTATCATCATGTCTGTTATTTGTGATCTTGCATGCTCTCCGTTGTTAGTAGCTATATTGGCGGAGTAGATGCTAGCAACTCCAAGAGGGAGTATTTATGATCGATAGTGGGTTCATGCCTCTAGTAATCTGGGGAAGTGACAGAAATCTCTAAGGTACTAGATGTGTAGTTGCTACTAGGGAGAAAACAACAATCCTTTGTTCATAGAACAATCGTATTGTTTACTTTACACACTTTGCTTAATGCAATTATCTATTGCTTGCAACTTAATACTGGAGGGGGTTCAGATGATAACCTGAAGGTGGATTATTAGTCATAGATGCAGTTGGATTACGGTCTATGTATAATGTTGTAATTCCCAATCAAATCTCATAGGAGTCAAGATGATTAGTATATGCATGTATGCTTTCTCGATGTTTGTCAACTGCCCCGCTGTAATTTGTTCACCCAACATGTCATCTATCTTAAGGAGAATCACCACTAGTGAACTATGGACCCCGGTACTTTCTTTTACTATCAATCTACAAAGCTATTTACTATTTTCTGTTTACTTTCTGCAAGCAATTACTATCTTCCACCCAATACGTTTAATCCTTTGTTTTCAGCAAAATCGGTGAGATTGACAACCTCACTGAGTTGGGGGCAAAGTTCTGTGATTGTGTTGTGCAGGATTCCAAGTTGGAAACAACACCTTGGAGGTGTTTCCTTGCTCCTACTGGTTCGATAACCTTGGTTTCATAACTGAGGGAAAACTTGTTGTTATACTCATCATACCTTCCTCTTGGGATTCCCCAACGAGCTCAACATATTGAGAGTAAGCAAGACTTTTTCTGGCGCCGTTGCTGGCGAGTCAAGGACATCTTCTCAAGGGGAGTCCCTCATAACCAATCTCTTTACTTTGTTTTATTTGTTTTGCTTAGATTATTTCTGCTTTGTTTGCTTGTTGCTTTATCAAAAGTACAAAAAAATAGTTGTACTAGTTTGCTTTCTTTATTAAAAACACAAAAAATGACTACTCTTGAAAACACTAAGTTGTGTGACTTCACTAGCACCAACAACAATGATTTCATGTGCACACCTATTGCTCCACCTATTCCTGAAGCTACTTTCTTTGAAATTAAACCTTCTTTACTCAATCTTGTTATGAGAGAACAATTTTCTGGTATTGGTACTGAAGATGCTGCTGCTCATCTTAATAACTTTTTTGAACTTTGTGAGATGAAAAAACATAGGGATATAGATGGAGATATTATTAAGCTTAAATTGTTTCCTTTCTCTTTGAGAGGAAAAGCTAAAGAGTGGTTGCAATCCCTAACTAGAAATAGTATTGATTCATGCACTAAATGCAAAGATGCTTTCATTGGAAAATACTATCCTCCTGCTAAGATTATATCTATGAGAAGTGAAATAATGAAATTTAAACAATCTAATAATGAACATGTTTCTCAAGCTTGGGAAAGAATGAAATCTTTGGTAAATAATTGTCCCACTCATGGACTGACTACTTGGATGATTATCCAAACCTTTTATGCAGGACTGAATTATTCTTCAAGAAATCTACTAGATTCTGCTGCTGGAGGTACCTTTATGACCATTACTTTGGGTGCTGCAACAAAGCTTCTGGATAATATGATGGTTAACTATTCTAAATGGCACACTGAGAGAGCTCCACAAGGTAAGAAGGTAAATTCTATTGAAGAAACCTCCTCCTTGAGTGATAAAATTGATGTTACTATGTATATGCTTGTTAATGGGAAATCTCATATTTTTCCAAATCATGTTCCCTTAGCATCTTTGGTTGCTCAAGAAGAGCAAATTGATGTGAACTTTGTTAGAAACAATAATTTTAGCAACAATGCCTACAGGAACAATTTTGGTAATAATAATTATAGGCCATATCCTCCCAATAATGGTAATGCTCATGGAAATTCCTACAACAATAATATGAGTGCACCCTCTAAACTTGAAGTTATGCTTAAAGATTTTATTAGTAAACAAACTTCTTTCAATAAAACTATTGAGGAAAAACTCTCTAATGGTGAAAGAAATATAGCATCATTGTTTGAAGCACAATCTTCTTTGAATAAAATGGCTGCTAAATCTGAAACTATTGAAAATCCTTTTGCTACTACTAATGCCATACAAGTTAGAATTGATGAAAATGTTAGACTATTACCTGAATTGCATGCTAAGTGGGAAAGGGAAGATGAAATTGCTAGAAATATTAGTATTTCTACTATCACTAGCACTAATGTTGAAGCTAGTAAACCCAATGGAACCTTTTCTAATAAAAATGCTGAAATTCTTCAGAATATGGGTAACAATAGCTCTACTACTTTAGATTATAATTATGATGTTGATCTTGATGGTTGCAATATCTCTGCATTAATTATGCTCCTATAAAAGCTTGCTAAAAGTCCTAATGCTAGTGCTATGAATATGGCCTTTGCAAAACACATTACTCATGCTCTCATAAAAATTAAAGAAGAAAAGATGAAACATAAAGCTTCTATTCCTATGAAGTTAGAAGATGGTTGGGAACCCATCATTAATATGAAAGTGAATGATTTTGATCTCAAAGCTTTATGTGAGCTTGATAGTAGTGTTTCTATTATGCCTAGAAAGATTTATGAAATGCTTGATTTACCACCATTGGAAGATTGTTATTTAAATGTTCCACTTGATGATAATGCTAAAAAGAAACTCATGGGGAGTATTAATGATGTTTTTATTATGGTTAACAATGCATATGTCCCCGTTGATTTCTATGTTTTGGATGTTGAATGCAATGCTTCTTGTCCTATCATTTTGGGAAGACCTTTTCTTAGAACTGTTGGTGCCATTATCGATATGAAAGAAGGCACCATTAAATATGAACTCCCACTCAAGAAAGGTATAAAACACTTCCCTGAGAAAATAGAGAATATTCCTTTTGCCTCTCCTATTAAAACAAAATTTGCTCTTAATGCTTCTTCATTTGAGAATACTTGATTATTTTCTTGATTCTTATGCCTAACTTAGAGGCGTTAAATAAAAGTACTTATTGGGAGATAAACCAAAAGTTTTAGTTGAGTCTTGGAAGTTATTGCTTCAGTAATAACCTCTCCTTATAATTTTTGTGTGGTTTTTGTGCCAATAGTAACCTCTAATGAGAGAGAATTAATGCTTGGGAAAGTTGCTGTCCCGAAACAAATTTTTTGTGCTTCCCTATAAAAATTTGTGAAAAATCTCTGTACATCGGTTTGAGCTGTAATTGTTTGTTCTTCTGCCCCAGGTAGTTATCCAACTTCCATTATTTCAACACTTTTCGATTTGAGCAACAGAAGGTCTTCCAAAAAATCGGTTTTTACCTGCTGGTCTGTTTTGACAGATTTCTGCCATTATTTGCATTTGCTTCTTATTGATTCCTTTTTGGGTTCTTTTTGGGGAAATTGAGCTTTTTGAGGTATTGCTACAGTATCTAGTGTTTTAATGGAAGTTTAACTTGTGTTGAGACTGAAATACTTATTATCTTTAGTACACTAATGTTGCTAATGAAGATTGTGTAAAGTTTTGTATGAAGGAAAATTTCAGGTGTAGGGAAAGAATGATGTAATGAGATAAAGAATGGACTAAAGCTCAAGCTTGGGTATGCCACCCGTGTCACCCCAAGAAATATCCAAGAAGTACAAGCGTCAAAGCTTGGGGATGCCCAAGGCATCCCCTTCTTCATTAATAAAAATCTCAGGTTTTCTTTCAAACACTTCATTTTTATTCTTTCATGCACAGTTGTGTTGTACTTGGAGCATCTTAATTTTGGTTTTTTGGTTTTCGTTTGCTTAGTTTGCTTAGTTTTCTTGAATAAATTGGTTGGACCCCCTCATTCATACATTAGTTTTCAAATAAGTTGGTTTGGATTGGAAAAGAGTAGGAAAAGTTCATGCTTAAGTGGTAAAAGGGAGCTTGTTTTTTACTGTGGCCTATGCTTTGTCATGTCATGCTTGATATTGTTTTGGCTTTATGCTTAGTGATTATTGATGTAGCATGACATGTTCTAAACAATTGAGATTGCTTAATGTGCCTTGAAAGGATCATGCGTTGTTTTAGCATATTAAAGCATAGTATTGTGGTATTCTCTTTTGATGCTTTATTTGGGTTGACTTGGCGCATGCTCACACCATGTTAAGACTATCCCAAGTCACCATAGCCTCTATGATCCTTTAGTTTTCGACTTGTAATATCATTTTATGCTTTAACTAGACCATGAAAGCGCGCTTTGCCGCGCCCGTCCATCTTCATAAAAAAATGTTTGAACAAACACAAAATAGGGGCATTTGGTAAACTTGACCAATTAGAACTACAATACGATGATACATGTTCGTAGCATTTCATATAATTTCTGAACAAATACACTCACGTACCTCGCAAAAAAAAAACACTCACGTAACTGCATTCTTTTCACATTTTCTCTAGATCACATTCATGATAATATAGTACAGAAACTTGTCATAGCAAAAACATTAGAAAATCTATCCTCTGAAAGATTCCATCTTTTATTCTTGCATATTATTCAAATCTAAAATGAAGGTCAAGCTCGAAGAAATCAAAGCTTGCATTGCTGAGAAAAAATTCACTTTATTTTAGTTTCTTGCTAAACCTGAATGCCAGCATTAAGTACAAAAGTAAAGCTAAGAAATGTCCCTCGCGGTAATAGGAACTATTATGTGAGAAATAGCAATAGTTAATCTCTTTTTATTATGGAAAAACCTGATGTCCACCATCCGTGGGTTCCATTTGTTGCCGGTCTCTTCTTCCGATGAGAACAAGCTCTTGATTCTGGAATGTTGTGGCAAGCAGACCTATGTTTCACTACCTTACCACATATGCAAAATGAGCAAGTAGTCAAGCAAATAGTCAATCTGGAATATTACCTTCACTAAATGTTTAGTACAAAACTGATAATAAGAGACTCAAATTTCAGTTCTCTGTAACTCATAACCACATAAATGACAGGTATAGACAATTAAAGTAAGTAGCTATTTTTTTGTGGTGGTAGTAAGTAGGTAGCCATGTTACCATAAGAAAAGTTGAATAGACACCTAATAATTGGTAAAATAACTATACACACCCTCAGATGCCACGTAGAAGATATAAAATTCAATTGCCACTAAGAACAAAAAAGCACAATGATTTAGACAAATCAGTTCCATACCCACATAGCCAAAAGCATAATGCTGCACCTCTCTGCAAAAAAAAGGGGTTTTACTTGCTATCAGGTGTAACGGGAAGTTGAGAACTTGAGATGCTTCTCACCTAAAACTGAAGCGAGCAAAGAGTACTTGCAGCACAGCCGACAGAAGAGGGTGTTGCATTATGTTCATCATTTACTTGTCCTCATAGCCCAGCCACCACAAACGCAGATCAACCCACACTATATGAAGGTTCAAGGTCAGAAAATGTGTATATGAGATGAGCACCGGGAAAAAATCTGTACCAACACAAACAAAACGATTTCACAAAACTAAATATCAGATGAGGCTAGTTAAAGTTCAGCTGGTTGTTGTGGACAGCGAAGGAGCTCTGGCCTCTGGCTGATGGCGGAAGACGGTAACAGCTCCTCCAACACTGCTAACGCTGCTTCACTCAGATGGCCTGCAGAAATTAGCTCAGGAAGCTTCTTCACATTCTCAACATGTTTAAGAATTGGTAAAAAATCAAGTCATATCGGGACGGATTGGACCTGTCTGTCAACTGATGGTGGATCTTGTGGAGCTCTTGCTTCTGAGGTTAGTCTTTTCAATTTCCACGACTCCTGTCCTGCTCTTGCTTCGGGCGCTCCGCTTTGCATCCGGGAGATCGCCGAGAAGGCCGCTGCTGCCTCCCTAGTATCGTCTCTTGCATCATCGAGATGCTGACTTCGTCGGCCTCTTTTGCTTTTCCAAACCTGCCGCTGCACACAATGCCAGGAAAGACGAGAGGGTTACGCAGCACATATGAGGAGAATCAAGGAGAGAAATAAAACGGTGTTCCAAGGTGAGATTGAAAGTGTAAGGAAAAAAGATTGTTGGTTGCACTTATTTATCAAGGAGAGAAGAGAACTGATAATAATGCCTAGATTAATCTCCATAATTAGTCGAAGGAGTGGGTCAAAATTACCACCATGATTAAGGCGCTGGCAGTTTCAGTTTGCGAACCTTGATTACCAAGCCGCCCACACGAAACCGAAGGTCAGGCGTTCACTCGGATGATGGGCCGAGGCCACCGGCGGATCGAAAAATCGTACGCCCGTATGGAGGGAGCCCGCTAATATGCATGTGTGCCATACGAACCTCGTTGGTGGCGTGGCGTCACCGGAGAAGAAACCAAAATCATGTGCCGCCTCTTCTAAGTCTATGCAAAATATAGTGAGATCGATTACATGAAGGTGTTGGTAGCCTCACGTTCCTACTTCTCCTTTGGTGTGAATCGAGTTGTTAGTTTTTTGTTGCCGTACTCTTCGGCGGTGGTGGCCTAAGAGTAATGACGATGCAACCAGAATAGAGAGGAAAGCAGAGAGAAGAAGAAGGTTTGTATTTCTTCTATCTCCTAACGACAACAACTGTGACTGTGAGGAGAATTTTTTTAAAGGCCCAACTGCTGGCCCATTGGACCGATTCGGGGTCCGACAAACCTGGGGTGGCCTAAGTAGTTCTGTGGATTAGCAGCCCAGTAACTAGTTGGACTGTTTTGTGGCGATTGAACAACGTAAAAACCTTCGTTAACCACGGTTCGGGATGACAGAGAACGCATAGACCGTTAGATGAGAAGATCGGATGGCTTAGGAGTTTAAATGGCTGTGGGAGCTCCTAGCTAGGTAAGTTTTACTGTTTTTTAATAATGTTTTGTCGCTTTGCATGATTATGACCATTATTGCTCTCTTAGTTGGTCGCTCCCAGTCTTTTGCTAGCCTCCATAACCAAGTATGAGTTCCACTCATGCATCCAACTCCAAATAAAACCAATTTACTCCAAAGAGTCCACCATACCTACCTATTAGCATTTGTTACTCCAAGTATATTCATGTTTTTTATTTACCTTCCAAATTAAACTTGTTATGTGAAAATTAATGATTAAAGCTCTCACAAACTTGATGTCACGCTTTACTTTTCTTGCACCTAATAAACTTAAACCATTGTGTCATCTAAGTTGTATATGCTTGCACTTATACATTGGCGATTAGCAGAACCATGCTGTCATGGGAAATGCTTTCAACATTGCACTTGTACATTGTACTCAGTTGATATCATGCTCTTTTGTTTATGGACGTCGTCAGTGTGAAATGAAAGGGGGGAGCTTGTAAGTCCATGGAGTTATGTATGTGTGTTAGAGAAATGCCTGGGCGGGTGGTCTAATCCATGCCTAATCATGGTGGAAACCTGCAGCGTAACCATAATGAGCAATCTATGAAGCATTTTGCTTATAAAAAATGAGATAGAGATTGAGAAAAAAGAAAAAAAAGATGAGAAAAGAGGAAGGAGATAAAAAGCACCATTTTCCCATGGTAAATAAGAAGATTGCTGAGATGCTCATTGTCTGCTTGCCTTGTCATTTTGATATGGGGATTCTTCCGTATCATCGGGCAAGGGGTACCCCGTTGGCGGTTCTCTATGACACACATGTACTTACTATGACAAGAACTTACCGGTAACTAAACTTGAGTAGCATGAGGAGCGACCCTCGTATTCAAGGGACATGAGATTACCAACTTATACTTTGTCAAGCATATACTCCATAGTTTGTTCACTTTAACCTTAATCACTTCAAGATGCTTATGATAGGGGCAATGAGAGCTGAAAGCTAATAAGTACCATAATTTTTGGAAGCTCTTTATGAGACTTGAATCCCTGCTTCCTTCTATGAAGGCCTTTCTTTCACTTTTATGTTGAGTCTCCATCTTCTACCTTTATGCACCTATTAAGAGAGCATAGTGGCCATTTTTAGTTTAATGTGCATTGTCCCAGGACTTGTTGATTGATGCATAACTTTGATATTACTTGTTCTTAAACTATTTGTATTTAGTCACCCTTATGAACTTTGAAGGTGTCCTATGCATTTATGTTTTTCTACTCCATGAGGGATAAGCTGAATGCCACTATGTTATGTTTTATTTATGTGAAACAAACAAACATCTTTCAATGCATTGTTATTCATGATCTTTTGGTTGTACCTTTTCATGGTACAACATAGTTTCTATGTCTTATTGTTAGAACTATATCTTTCATGCTATGTTAAAGTACTATGATCCTAGCTTTCAATTTTTTAAAAATACTTTGATCAAGTTTATGATGGTGCATGTCACCTCAAAAATTATTCTTTATTTTTATCACTTATCTACTCGAGGACGAGCAGGAGTTAAGCTTGGGGATATTGATACATTGCAAACGTATCTATAATTTTTGATGTTCCATGCTTGTTTTATATCTACTATCTTATGTTTTGTCCATACTTTGGAGTATTTTTATACACTTTCTTGGACTAACCTATTAACAAGATGCCATAGTGCTAGTTGCCTGATTTTTGCTATTTTTGGTTCCAGGAAAGCTAGAAAATGAATATTCTCGGAATTGGACGGGACAAAAGCCAAAGTCAATATTTTACCGAGGGGAACACGGAGCCAGAAGATGAGACGGAGAGGGGCCAGGGGCTGGCCACACCACCTGGCCGTGTGGCCAAGCCTGGCTCGCGCCAAGGGGTGGTGCGGCCACCTAGGGCACCCCCTCGGCCTCCCCTTTTGCCTATAAGAAGCCTCCGATACAGAAATCCTAAGTACCCGATCAAAATTCCACGAAAGAGTTTGTAGCCACCGCCATCTCCATCCCTAGATCGGGAGGGATCTGAAGCTCTTTCGCACCACTTGGGAGAATTCACCACAGGCCTTCTTCATCACCATGCCTGCCTTCGGTGTGATGCGTGAGTAGTTCATCCCTGGACTACGGGTCCATGTAGTAGCTAGATGATTGGTTCTTCTCCTTTGTGCTACCATGTTTAGATCTTGTGAGATCCGTTCATGATTAAGATCATCTATTTGTAATCCTACATGTTGTGTTTGCGGGGATCCGATGGATATTTAGACGCTATTTTAGATTGATTATTGATTCTATCATGTCTTTGTTATTTGTGATCTTGCATGCTCTCCGTTGTTAGTAGCTATCTTGGCGGAGTAGATGCTAGCAACTCCAAGAGGGAGTATTTATGCTCGATAGTGGGTTCATGCCTCTAGTAATCTGGGGAAGTGACAGAAATATCTAAGGTACTAGATGTGTTGTTGGTACTAGGGAGAAAACATCAATCCTTTGTTCATAGAACAATCATATTATTTACACACTTTGCTTAATGCAATTATCTGTTGCTTGCAACTTAATACTGGAGGGGGTTCGGATAATAACCTGAAGGTGGATTATTAGTTATAGATGCAGTTGGATTACGGTCTATGTATAATGTTGTAATGCCCAATCAAATCTCCTATGAGTCAAGATGATTATTATATGCATGTATTCTTTCTCGATGTTTGTCAATTGCCCCGCTGTAATTTGTTCACCCAACTTGTCATCTATCTTAAGGAGAATCACCACTAGTGAACTATGGACCCTGGTCCTTTCTTTTACTATCAATCTACAAAGCTATTCACTGCTTTCTGTTTACTTTCTACAAGCAATTACTATCTTCCACACAATACGTTTAATCCTTTGTTTTCAGCAAAACCGGTGAGATTGACAACCTCTCTGAGTTGGGGGCAAAGTTCTGTGATTGTGTTGTGCAGGATTCCAAGTTGGAAACAACACCTTGGAGGTGTTTCCTTGCTCCTACTAGTTCAATAAGGTTGGTTTCATAACTGAGGCAAAACTTGTTGCTATACTCATCATACCTTCCTCTTAGGGTTCCCCAACGAGCTCAACATATTGAGTAAGCACTTCCTTCTATGAAGGCCTTTCTTTTACTTTTATGTTGAGTCTCCATATTCTATCTTTATGCACCTATTGAGAGAGCATAGTGGCCATTGTTAGTTTAATGGGCATTGCCCCAAGACTTATTGATGGATTCATAATGTTGATATTGCTTGTTCTTGAACTATTTGTATATAGTCACCCTTATGAACTTTGAAGGTGTCCTATGCAATTATGTTTTGCTACTCCATGAGGGACAAGCTGAATGCCACTATGCTATGTTTTCTATATGTGAAACAAACAAACATCTTTCAATGCATTATTATTCAAGAACCTTTGTTTGTATCCTTTCATGTTGTCGCATAGTTACTTTGTCTTATTGTTAGAACATCATCTTTCATGCTCGTGTTTAGAGTTCTTTGATCCCAGCTTTCAATGCTTGCAACTGGTTTGATCTTTATTGTGATGGTTCATGTCACCTCAAAAATTATTCTTTTTATCACTTACCTACTCGAGGACGAGTAGGAGTTAAGCTTGGGGATTGTTGATACGTCATAAACATATCTATAATTTTTGATGTTCCATGCTTGTTTAGTATCTACTTTCTGATGTTTAGTCCACACTTTGAGGTATTTTTATACATTTTCTGGAACTAACCTATTAACAAGATGCCATAGTGCCAGTTGCCTGTTTTCTGCTATTTTTGGTTTCAGAAAAGATGGAAAAGAAATATTCTCGAAATTGAACTGGACAAAAGCCAAAGTCGATATTTTACCGGAAGACTCACGGAGCCAGAAGATAAGACAGAGAGGGGCCAAGGGTTGGCCACACCATAGGGTGGCGTGGGTCCCCTGGCGACGCCAGCAGGTGGTGTGGGACCCTGGTCCACCCTCTGACATCGCCCTTTCGCCTATAAGAAGCCTCCGATGCAGAAACCCTAAATAATCCAGCCGCCAGCCACGAAAAGTTCCACAGCGCCACCGCCACCGAAGGGGAGATTCGAAAGACAGAAAGTCTCTATTTCGGCACCCTGCCAGGATGGGGAAGTGCCCCCGGAGCCATCTCCATCGACTCCACCGCCATCTCCATCGCCATTGCTGACTCCCATGATGAGGAAGGAGTAGTTCTCTCTCAAAGCTAAGGGCTCTACCTGTAGCTATGTGTTCATCTCTCTCTCTATGCGTGATCTTATTGATATCATGAGCTTTGTAATCTATAGATCTATTCTTCTACTCAAGTGCTTTAATAGATCTCTGACTCTCCCCACGTGTGTGAAAGTGATAGCGTGCACACCATGGTGACACTTAGGCTAGAGATTACAAATACTTGTTATGAGTTATATTGGGAGTTGGATGTCTCTATGTAATTGTGGTGTTTGTTGGAACCATCTAGCGCTCAAGGTGATAGTGAGGGGTTATCTAGATGGGGAAAGCGAACTTTGAGGTGTGCTGTTATAGCCCTACCGTGGATTAGAGTTATCCAACCGGAGAGTAGTTTAGAGTAGTATCATAAAGAGAAGATATTTATATGAGAGTGTTCACTAGTGAAAGTATGATCCCTAGGCCTTGTTTCTAAGCATTGAAACACCGTTTGTAACTAGATCTGTTACATGTTTGCTTGCTTCCATATTTATTTCAGATTGCCTTTAGTCTCTTCCTACCCATCAAGCTATTTTCTGGCATTGTTACCACTTATAATTATCCATACCACTTGTATTTCACTATCTCTTCGCCAAACTAGTGCACCTATACACCTAACAAGTGTATTGGGTGTGTTGGGGACAGAAGAGACTTCTTGTATCTTGATTGCAGGGTTGATTGAGAGGGATACCTTTGACCACTTCCTCCCTGAGTTCGATAAACCTTGGGTAATCCACTTAAGGGAAACTTGCTGGTGTTCTACAAACCTCTACACTTGGAGGCCCAACAACAATCTACAAGAATAGAAGTGCGTAGACATCAGGGGCAATTGACAGACACCGAGAAAGCATACATGCATATAGTAATCATCTTGACTCCTATGAGATTTCATTGGGCATTACAACATTATACATAGACCGTAATCCAACTGCATCTATGACTAATAATCCACCTTTGAGTTATCATCCGAACCCCCTCCAGTATTAAGTTGCAAGCAATAGATAATTGCATTAAGCAAAGTGTGTAAAGTAAACAATACGATTTTCCCATGGACAAAGGATTGTTGTTTTCTCCCAAGTAGCAACAACACATCTAGTACCTTAGAGATTCCTGTCACTTCCCCAGATTAGTAGAGGCATGAACCCACTATCGAGCATAAATACTCCCTCTTGGAGTTGCTAGCATCTACTTGGCCAAGATAGCTACTAAAGACAGAAAGCATGCAAGATCACAAATAACATAGACATGATAGAATCAATAATCAATCTGAAATAGCATCTCAATATCCATCGGATCCTCGCAAACACAACATGTAAGATTACAAATAGATGATATTGATCATGTACGGAGCTCACAAGATCTAAACATGGTAGCACAAAGGAGGAGAACCAACCATCTAGCTACTACATGGACCCGTAGTCTAGGGATGAACTTCTCACGCATCACACCGGAGGCAGTCATGGTGATGAAGAAGGCCTCTAGGGTGATCTCTCCGCTCCGCCAGGGTACCGGGAAGAGCTTCAGATCCCTCCCGATCTAGGGATGGAGCTGACAGCGGCTACAGACTCTTTCATGGAATTTTGATCGAGTCCTTAGGGTTTTTGTCCCGGGAGGATTTTATAGGCGAAGGGGCAAGGTCAGTGGAGCACCAGGGGGCCCACACCCCTGGTGGCACGCCCCACTAGGTCGCGCCGCCACCAGGTGTGGCTGCCCTGGTGCGCCACTTCGTCTCCCCTCCGGACTCCGTGTTGCTTCGGGTAAAATATTGACTTTGGCTTTTGTCCGGTCCAATTCCGAGAATATTTCCTTACTAGCTTTTCTGAAACCAAAAACAGCAGAAAACAGGCAACGGGCTCTGTGGCATCTTGTTAATAGGTTAGTTCCAGAAAATGTGTAAAAATACTCCAAAGTGTGGACAAAACATAAGAAAGTGGATATAAAACAAGCATGGAACATCAAAAATTATAGATACGTTTATGACGTATCAACATCCCCAAGCTTAATTCATGCTTGTCCTCGAGTATGTAAGTGATAAAAAAGAATAATTTTTGAGGTGACATGCACCATCACAATCTTGGTCAAGGTATTTGTAAAACATTGATAGCTGGGATCATAGTACTTTAACATAGCATGAAAGATATAGTTCTAACAATATGACATAGAAACTATGTTGTAACATGAAAAGGTACAAACAAAGGATTCATGAATAACAATGCTTTGAAAGACGTTTGTTTGTTTCACATATAGAAAACATAATGAGAATGGTATTCAGCTTGTCCCTCATAGTGTAGCAAAACATAAATGCATAGGACACCTTCAAATTTCATAAGGGTGACTAGATACAAATAGTTTAAGAACAAGCAATATCAAAGTTATGAATCAATCAACAAGTTTTGGGACAATCCACATTAAACTAAGAATGACCACTATGATCTCTCAATAGGTGCATAAAGATAGAAGATGGAGACTCAACATAAAAGTAAAAGAAAGGCCCTTCATAGAAGGAAGCAGGGATTCAAGTTTCATAAAGAGCTTCCAAAAATTATGGTACTTATTCCCTTTTAGATCTCATTGCCCCTATCATAAGCATATTTAGGTGATTAAGGTTAAAGTAAACAAATATGAGGATATGCTTGACAAGTTATAAGCTGGAAATCTCATGCCCCTTACTTACGAGTACCGTTCCTCATGCTACTCAACTTTAGTCACAGGTAAGTTCTTGTCATTGTAAGTACATGTGTATCATAGAGAACTGCCAACGGGGTGCCCCTTTCCCAATGATACGGAAGCTTTCCCATATCAAAATGACAAGGCAAGCAGACAATGAGCATCTCAACGATCCTTTTATTTCCTATTTGCATAGGTTTTTTTTCTTTTTTTCTTTCCTATTTGCAGAGGTTTTTTATTGAGGATGCTTCACAGATTGCTCACTATGGTTATGCTACACGTTTCCACCATGATTAGGCATGGCTTAGACTAGCCGCCCAGGCGTTTCTCTAACACATATACGAACTCCATGAGCCTTAGAAGCTCCCTTTTCATTTCACACCACCGAGATCCATAAGCAAAAGAACATGAGATCAACTAAATAAAGTGCAATGGTGAAAGCGTTCCCCATGGTAACATGGTTCTGCTAATTCACAACTTACAAACGTAAGCATATACGCAACATAGATGAGCACAATGATTCAAGTTTATTAAGTGCAAGAAATTAAAGTGTGCCATCAAGTTCGTGAGAGCTTTAATCACTAGTTTTCACATAACAAGTTTAATTTGGAAGGTAGATAAAAACATGAATATACTTGGAATAGCAATAATGCTAATAGGTAGGTATGGTGGACTCTTTGGAATAACTTGGTTTTATTTCGAGTTGGATGCATGAGTGGAACTCATACTTGGTACACGTGGAGGCTAGCAAAAGACTGGGAGCGAGCAACTAAGAGAGTAATAATGGCCATAATCATGCAAAGCGATAAAACATTATTAATTAAAGCATAAAGTTATATTACAAGTCGAAAACTAAATGATCATAGATGCTATGGTGACTTGGTATAGTCTTAATATGGTGTGAGCATGCGCCAAGTCAACCCAAATAAAGCATCAAAGGAGAATACCACAATATTATGCTTTAATATGCTAAAACAACTCATGATCTACAAACACATAATTTTTATCAAGCTCAAAAATAGTGGGATTAAAACCTTCAGCCCCACTTTTAACAATTTTATAACAAGATGACTGATCGATCTCATTTTAAATAGTAGTACAATTAATATTATCAACCAATATAGGACCATCATCTAGAGCTTTATTTAAAAAAATTCAAAAGAATCCATAGGAACATAACATTCATCCTCCTTTGGTAAGCATGGAGGACAATCAAATAATGTAATGGGTAAAGAGTTACTCTCATTAAACATAGGAATGGATAGATCCATTCTTCCTCCTCCTGATCATCACTCTCCTCCCCTTTTTCATCCAATTAGATTCCATTTTCAGCAATTTCTTCTTCCATAGGCTCCTGCAAGGCATTAGTCTCTTCCGTTAGTGGAGAGCATCTATTAAGATATTCAAGAATATATCCATTTTCTACCTTGTAATTATCGAAAAAAATTTAAGTATATCATAAACCTCATATTTATAAGGTGCATCATCAGCATTTTCAAGCAAATAAGCAAGTTCGAATGCACCCTTCCAAGCAATAAATTCTTCAATTTGTTCCACATCATAAAAGTCATAATTTCCCTTAACATAAGAAGATATGGTAACATCATCATTATACTCACACTGAAAAGGGAGGTGTTTATACCTCCTACAACAACAAGATTTATCAAAGCAATAAGTGACATTATAAGTAGAGCACATGTTTCTAGCAATGGTACACAATTTATCAATTTGTTCCCATAAGAGTTTCCCTTTTTGTGACAAACGGTGTTCCTCATAATATTTTTGTTGTTACATGAACCCATCTTGCCAATAAGATCTAGTTTCAAAGAAACCCACCATTGATAGAAAGCATGATAAAGCAAGACAATAACAGACCAACAGAAATAACAACTATAGCAGGGACTAATTTTTTTTGTGTTTTTGATAAAACAAACAAGCAAACAAAGCAAAAATAAACTAATCAAAACAAAAAAAGTAAAGAGATTGGTTGTGAGGGACTCCCCTTGTGAAGCTGTCCTTGACTCCATGGCAACGGCGCTAGAAAAAAGGCTTGAAGGCTCAAAATATATTCGAGCTCGTTGGGAACCCCAACAGGAAGGTATGATGAGCACAATAGCAAGTTTTCCCTCAATTATGAAACCAAGGTTATTGAACCAGTAGGAGCAAGGAAACGCCTCCAAGGTGTTGTTTCCAACTTGGAATCCTGCACAACACAACCACAAAACTTTGCCCCAACTTACAGTGGGGTTGTCAATCTCACCGGTTTTGCTACAAACAAAGGATTAAACGTATTGTGTGGAAGATAGTAATTGCTTGCAGAAAGTAAACATTAAATAGTAAATAGATGGTAGATTGATGGTAAAAGAATGGACCGGGGTCCATAGTACACTAGAGGTGATTCTCCTTAAGATAGATGACATGTTGGGTGAACAAATTATAGCGGGGCAATTGACAGACACCGAGAAAGCATACATGCATATACTAATCATCTTGACTCCTATGAGATTTTATTGGGCATTACAACATTATACATAGACCGTAATCCAACTGCATCTATGACTAATAATCCACCTTCAGGTTATCATCCGAACCCCCTCTAGTATTAAGTTGCAAGCAACAGATAATTGCATTAAGCAAAGTGTGTAAAGTAAACAATATGATTGTCCCATGGACAAAGGATTGCTGTTTTCTCCCTAGTAGCAACAAGACATCTAGTACCTTAGAGATTCCTATCACTTCCCCAGATTACTAGAGGCATGAACCCACTATCGAGCATAAATACTCCCTCTTGGAGTTGCTAGCATCTACTTGGCTAAGATAGCTACTAACAACAGAAAGCATGCAAGATCACAAATAACATAGACATGATAGAATCAATAATCAATCTGAAATAGCATCTCAATATCCATCGGATCCCCGCAAACACAACATGTAAGATTACAAATAGATGAGCTTGATCATGAACGGAGCTCACAAGATCTAAACATGGTAGCACAAAGGAGGAGAACCAACCATCTAGGTACTACATGGACCCGTAGTCTAGAGTTGAACTAATCACGAATCACACCGGAGGTAGTCATGGTGATGAAGAAGGCCTCTAGGGTGATCTCTCCCCTCCGGCAGGGTGCCGAGAAGAGCTTCAGATCCCTCCCGATCTAGGGATGGAGATGACGGCGGTCTTTCGTGGAATTTTGATCGGGTCCTTAGGGTGTTCATCCCGGGAGGCTTTTATAGGCGAAGGGGCAAGGTCGGTGGAGCACTAGGGGGCCCATACCCCCTGGTGGCGCGCCCCCCAGGCTAGGCCGCCACCAGGTGTGGCCGCCCTAATGCGTCACTTTGTCTCCCCTCCGGACTCCGTGTTGCTTCGGGTAAAATATTGACTTTGGCTTTTGTCCGGTCCAATTCTGAGAATATTTCCTTACTAGCTTTTCAGAAACCAAAAATAGCAGAAAACAGACAACTAGCACTGTGGCATCTTGTTAATAGGTTAGTTCCAGAAAATGTGTAAAAATACTCCAAAGTGTGGACAAAACATAAGAAAGTGGATATAAAACAAGCATGGAACATAAAAAATTATAGATACGTTTACGACGTATTAGAGGGCGGAGTGACCTGTGGCGTCGTGTCCATGGTCGACCGACATGGACATGCTCAGGTACGACATGGCACTGGTGCAACGGGGAATGAGAGAGGCTCCACTACACGGCTGTGTACTGGGAGTGATCATGGGTGAGTAGTGGAGTCGAATTGGGTACGATTGGTGATCAATATATTGATCAAAACAATGAATATTTGTTGAACTTGTACTTTGTCTGATAAGTGTTCGATCAAATGGCCGCATGAACTAAAGATTCAAATTTTTCATTGAAGTTTGGTTGGTGTGTTGGTCACATGCTTAGTAGTCTCTGGTTGCTAAGGTTTGTCAAGTGGTGGAGGTTTGAGTGGTTTTTGTAAAATGATGATCTAGAGACCTACACTTGATTCAATTTTGAATTGCCTCTCAAATAGGTTTGAAATTGGTTTCTGTAAGTTTGTAAAGTTTGCTTGGATTCATTTTCACTTGGTCTAGCAAAGGGTGAAAATAAGTAGAATTGGTTTTGTTGGAAATCTTTTAATAGAGATGCCCAAAGTGGGCTAGTGGTTAATTTTGGCAAAAGTGACCATATGATCATATGCCTCTTATTTGATTTATTTTTTTAATTTGGTTTTGTTTGGAATTGACCTAGATGATATTTTTTTCACCCTTAAACTAATACTTATCATTTGTAGCAATCAAAAATGGCATAGCAAGCATTCATGTATCAATACCAACGCACATGCATTCATATGAGTTTAAGAATAAAAGTTTTTGTTAACCCTAAACTTGGGTGACTAGAACTTGATAACCTTGTTTAATATTTTTGAGGTGTTACAAAGACTAGCAAGAAGAGTCGTTAACCGCTAACTTGCCCTAAGCTAACTCCTTCAAACTTCATTAGGAAAGCACCCCCGACAAGGTTTAAGCAATGGAATGCCACCTGAAGACCTCAACTTAAGACTCTAGGAGATATAGCCTTCCTTAGCAGCAAGCCAGCACTTCAAGACAGAAGATCTACACCCTTCTCAAAGAACCTTGGTAAAGCTCTAAGGTGGAAAGACTGTGTATTTCCCACTCAATCTCCAGAAGAATGTCTACCAGAAGATACTTTAGAAAGGATCTCTAGCTCAGACCTCCTTTCGCCATACAACAACTCGTGAGTCATCAGAGGAAAAAATAACTGAAGATTCAACAGAGTCCCTCTGCTACTTCAGCTGAAGACCTAACTGAAAGGCCGCATATTCGCTAATCCCCATCAGTCTAACTAGTTTGTACAATCCATGAAATTAACAGTATTGAATAGGCTGAGTGCTATAAAGTAGTATATGAGCCCCTTAGGACCCAGCGGAAGACATCTGAAGATTTCATCTCCTTATAGAAAGGTTGACGACGGTCCTCAGAACAACATCCAATGACTTCAAGGAGAGAATGTGTTATCTTCAAGCTAACCTAGTTTAATCCTAAGGGGGAAAGACTGCATCTTTCCCACCAAAAATAGAGTAACCTCTCGCTGGAAGCAAACTCAGGAGTTTATACCCAAAGTTTTGAACTAAGATACAATAAGCCCTTAAGAGAAACACAGTAATCCTTACAGAAGGAAGATCCTCCATCGCAATCAGGACTGAATCCTACTCAACTCTCCGTGCATCCTAGAAGACTGAAGTCCAACTCTACCGACAAAATAACCACGTTCAAAGATGAAATCTGTAAGTTAGTACGCTAGAAGAGCCTAACACTAACTCCGACTCAAAATCCCCTAACCCTACTCTCCTGAATCTCGGGACGAGATTCTTTTAAGGGGGAAAGGTCTATAACGTCCCAAATCCAGCAACCCTGATTAGTTGTCTAGAATGCAAAAATCAGGGGAAAAAACCTTTTCTTGTTCAATGATGCAGTGTCTGTTTGCTGTTTGTCTGTGCTTATGCATCTGAATGTATAGCCTAGGATATACTCCTTACGTCAGCATCAGTTGACAAAAGCTATTTAACAAAACTGCCCTAGCTCTTTTTACATATTCTCAAATGTTCTGAGCCAAGATGCTGTTGCAAATCAAAACTATTTTAGTAGCTTCTATTAACAAAATTAAGGATATCTATATGATATAATCTCCTTATGTTTTCAAGACAGAGTTTTCAACTACTCTTACCTCTAGGTTTTTCTAAAACCTTTTTATAAAGCTTTAGAATCCTACTCTTGGTAGAAATACCAAGGACTCTCACCTTATTCAAACTCCACCGTTTCAAAATACCCATCCTTACCTCAAGCTAGGCTTGGAGGTACCCATGGTAGTAGATTTGTTTTGTTTGTAAGATGAGTTGCCTTGATCTACTATTTGATGAATTGCCTTGACCAGTTGTCTGACTTGTTCGCCTAGGAATTAGTATGAGCTACCCTAGGAGCTCAGCATCTAGGATCTATCTAATCCAAGAGTGTCAAACCTAAACAAGTTAACCAAGATGGATCTGATCTCTAGCCACTAGGTGATCATCCAAAACCCTTAACCAGAGCAATTCTGAAGTGATCCATTCTAGAAGCTTCCAAGTCAATGAAGACCAACATCAAGCATGGATCTGTTCTACTCAATCTACACTTCAACATCATCCACTTGATGATGCTTTGGTACCTTGCAACTCATCAAAAACATCCTCTCTTACATTCTAGTCAATAGCCTCAAAACTGCCAAATTTTGACCAAGTCTAGAAACTGTTTCAACATCACTTCTTTGAGTGCCTATCTTTCCCAACCCTTGTGCATTTTTGGAAATGCACTTGCACCATCTTGTAGACAATCCTAAGGAATACTAAGGCCCACTCCTTACCTTGGCTAGAACATCCTCTAACCCACTTGTTCTTGATAGTTTTGCAGGCAAGAAAATAACATTTCCTACAAATCTTATCAACTAGCCTACTTGGTCAGAAGCTCACACCTCCATCCTACCTTCCTTGGACCAACACTTTGCATGGTTGTGTTTTACTCATAAATGTATAGCAATAACTACTTCACTTGTTCCAAATGGATCTTTGTGCTTCAAAAATCCACATGGTTTAGAAGGCTATTTGATAATCTGCTTTGGTAGGTTTATTTTATTCAAAATTGGGAACCAATCCTTGGATAGATCAACCCTGATCAACCTCAAACCTATGCACCATGGTGGTCTACCTAACTCGATCTATATATCCATATAGCCCATGGCCCAAGAGGAGCTTTGATATCCAAGATACAATCAAGTTTTGGAGGCATAAAAATAGCCTTGCCCAAGATCCTTCATATCCTATTTTTCTTTCCAAATCAAGTTGGATGCTAAAAACCCAAGGTTGAAAATGTTTGATACATCTTTTGGACATCATATACTTTGAATATCCATATTTATAAAATATTATCCATAATTATTATGGCTCAAAACTATTTAATTCAATTAATGGGCAAAACCTCCAAAATTCCTTCCATAAAGGAAAGGTTGGGTTTTGCCAAAACACTTCTCCAACTTTAGGCTCATATGAGGCCTATATATCATAATCTATCTTCCCAATTCAAAATAAATAGTTTATGAAGAGTTTTAATAATTCTTTTTTGCCTATTTTTTTAATAGGCAGAAATGAGAAAATAAATGTTTAAAATAATTTTATGCAATAAATCATGGGAAAATTCCTCAAAGTATGGACCGAGATTTAGGACAATATCAAGCCAAAAACCATCCTTGTCCAATTCAAAAATATCAAATCAAATCCTGAAAACCATTTTTGCACTATTTGAATATGTGATATAAAGTGGACCAAACCTCATCCAATAATTCCCAAATAATTTATGGAGATGTACCTGAACCATATCCACGTACCAACATCCTCACCTCAGGTTTCTAAGATCAAAGATCATGAGGTTCTTCATGATCATCAAAATGGCCAAAAATGGAGATATTCAAAACCATGATCCAAAGTTAAATCAAAACCTTCTCAAACTTGTTCAATACTTGTCCACAACAACCACCACACCCACCCAGGTCGACCACCACTGTAGCATACCCCTGTAGCGCCCATCTCCTCTTTGTCTCTTATGTTTGGAAGTGAGAGAGAGAGGGGGACAAGCAACATAGCCTAGCCCTTAAACTTTGGCAGCAACAACCCTCTCACTCTCTGTCCTCTGCCACGACCCAGAGCCCCACTACCCCCCTCTCCACCGCCCAGCTTATCCAATGAGCAAGCCATGGACCAGCCATAGCCCTTTATGCACTTGGTGCACCATACACCCTCCCCCCTCGAGTTAAATAGGATAGAAGATCCCTGCCTCTTCTTCGGCCCTCATTTGCTTCCTCCCCTTCCACACATCTCCCTCGAGCTCCAGATCTAGCCCCTCACCTCTCCCTCGACATGGAGAAGAAGGTGTTCTCCTCTCGGCCTTCCTCGAAAAGGTGAGCACAACGTCGCACCAGGCCACCCCTTTCCCCTCTCTATGAATCTCCAGGACCCCCATTCGCTGACCAACCTCTCCTCTCTCCTCTTTCTACTGTAGGAACCCTGGAGACGCCGCCGTCATTGCATGTCCGAATCTAGAGCACCGTTGGTGGTCTATTCCTTTCTGAGCATCTGCAGCCCCGACATGACCACCTCTGCTCTCTACGCGACCCCTGCATCCTCCTCTTCCTCTTCTCGTCGACATGCATGCTTCCCCTGGCCAGATCCAGCGAGCTCCCGAGCACCCTCTTCGGGCATCACCGCGCAGAATGCTTCCCAGCGTGGAACTTGACCTTGCCGCCCATGGATCTGCTCGCTGAGCTGCACCGTGTTGCCTCCGATCCTCCCCATTCACCGACGAGCCCTCTGGTAAGCACCCCGGCCGACCTCCGCGGCCCCTAGGGTTTCCTCGCTCTAATCCGACGGCCCACGTTCCCCGGTACCGCTTCGGCGCTCCTCCGCCGCTAACTGGTGGGCCCCGCTAGTCAGGTTTGAACTCCACCCTCCCACGCATGGTGTCGCCCCACCTGGGCCGAATCTTCCTCCCTTGGCCCATCTCCTGCCAGATCTCAGCGCAGCTATCCCCTTCCCTTTTTCTTTATTCTTCTGTCCAAATCCAGAAATTTGGCCTTAGGTTTAAATGGAAATGAAAATGGAAAATGACCCAAATTGCCCAGATATAAAATACTCTAGATACCTGCTTGTTTTCCCAAACATGTTGTACCCTTGGTTATCTCAGAATATCTATAGATTAATTATATTAAATCAATTTCCAGAAAGTATCTAAAACACTCATTAAATCCTACCTATAGTTTTACAACCCCAAATGACATGAAACCTTTGTGTACTGCAAAGTGATGGTCATGCCTTGCATGTCCCCTTGACCTCACCCTCTTTTGCTTCCTAGTTTGCCCGTAGAAAAAATAACAAAAACAGCCCCTGTTTGACTTTAAGATTTTCTCCAGGTCAAATAAAATTAGGTACAGAACTAAATCCAAATATCCTAGTTCCTAAAACATAACCCCTACCCAACCCTATGAGACTAATATTTTCTGTGATCTCTTTCATTTATGATGAAATAAACAATTATGCGCATAGTTAATACACCAATAAATTGACTACAGTAATTCTGTAACTCCAAAAAGAGTGAGGGAATTCTCGTAAATATTTTGAGATGAGTCCAACTCTCAAAAATCTTAAACACCAAATTCTAACAAAACCTCTGAGGACAAATTTATTTGAGACCCAAATCTTTTCTGGTGAATTTTTCACCTAAACTAGAGGTTATTTCACTAGAATAATCATAACTAAATAAAGAAAATGGATAAAATCATGAAACCACTTTTGTTGGCCTTGTTATTTCAATACCTGTCTGTTGATATCATTTTTGTACATTGAATAATGTGTGGTATGTTTGTTTTCTATATGGTATTGGTAATTGTATGCCTTGTATTGATTGTGCCGTTTGTTTGCTTGCATGTGATCCATAACGACGACAGATGCGATTATATCGGAGACCAGAAGAAGATGGTTATTATTATTGGTTATTATGGTATTCTAAGAAGAAGTCTAGGGACATATATTGGCAGTTTGCTGATCTCAGGCAAGCCACCTTCTTCCTTATAAGCCTTGTTCTACTATTTTACTTATGCATGTTTTATCTTCTATTTTATGAAAACTACATTGTTTTATTATATGATGATCTATATCTGGTAGTGGCTTGACTCCTCCAAACCATTACACATTAGTAATACTAAGTACAACCCCCTTGATGACACCTACTCGACCCTAGTATGGTAGATGGTGTATAACACCATACCCCTTTGGAGACCCCGTTTTAGCCAAAACAAAACTAGAGGATGGGAAGACCCCCGAAAAAGTTTTACAAAATGTTTATGGCAAAACCTTGGTGAGGTTTGACCTACCAAGAGAAGTTGAGAAAATAAAATGGATTTTGTTTTACAAAATGCTGAAGGAAAGATGGAGGCAAAAGGTTTACAAAAACGCACCCGGTTCTTTGTAGTTTTGCCAGAACAATTAACCGGTGCAACCACATTACTCTGGAATGGGACAAGGCTGGACTTGAAGTTAGCTACTCTGGTGTGGGAATTCTCACAACTACTTCTAAGGGATCATCTCCCTCTAATGCCGGGATTCCTTTACAGAAAGGGTCAACTGTTAGACAATCACCTGGAGGAATGGCGAACTGCCCTCGGGAGCAGCCCGAGTGATACTATGAGCCTCTCATTGAAAGTGCCCACTCTGGAGGAGTCAGAATGAGATCCGGTTGGTCAGTTGCCCCGATGTCCCGGTGTTGAGATGAACAACTCATATGGTAGGGACTATCTAGAGTGGTATCTAGAGAGTCTTGATCGGTTACTCGACCCACGATCGGTGAAGATTAGGGCAGGGTACCCGGATGGTGTGGGTAAAGTGTACAACCTCTACAGAGTGTAAATCTATTCGAATAGCCGTGTCCATGGTGATGGATGGTTGGGAAGGTTGCTGTAGAGCGGTGTTGGTTTTGTTTTCAAAAAGGATTTTAGAAAAACAATGGCTTTGGAAATGTTTTGACCATGGGATGGTCGGAAAGGAAGGAAAGGAGTTTGATCATGGGATGACCGTAAGGACGAAACATATGGGTGACCCAATCCTAGTGTTTTCCAAAACTTCTCAAAAAGGGTTTCCAAAAATGTTTTACAAAACGTTTTCAACAAAGATATGTAGATGCGATATCTACAAGAGAAACTATGTGAGAAAAGAACCTCTCTTGGAGCCCTCCTACTACAACATCCATATTGCAAATCCTCTTGTTATTATTAATTTCTTAAGGTGGTTTGCGAGTACATTCAAAGTACTCACTGGCATTGTCCCTAGCTATTAACTTGGTCAGATATCAAGAAGATGATGAAGTTGACGTCTATGCGAGCTAGGATGTTCTCGCAGTCAGCTGCCTGTAGGTTAAGGCATGGCTCGGGCTCGACGCTTGATAAGTTCCACTGATGATGATCTATGTAGACATAATGGCAATTGAGGTATGACTTGTATTCGTTTAAGTAATGTATGTTTACTTTGATACTTGTCGGTTATGTGCCATGACAGACTGATCATGGGATCGTGGTGTATGCATAACAGGGATTCCCGGAGGATTAATCTAGGGGCCCCACAGAACACACATCCAATGACTCATGTGGATCCATGTGGTTTATGAAAAGAACACACATGCAATGACACCTAGTTGACCCATGTGGTTTATGAAAATAACACACATACAATGACATCAGTAGATCCATTTGGTTTTGAAAAGAACACACATGCAATGACATCTAGTGGATCCATGTGGTTTATGAAAAGAACACATCAACAATGACATCAGTGGATCCATGTGGTCTAGGAAAAGAACACACATGCAATGACATCTAGTAGACCCATGTGGTTTATGAAAAGAACACATATCCATTAACTCATGTGGATCCATGTGGTTTATGAAAAGAACACACATGCAATGACATCTAGGGGATCCATGTGGTTTATGAAATGAACACCACATGCTGGAGTGGCATCATTGCATGTGTTCTTTTCCAAAACCACATTGATGCACACTCATACACACACACATGCAATGACATCTAGTGGATCCACGTGGTTTATGAAAAGAACACACATGCAATGACATTAGTGGATCCATGTGGTCTAGGAAAAGAACACACATGCAATGACATCGAGTGGATCCATGTGGTTTATGAAAAGAACACACATGTAATGATATCGGTGGATCCATGTGGTTTATGAAAATAACACACATACAATGACATCAGTGGGTCAATGTGGTTTATGAAAAGAACACCACATGCTGGAGTGGCATCATTGCATGTGTTCTTTTCCAAAACCATATTGATGCACACTGATACACACACATGCAATGACAGCTAGTGGATCTATGTGGTTCATGAAAATAACACACATGCAATGACATTAGTGGATCCACGTGTTCTAGGAAAAGAACACACATGTAATGACATCCAGTCAATCCATGTGGTCTAGGAAAAGAACGCACATGGAATGTCATCTAGTGGATCCATGTGGTATATGAAAATAACACACTTGCAATGACATTAGTGGATCCAAGTGGTTTTGGAAAAGAACACACATACAATGACCCGTGTGGATCCATGTGGTTTATGAAAAGAACACACATGCAATGACATCTAGTGGATCCTTGTGGTTTATGAAAATAACACACATGCAATGACTCTAGTGGATCCATGTGGTTTAGGAAAAGAACAAACATACAATGACATCTTGTGGATCCATGCGGTTTATGAAAAGAACACACATACAATGACATCAATGGATCAATGTGGTTTATTAAAAGAACACACATGCAATGACATATAGGGGATCCATGTGGTTTATGAAAAGAACACACATTCAATGACATCTAGTGGATCCATGCGGTTTATGAAAAGTACACACATGCAATGACATCTAGTGGATCCATGTGGGGCATGAAAAGAGCACACATGCAATAACATCTAGTGGACCCATATGGTTTATGAAAAGAACACACATGCAATGACATCAGTGGATCCATGTGGTTTATGAAAACAACACACATGCCATGACATCTAGTGGATCCATATGGTTTAAGAAAAGAACACCACATGCTGGAGTGGCATCATTGCATGTGTTCTTTTCCAAAACCACAATGACGCACACCGATACACACACATGCAATGACATCTAATGGATACATGTGGGGCATGAAAAGAAGACACATGCAATGCCATCTAGTGGATCCATATGATCTAGGAACATAACACACATGCAATGACATTAGTGGATCCATGTGGTTTATGAAAATAACACACATGCAATGACATCTAGTGGACCATGTGGTATATGAAAAGAACACTACATGCGGGAGTTGCATCATTGCATGTGTTCTTTAGAAAAACCACAATTATTCACAATAACACACACACAACCAGTGACTCATGTGGATCCATGTGGTTTATGAAAACAAGACACATGCAATGACATCTAGTGGATCCATGTGGTTTATGAAAGAACACACATGCAAAGACACCAGTGGATCCATGTGGTTTTTGAAAAGAACACACATCCAATGACTCATGTGATCCATGTGGTTTATGAAAAGAACACACATGCAATGACATCTAGTAGATCCATGTGGTTTATGCAAAGAACACGCATGCAATGACATCAGTGGATACATGTGGTTATGGAAAAGAACACACATGCAACGACAACTAGTGGATCCACGTGGTTTATGAAAAGAACACACATGCAATGACATCTAGTGGATCCATGTGGTTTATGAAAGTAACACACATGCAATGACATCTAGTGGCGATCCATGTGGTTCATGAAAAGAAGTCACATGCAATGACATCAGTGGATCCATGTGGTCTAGGAAAAGAACACACATGCAATGACATTAGTGGATCCATGTGGTTTATGAAAAGAACACACATGCAATGACATCTAGTGGATCCATGTGGTTTAAGAAAAGAACACCACATGCTGGAGTGGCATCATTGCATGTATTCTTTTCCAAAACCACATTGATGCACACTGGTACACACACATGCAATGACATCTAGTGGATCCATGTGGGGCATGAAAAGAACACACATGCAATGACATCTAGTCTATCCATGTGGTTTATGAGAAGAACACATATGAAATGACATCAGTGGATCCATCTGGTTTATGAAAATAACACACATGCAATGACATATAGTGGATCCATGTGGTTTATGAAATGAACACCACATGCTGGAGTGGCATCATTTCATGTGTTCTGTTCCAAAACCACAATGATGCACACTGATACACACACATGCAATGACATGTAATGGATCCATGTGGGGCATGAAAAGAACACACATGCAATGAAATCTAGTGGATCCACATGGTCTAGGAAAAGAACACACATGCAATGACATCAGTGGATCCATCTGGTTTATGAAAAGAACACCCATGCAATGACATCTAGTGGATCCATGTGGTCCATGAAAAGACAACCACATGCTGGAGTGGCATCATTGCATGTGTTCTTTTCCAAAACCACAATGATGCACACTGATACACACACATCCAATGACTCATGTGGATCCATGTGGTTTATGAAAAGAACACACATGCAATGACATATAGTGGATCCATGTGATTTATGAAAATAACACACATGCAATGACATCTAGTGGATCCATGTGGTTTATGAAAAGAACACACATGCAATGACATCAGTGGATCCATGTGGTTTTGGAAAAGAACACACATGTTGTGACATCTAGTGGATCCATGTGTTTATTAAAAGAACACACATGCAATGACTCTAGTGGATCCATGTGGTTTAGGAAAAGAACAAACATGCAATGACATCTTGTGGATCCATGTGATTTATGAAAACAACAGACATACAATGACATCAATGGATCAATGTGGTTTATGAAAAGAAAACATATGCAATGACATATAGGGGATCCATGTGGTTTATGTATAGAACACACATGCAATGACATCTAATGGATCCATGTGGTTTAAGAAAAGAACACCACATGCTGGAGTGGCATCATTGCATGTGTTCTTTTCCAAAACCACATTGATGAACACTGATACACACACACATGCAATGACATCTAGTGGATCCATGTGGGGTATGAAAAGAACACACACGCAATGACATCTAGTCGATCCATGTGGTTTATGAAAAGAACACACATGAAATGACATCAGTGGATCCATCTGGTTTATAAAATAAGACAGATGCAATGATATCTAGTGGATCCATGTTGTTTATGAAAAGAACACCACATGCTGGAGTGGCATCATTGCATATGTTCTTTTCCAAAACCACAATGAAGCACACTGATACACACACACATGCAATGACATCTAATGGATCCATCTGGGGCAGGAAAAGAACACAAATGCATTGATATCTAGTGGATCCATGTGGTCTAGGAAAAGAACACACATGCAATGACATCAGTGGATCCATGTGGTTTATGAAAAGAACACCCATGCACTGACATCTAGTGGATCCATGTGGTCCATGAAAAGACAACTACATGCTAGAGTGGCATCATTGAATGTGTTCTGTTCCAAAACCACGATGATGCACACTGATACACACACACATCCAATGACTTATGTGGATCCATGTGGTTTATGAAAAGAACACACATGCAATAACATCTAGTGGATCCTTGTTGTTTATGAAAAGAACACCACATGCTGGAGTGGCATCATTGCATATGTTCTTTTCCAAAACCACAATGAAGCACACTGATACACACACACATGCAATGACATCTAAATGGATCCATGTGGGGCAGGAAAAGAACACAAATGCATTGATATCTAGTGGATCCATGTGGTCTAGGAAAAGAACACACATGCAATGACATCAATGGATCCATGTGGTTTATGAAAAGAACACCCATGAATGACATCTAGTGGATCCATGTGGTCTATGAAAAGACAACTACATTCTGGAGTGGCATCATTGCATGTGTTCTATTCCAAAACCACGATGATGCACACTGATACACACACATCCAATGACTTATGTGGATCCATGTGGTTTATGAAAAGAACACACATGCAATGACATCTACTGGATCCATGTTGTTTATGAAAACAACACACATGCAATGACATCTAGTGGATCCATGTGGTCTAGGAAAATAACACACATGCAATGACATCTAGTGGATCCATGTGGTCTATGAAAAGAACACACCATGCTGGAGTGGCATGATTGCATGTGTTCTTCTCCAAAACCATAATGATGCACACTGATACACACACACATCCAATGACATCAGTGGATCAATATGGTTTATGAAAAGAACACACATGAACTGACATCTAGTGGATCCATGTGGTTGATGAAAAGAAAACACATGTAGAGATATTTAGTGGATCCATGTGGGGCATGAAAAAACACATGCAATGACATGTATTCGATCCATGTGGTTTATGAAAAGAACACATATGCAATGACATCTAGTGGATCCATGTGGTTTATGAAAAGAACACCACATGCTGGAGTGGCATCATTGCATGTGTTATTTTCCAATACCACATTGATGCACACTAATACACACACATGCAATGACAGCTAGTGGCGATCCATGTGGTTCATGAAAAGAACTCAAATGCAATGACGTTAGTGGATCCATGTGGTCTAGGAAAAGAACACACATGCAATGACATTAGTGGATCCATGTGGTTTATGAAAAGAACACACATGCAATGACATCTAGTGGATCCATGTGGTTTAAGAAAAGAACACCACATGCTGGAGTGGCATCATTGCATGTGTTCTTTTCCAAAACCACATTGATGCACACTGATACACACACACATGCAATGACATCTAGTGGATCCATCTGGTTTATAAAAATAACACACATGCAATGACATCTAGTGGATCCATGTGGTTTATGAAAAGAACACCACATGATGGAGTGGCATCATTGCATATGTTCCTTTCCAAAACCATAATGAAGCACACTGATACACACACACATGCAATGACATCTAATGGATCCATGTGGGGCAAGAAAAGAACACACATGCATTGATATCTAGTGGATCCATGTGGTCTAGGAAAAGAACACACATAAAATGAGATCAGTGGATCCATGTGGTTTATGAAAAGAACACCCATGCAATGACATCTGGTGGATCCATGTGGTCCATGAAAAGACAACTACATGCTGGAGTGGCATCATTGCATGTGTTCTGTTCCAAAACCATGATGATGCACACTGATACACACACATCCAATGACTCATGTGGATCCATGTGGTTTATGAAAAGAACACACATGCAATGACATCTAGTGGATCCATGTGGTTTTTGAAAACAACACACATGCAATGACATCAATGGATCCATGTGGTCTAGGAAAAGAACACACATGCAATCACATCTAGTGGATCCATGTGGTCTAGGAAAAGAACACACATGCAATGACATCTAGTGGATCCATGTGGTCTATGAAAAGAACACACCATGCTGGAGTGGCATGATTGCATGTGTTCTTTTCCAAAACCATAATGATGCACACTGATACACACACATCCAATGACATCAGTGGATCAATGTGGTTTATGAAAAGAACACACAAGCACTGACATCTAGTGGATCCATGTGGTTGATGAAAAGAAATCACATGCAGAGATATTTAGTGGATCCATGTGGGGCATGAAAAAAACACGTGCAATGACATGTAGTGGATCCATGTGGTTTATGAAAATAACAAATATGCAATGACATCTAGTGGATCCATGTGGTTTATGAAAAGAACACCACATGCTGGAGTGGCATCATTGAATGTGTTCTTTTCCAAATCCACATTGATGCACACTGATACACACACATGCAATGACATCTAGTGGATCCATGTGGTTTATGAAAAGAACACACATGCAATGACATAAGTGGATCCATATGGTCTAGAAAAAGAACGCACATGCAATGACATCTAGTGGATCCATGTGGTCTAGGAAAAGAACACACATGCAATGACATCTAGTGGATCCATGTGGTTTATGAAAAGAACACACATGCAATGACATCAGTGGATCCATGTGGTTTATGAAAAGAACACACATACAATGACATTAGTGGATCAATGCGGTTTATGAAAAGAACACCACATGCTGGAGTGGCCTCATTGCATGTGTTCATTTCCAATACCACATTGATGCACACTAATACACGCACACACGCATGCAATGATATCTAGTGGCAATCCATGTGGTTCATGAAAAGAACTCACATGCAATGATATCAGTGGATCCATGTGGTCTAGGAAAAGAACACACATGCAATGACATCTAGTGGATCCATGTGGTTTAAGAAAAGAACACCACATGCTGGAGTGGCATCATTGCATGTGTTCTTTTCCCAAACCACATTGATGCACACTGATACTCACACACATGCAATGACATCTAGTGGATCCATGTGGGGTATGAAAAGAACACACATGCAATGACATCTAGTCGATCCTTGTGGTTTATGAAAAGAACACACATGAAATGACATCAGTGGATCCATCTGGTTTATAAAAATAACACACATGCAATGACATCTAGTGGATCCATGTGGTTTATGAAAAGATGACCACATGCTGGAGTGGCATCATTGCATATGGTCTTTTCCAAAACCACAATGAAGCACACTGATACACACACATGCAATGACATCTAATGGATCCATGTGGGGCAAGAAAAGAACACGCATGCATTGATATCTAGTGGATCCATGTGGTCTAGGAAATGAACACACATGCAATGACATCCATGGATCCATGTGGTTTATGAAAAGAACATCCATGCAATGACATCTAGTGGATCCATGTGGTCCATGAAAAGACAACTACATGGTGGAGTGGCATCATTGCATGTGTTCTGTTCCAAAACCACGATGATGCACACTGATACACAGACACATCCAATGACTCATGTGGATCCATGTGGTTTATGAAAGAACACACATGCCATGACATCTAGTGGATCCATGTGGTTTATGAAAACAACACACATGAAATGACATCAATGGATCCATGTGGTATAGGAAAAGAACACACATGCAATCACATCTAGTGGATCCATGTGGTCTAGGAAAAGAACACACATGCACTGGCATCTAGTGGATCCATGTGGTCTATGAAAAGAACACACCATGCTAGAGTGGCATGATTGCATGTGTTCTTTTCCAAAACCGTAATGATGCATGATGGATCGGTGTTGATGTAGAGCTTGTTGGGGAACCCCAAGAGGAAGCTATGATGAGCACAGCAGCAAGTTTCCCTCAGTTATGAAACCAAGGTTTAATCAAACCAATAGGAGCAAGGAAACACCCCAAAGGTGTTGCTAGCTGAGCCTTGGCAGGGCGCACTACCGGTGCTAGTAGAAACATGGATACCTGCACAACACAACCATAGAACTTTGTCCCCAACTTGCGATGAGGTTGTCAATCTCACCGGGTTTGCTGAAAACAAAGGATTAAACGTATCGAATGGAAGGAAGTAATAGTTTGCAGAAAGTAAACACAAAGCAGTAAACAGTTTGTAGATTGTATGTAAAAGAAAGGACCGGGATCCATAGTTCACTAGAGGGGGCTCTCCTTAAGATAGATAACATGTTGGGTGAACAAATTACAGCGGGGCAATTGACAAACATCGAGAAAGCAATACATGCATATACTAATCATCTTGACTCCTTTGGAACTTGATTGGGCATTACAACATTATACATAGACCGCCATCCAACTGCATCTAATAATCCACCTTCAGGTTATCATCTGAACCCCCTCCAGTATTAAGTTGCAAGCAACAGATTATTGCTTTACGAATTGCGTGTAATGTAAACAATACGATTGTTCTATGAACAAAGGAGTGTTGTTTTCTCCCTAGTAGCAACATCACATCTAGTACCTTAGAGATTTCTGTCACTTCCACAGATTACCAGAGGCATGAACCCACTATCGTGCATAAATACTAACTCTTGGAGTTGCTAGCATCTACTTGGCCAAGATAGCTACTAACAACGGAAAGCATGCAAGATCACAAATAACAAAGACATGATAGAATCAATAATCAATCTGAAATAGCATCTCAATATCCATTATCCCTGCAAACACAACATGCAGAATTACAAATAGATGATCTTGATCATGAACGGAGCTCACAAGATCTAGACATGAAAGCACAAAGGAGGAGAACCAGCCATCTAGCTAGTACATGGATCCGTAGTCCAAAGATGAACTACTCACGCATCACACCGGAGGCTTGCATGATGATGGAGAAGGCCTCCAGGGTGAATTCCCCTCTTCGGCAGGGTGCCAGGAAGAGCTTCAGATCCCTCCCGATCTAGGGATGGAGATGACAGAGGCTACAAACTCTTTCGTGGATTTTTGATCGGGTACTTAGGGTTTTTGTCCCGAGGGCATCTTATAGGCGGAAGGAGAGGCCGATGGGGTGCTGGGGTCGGCCAGACCACCCCTTGGCGCGGGCCAGGCCTGGCCACGCGGCCAGGTGGTCTGGCCAGCCCCCAGCCCTTCTCCGTCTCGTATTCTGGCATCTGATGACTTCCAGAAAAATAGGCACTTTGGCTTTTGTCCCGTCCAATTCCGAGAATATTCATTTTCTGACTTTCCTGGAACCAAAAATATCATAAAACAGGCAACTGGCACAGTGGCTCTTGTTAATAGGTTAGTCCAAGAAATCATATGAAAAGTACTCCAAAGTGTGGACAAAACACAAGAAAGTGGATAAAACCAAGCATGGAACATCAAAAATTATAGATACATTTGCAATGTATCAACATCCCCAAGCTTAACTCTTGCTCGTCCTCGAGTAGGTAAGTGATAAAAAAGAAAGAATAATTTTTGAGGTGACATGCACCATCAAAGACTTGATCAAAGTATTTGTAAAACATTCAAAGCTGGGATCATAGTACTTCAATCATAACATGAAAGACAAAGTTCTAGAAATAAGACAAAGAAACTATGATGCAACATGAAAAGGCACAAACAAAAGATTCATGAATAACAATGCTTTTCAAGACATTTGTTTGTTTCACATAAAGAAAACATAGCATAATAGTATTCATCCTGTCCCTCATAGAGTATCAAATATAAATGCATAGGACATCTTCAAAGTTCATAAGAGTGACTAGATGAAAATAGTTTAAAACAAGCAATATCAAGTTATGCATCAATCAAATAGTCTTGGGACAATGCACATAGAACTAAGAATGTCCACTATGCTCTCAAAGCAGGTGCATAAAGGTAGAAAGTGGAGACTCAATATATAAGTGGAAGAAAGGCCTTCATAGAAGGAAGTAGGGATTCAAGTCTCATAAAGAGCTTCCAAAAATTATGGTACTTCTAGCTTTCAGCTCTCATTGCCCCTATCATAAGCATCTTGAAGTGATTAAGCTTAAAGTGAACAAACTATGGTGTACATGCTTGACGAAGTATAAGTTAGAAATCTCATGTCCCTTGTATACGAGGGCCGCTCCTCATGCTACTCAAGTTTAGTCACCGGTAAGTTCTTGTCATCGTAAGTACATGTGTATCATAGAGAACCGCCAAAAGGGTACCCCTTGCCCGATGATACGAAAGAATCCCCATATCAAAATGACAAGGCAAGCAGACAACGAGCATCTCAACAATCTTCTTATTTACCATGGGAATATGGTTCTTTTTTCTCTCTTTCCTCTATTCATAATCTCTTTTTTCTCTTTTCCTCTTTTTTTCTCAATATAGGACTCTTTTTTATAAGAAGAATGCTTCATAGACAGCTCATTATGGTTACGCTGCAGGTTTCCACCATGTCAGCATGGATTGGACCAGCGGCCCAGGCGTTTCTCTAACACATATACATAACTCCATGGACTTACAAGCTCCCCTTTCATTTCACACCGACGACATCCATATACAAAAGAGCATGATATCAACTAGGTACAGGTACCAAGTGCAATGTTGAAAGTGTTCCCCATGACAGCATGGTTCTGCTAATTCCCAACAAATACTGCAAGCATATACAACATAGACGACACAATGGTTCAAGTTTATTAAGGGCAAGAAAAGTAAAGTGTGCCATCAAGTTCGTGAGAGCTTTAATCACTTGTTTTCTCATAACAAGTTTAATTCGGAAGGTAAACAAAAGAATGAATATACTTGGAATAGCATAAGCTAGTAGGTAGGTATGGTGGACTCTTTGGAATAACCTGGTTTAGGGAGTTGGATGCATGAGTGGAACTCATACTTGGTTGTGGAGGCTAGCAAAAGACTGGGAGCGACAAACTAAGAGAGCAAATAATGGCCATAATCATGCAGAGCGACAAAACATCATTGATCAAAGCATAAAGTGGTACTACAAGTTAAAAAATAAAGGATCATAAAGGCTATGGTGACTTGAGATAGTCATAACATGGTGTGAGCAGGCGCCAAGTCAACCCAAATAAAGCATCAAAGGAGAATACAACTATACTATGCTTTAATATGCTTAAACAACACAGGATTCATCCAAGGCACATTAAGCAATCTCAATTGTTTATAACAATTAATCCTACAACAAAGAATACTAAGCGTAAATCTAAAACAATATCAAGCATGGCATGAGAAAGCATAGGCCATAGTCAAAAACAAGCTCTTTTTACCACATAAGCATGAACTTTCCTACTCTTTTCCAATCCAAACCAAACTATTTGAAAACCAATGCATGAAAGAGGGGGTCCAACCAATTTATTCAGAAAACTAAGAAAACAAAGAAACCAAAAACCAAAACGAAAACGAAAAAGAAGACGCTCCAAGAACAACACAACTGTGCATGAAACAATAAAAATGAAGCGTTTGGAAGAAACCTAGGATTTTTATTGATGAAGAGGGGGATGCCTTGGGCATCCCCAAGCTTTGACGCTTGTACTTCTGGGATATTTCTTGGGGTGACACGCGTGGCATCCCCAAGCTTGAGCTTTAGTCCATCCTTCATCTCATTACTCATTTCTTCCATACACCTGAAATTTTTCCTTCATACAAAACTTCACACAATCTTTATTAGCAACATTAGTGCACTCAAGATAATAAGTCTTAAGGTTCAGTTCTAACACCAATAAACTTCCATTATAACACTAGCTACTGAAGCACTTCCCTCAAAAATCTCAATTCCCCAAAAGAACTCAAAAAGGAACCAACAAGAAGCAAATGCGGAAAATGGCGAAATCTATCAAAATAGACTAGCAGGTAAAGAAGAATTTTTTTGAAGACCTTATGTTGCTCAAATCAAAAAGTTTTAAACTAACGAATGTTAGATAACAACCTGGGGCAGAAGCACAAAAATTCATGCCTCAAAAATACGTTCAGAGATTTTAGACGAAGTTTTACTGTGAAGCACAGAAATCTGTTTCGGGACAGCAACTTTCCCAATCATTACTTCTCTTTCATTAGAGGTTACTCTTGGCACAAAAAGCAAATAAAAAGGATAAGGAGCGGTTATTACTCTTCCAAGACTCATCTAAAACTTTTGGGTTATCTCCCAATAAGTACTTTTCCTTAACGCCTTTAAGTTAGGCATGATAGTTTGAGAAGGTGCTCACATAAGAAATATGAATTGAAGTGAAAGAGAGCATCAAGAAGCAAATTCAAAACACATTTAAGTCTGACCCACTTCCTATGCATAGGAATCTTGTATGCAAATAAATTCACAACGAACAAAGTGGCAGGCATAGGAAGATAAAACAAGAGTAACTTCAAAACTTTCAGCATATAGAGAGGTGTTTCAGTACCATGAAAACTTCTACAACCATATTTTCCTCTCTCATAGTAATTTTCAATAGCCTCATGAATAAACTCAACAATATAACTATCACATAAAGCATGCTTTTCATGATCTACAAACACTAGAGCTTTATTATAAACATTTTCAAAAGAATCCTCAGGAACATGGCATTCGTCCTCCTTTGGTAAGCATGGGGGACAATCAAATAATGTAAGGGGTAACGAGTTACTCTCATTAGAAGGTAGGGATGGGTATATCCATTCTTCCTCCTCTTGATCATCACTCTCCTCCTCTTTTTCATCCAATGAGCTTCCAGTTTCAGCAATTTCTTCTTCCATAGGCTCCTGCAAGGCATTAGTCTCTTCCATTGGTGGAGAGCATCTATTAAGATATTCAAGAATATATCCATTTTCTACCTTGTAATTATCAAAGAAAAATTTAAGTATATCATAAACCTCATATTTATAAGGTGAATCATCAGTATTTTCAAGTAACCTAGCAAGTTCAAATGCACCCTTCCAAGCAATTAATTCTTCAATTTGTTCCACATCATAAAAGTCATAATTCCCTTTAACATAAGAAGATATGGTAACATTATCATTATACTCACATTGAAAAGGGAGGTGTTTATACCTCCTACAGCAACAAGATTTATCAAAGAAATAAGTAACATTATAAGTAGAGCACACGTAAACGAGCTCTAAGTGGATTTACCCACCTCTTAGTGATGGTGGATAAGTTCACCAAGTGGATCGAGGCTAAACCTGTCACTAGTTGTGATGGAGCAACAGCCAAAAGATTTGTCGAGGATGTTATAATCCGGTAAGGTTATCCGCATAGCATTATCACGGACAACGGGAGTAACTTTTCTATGGGAGAACTGGCTGAATTCTGCGATGAACAAAATATCTGGCTTGACATTGCATCAGTCACACATCCACAAGCTAACGGACAAGTTGAAAGAGCAAATGGTTTAATTCTACAAGGCCTGAAACCAAGACTCGAAGCACCACTATGACGTGCTGCGGGGTCTTGGGCAGAAGAATTACCTTCTGTAATTTGGAGTCTTCGAACAACTCCGAACAGGTCAACAGGATACACACCTTTCTTCTTGGTCTATGGCGCAGAAGCAGTTCTTCCTAGTGATTTAATTCATACTTCTCCTAGAGTGGCCGTGTATATCGAAGAGGATGTCGAGATTTCTCGACAAAATGATCTCGACTTAGTTGAAGAAATTTGCGTCGTTGCTGAAATGAGATCTACAGCCTATCAGCAGAAGTTACGCAAGTATCATAGCCAGAGAGTCCGAAATAGATCTTTCAATAAAGGTGATTTGGTTCTCCGGCTTGTGCAACAAAGAAAGCACAAACTTTCCCCAGTATGGGAAGGGCCCTTTTTAGTTAGTCGAGTATTGCACAATGGATCGTACTACTTAACTGACATGAGGCCAGTCAAAGAAAGACTTTCTACTAAGAAGAGAAAGAGAGCTGGAGGCAGTACAAATCCGGATGAGTTAGACAGACCATGGAATATTTCTCAGCTATGTCCCTTTTATTCTTAGTTTATCCTTCTTTGTAATCATACATATGTACATGTTCTATGAGAAATAAAAGCTTTGGTTCCCTCAAGTTTTTCTGGGAAGTTCTTAGACCATATTATTTCCGAATGATCATGTCATAGTCGAAAATCCTAGAATGCTTGAAAGTACTTTATGCTCATGTCCGTTCTGGTCTAGATTTCCGATTCTAAAAACTGCTACCTTCGGGTATAACTCTAAAAGTTTCTAGTCTTTACTTTGGTTATTTATCTGATTGCCAGATTCGGGCATTTTCCGAGTTGTGAATTGTTGGTACTGGAAGGCGGCTTTGTTTCCGAGTTTAAACTAGTTTAGCAATTGAGCTCCGTTGCTCGTCAAAGTTTCCGGCTGAAGGTATAGCCGGCTCACGAAAGGGACGAGGCGGAAAGCCAGATAAACAATAAGTCGAGACGAAAAATATAAGTGCTTATGAAAACATTTCAGGCACGCAAAAATTTCAAAAGTCAAAAGTGCTGAATAGATCAAAAGCTTAACACTTGCAAAAATAAATAGTACTTAATATTTACAATCACATCAGTTTTTCCAGAATAATACAAAAATTTCTGGTCTACAATGCAGGAGAAGATGAAGGATCTGTTGGCTCGCTGGTCGCTCCGCCTTGATATCGTTCCGAGATGTCTGCATCCGAGTTGGTGCGTTCATCGTCGGAAACTTCTTCGGCTTCTTCGGCGGGAGGAGGCGGAGTAGCCACGTGGGTGAAGAAGGGGATCTCGTAGCTGGTCAGATCAGCTACATGGCACCCGTATCCGGTGCAGGAGTGCATGATGGCTTGAAGGTCCTGCTCCTGGCCGTCTTTGTCTACCTTGCAGTACCCTTTAGTCACTTGCCATATCTCCATGTTTCCATGATGGCTCATGACCATGGAGAGGGCGTTTTGCGCAGCAGTCCACGCGTAGGACATATTCCAGTCCTGAACAAGCCGCGACATCTCCTTGGCCCTGTCCCGCACCTCAAAATCTGACATGCTTGGCATGTTCGGAATCCTGAGAGACTCGCCAATGTCCTCAAGGGACTGGCGGTAGTCATGAAGAAGGTCACCGACTTGGGTAAGCCGGTGAGTGCGGGGCTCGGACGAGGAAGAGTCCGACAGCTTTAGAGGACCTATACACAAAACAAGTCAAGAAAAATCCGACATTGATAAAAGTCAAAGAAAAGATAAGTCAGAGAGGTGGAACGTACCAAGAATGACATCGTCAATCTTGGTCTTCTCCTCCCGGAGACTCTAGAGTTTAGCCCGGAGCACCTGGGGTATGTCCTTATCTCTGCCAAGATCATCCTTGAGGTCCGAGATTACTTTATCTTGAGCGGCAATCTTGCAATCGCGCTCTTCAGTGGCCATGGAGGAGGATTTCAGGACTTGAGCTATGCTCGTTTCATGATCCGTCTTGAGCTTATCTAGCTCTTGGCGAAGTCCCTTGTTTTCCACCACTCGGGTTTTGAGGTTCTCGGCCTCTTCAATCATAGCGATGGATTGTTTCACCAACGCTGTAAGACAAAAAGAACAACAGTTCAGAAAAATTCGACATAGAAAAAGCAAATGACAAGGTTTGAATCTCGAAATGTTTACCTTCTGCTTCATCCTTGGCTACCTTGAGCTCAGCATTTTTAAGCCGGAGAGCTTTGATCTCTCTCCGCTTGTTACAGACATTGGACAATAATTCCTAGTTATAGGAACATACTTTCTGTAAGTCAGAATACCCAAAGTCAGAAAGCTACTTAAGACTTGGGCTAATATTTTTTGCTAAATATCAGCACAAGCCTTGGGGGCTACACTAGTTCGTTCTTTGGCATCCTAATGAAAGCATAAACTCGGATTCTATATCCTACTTCATACTTCGGGGCTAGAGGATATGATATAACATAATGTAAAAACAAGAGTTGGAATTCCGACTTACATATTGCTCGCGGGTGAGTTTGTCTAAACCCGCGTTCACTTCAGCTCCCACCTTCTCTGCGAGAGTAAGAGGGATCACTGGAGCTATTGGAAGCTCGCCAGTCCTGATCCTCTTGTCACGAAGGCGGACTTGAGTGAGAAGGTTAGAGAACTTGACGTCCTCTGCTTCTTGTGCCTCCTCTTCAGGGGATAGATGGCTTTTGTCCAGGACTTTCCTGGCTAGCCGCTAGATCTCCTCTGCAGATTTCTGGGTCAGGCCAAATTTGGCAAGACCCAGATTGTTGAGGAGGTTTTCGGCGAAGACTTCAGCCGAGGGATCATTACCCGAAGAGGGTTCACCCTTATCTTGACCTGACGCACCCACAGTGCCATCAGTGTGTGACCCAAGGATCACGGGCTCCATTTGAGGAGCTGGATCTTTTGCAGCTTCCGACGAGATAACCGGAGGTGCAAAAGGTTGAGGAGCCAGAGTCGGAGGAGCTATGGCAGGCGAAGCTATGACAAGCTTCGTCTGGCGTAAGGGCTTCGAAGAAATCCCTTTCCCCTTTCCCTTGATGATTGATTTTGCTATGATAACGTAACAAAGTCAGAAACGTTACATCTCGGAAAGAAGTTTAAGTAAAGCACAAAGATGGGAAAGTTGTGACGGAAAGAGTACCTCTTCACGACAGGCACCTCCTTTGTGCCAACCGCCACTGTCGGAGCTTTGCGCTTCTTGAGCACAAGATCCGGTAGTGGAACCACTTCCACCTCCTGAGAGAACTCCGGAGGGTATCCTTCGAGCGGAGCAAGTTCCAACTCGGGGATGTCAGCAAGCTGAAAACAAGAAAACGTATCAGCATTGCAATATAACTCAAAGATAGAAACACATAAAAGATGTAATGATAAAAGCTTATCGGCACCACGGGGTTTTCTGCCGTGTGCATGTCCAGAGAAACCTCTGGAATCCGCCTCTCGATCCACTCCTTGATCAGCCACTTGATTTGGCTTATGTAGCCTTGAGTGGTGTAGACCTTGGGGCTGATGCGGAAGGAGTCGGTCAGAGAAGACGTGACGGAATGCATCAGTCTATCCCCGTGGTACTGAAGTGGCTGGATCCGGCATGAGACCGGAACACTGGACCAAGTCGGATCCCTTCAGATCGTTGTGCTTGATCAGATATTCGATCCGCCTCTTAGCGAGGATCAGATCATCTGTAAGAGCCGGAGCAGCCTCGTCCCAGGAAGGCTAGGCCATGGCAGCTCCGTCAACAAAAACCGGCAAAGCAGTATCTTTGCCGGGAGCCGGAATATCCCTATGGTAGAAAAAAGTGGCTGGCCATTGTTTGACCGAGTCACTGGTAGAAATTTTGGGATATGCCCGGTCTCGTCTAAGAGAAAACCTAATGGTGTCGGTGATGTAAGGAACACCGGTAGTGATGGAATTCCTCCGGACATGAAAGTAAAACCGGAAGAGAAGCAAACTCGGCCTAATGCCGAGAAAGCCCTCATAGCGCTATATGCGCTCATTTCTAGAAGAGAATTGGGAGGAAGATTGTGGAGTTGAACTCCATAGTGATCTATCACCTCGGAGAAGAACTCCGAGGGAGGAAAGGACAAACCTCGGTCCATATGAGTACCAAAGTGAACTCGCTCGCCCTCGTGTGGGTTGGGGAAGGTTTTGTCGGAGCCGCTCCGCCAGTCGCCGGCGACGAGTAACCCCTCCTTCTCCACATTCTTGAGGCCTGCCTCGTCGAGGGCGCAGGGGATCCAGATTCCCCTGTAGCTTTCCTTCTCCGCTGCAGCTTCCGCCTTCGCCGCTGCCGCCGCTGCCGCCAAACCAGAGGAAGAAGATGAAGAAGCCATTTTTCGCCTCGATCTCCATGCACGCATTGAATCGGCGCCTCGGTTCTGCAGACCGCGGACCCACCAACGGTCGTGCTGACGGAACACTCTCAGATGACGTGACTTGACCATGCTTGTGTTAGGTGGCGTTAGAGACCAAGTTCCGGCTTAGTTTGAAAACGAGCTGGAAAATCCGAGTAACCAACTGAAAGGTCCGACTTATTTTTTAAGACCCGGATCATATCTTTTGTTGTGAAGTTTCAGGAACCCTTCAAGATTCCGCAAGCCGAAGATCAAGCTAGACGATGATAAATCCGACTCTAGATCTTGGAGGCCTCCGGGGGCTGCTGTTGGGGATATACTTTCTGGGTATCCTCACAGTTCCTCATTGACCAGGGTGGCCCACTTCGGGTTAGAGCTTTGCTTCACGGGTGGCCCAGTCAGGGAGAAAGACGGAGTCCAATCCGGCTACAGGAAGGCCCAGAAGACTTACCGACTTAGGCCCATAATGTTACTTGTAGTTCAAGATGTACTTTGCAACAGACTCTTAGTCGTAGCCGGATAGATCTCTCCTGAAAACCCTAGGCTGGATATCTATATAAGCCGTCCTAGGGAGAGCCTTTAGGGCACCTCAATAGTCTACAATCTCAACTCGCACAGGCGAAACCCTTGTAACCCATATTCTGGCTCTGTCGTATTACTGGATTGCTAGCAGGAGTAGGATCCATCCAAAGCCAGCGGATTCGAACCTGGGTAAACTTGTGTGCTCACCGTCCCGGAATACCGTACGTCTCACCCCCCTCTCTTCCGCACACCTCGAGGACCCCCTCATGGCATACTTGTCATCAATCCGACGACATGCGTGCCCCATTAACTGATGGTTGCAAACAACCTGCACATCTAGGTGTGATGCATCCATGAAAAACTTTTGCTAAAATAAAACATCATACATCAGCCTCTGCTTGAACAGTAATGAGAAGAAAAGGGCAGTTGAGTCACAGAACATACGGGAACTCTGTCGTAGAACTCTGCTCTAACATCCGGCCTCTCCTTGTACTCTTTCTAGCGGGGGAAGATAGGCATACCAGTCCTGACTGTTTTTACACACTCAGTGGCAAACTTGGAAGCAATAGTTCTTCCTGGAGGAATGGAAAATGGAAGCTTTCCTCCTTTGGACACGTTCTCACGCTGCTTCCCCATGTTTTTGCCCTCAAGACAACTTGAGGATCATCATGTTTAATAGTATCTTCAGAAGGATGATGGCCAAAATCATCTACAAACATATAATGTGGAGACAGTGTTCTACCATATAATAAGTGCCATTCAAACAATATAATGTGCTTTCCTTGGGGAGTTGGTTGCTTTCCTAGGGTAGTTGTCTACTCGTCTTGGACTGCTGCCTTCTTGCCATGGAGTGCTGCCATCTCGATTTGGGCTACTACCTTCTCTCCTCGAGCATACGGATCTGTAGGACTCTAAGTTTCTTGGGAAGAGGTCGCAACACTTGGCCGTCTTGGTGGGCCCCATGGAGAACTTGGAGGTGGAAGTACTTCTGGCGGATTCCCCTTGGACCTAGTATGTCTTGTACTTTCTGTCGAGGCAGCCATGCTAAACGAGACGCGCTTCCGAGAAGCTGATCCACCACCAACAACCATCCTTGTCATGACAACAGGTTTCTTCTTATATTTCCTCTTCTCAGTCTACACAATTCAAAGGTAGTCAATTCAGGATAATAAAAAAGCACAACATATATGGAAAATTAAGTAACCAAATAATTACACAAATGATGAGCATGCAAGTAAGGGGACTACCTCCAGCTCATCCTTCCCCTCCTCTTCAGGATAATAGTCAGATCCAGAGCCTTCATCCTTGCTCTTTTTAGGGGAGAATTCAATGGGAGATGGATAAACAAGGGGCCTAAGACCCATTTTTTGCATCCGCGCATTGTTTCTCGTGATGTTTTCTAGCCGTCTTTCTTCCATGGGATGCAATTGTGGTTCTATCATGAATAAATAACTCTTTAGTAAGCTACAAAAATATAACCTATGTCCTATGGTATTGATTGTAATATACTAATCATAATGTCCAACTGACATGGGTATACCCTACAGGTACTCGAGCTTGGTATATACGGCCTGAATACATATAAGCCCACGGTGTCGCCAAGGCCCAAATCAAGAATTCGAGTAACCTATGGACTCTCGATTTCTTGAAGAACAAGAAGAAGCTAAAGATCTAAAGTTCAAAGGGGAAAACCCTAACTTGTAACCGACTCGACCTGCTACCCGAGACCTAGCCTATCTATATAAAGGATAGGAGGGGGCAGCGAGGAGGACACACGCAACCCTAGTTTCCACAACCCTTGCCAGATTGCATCTACGCACCATTGTAATCTTCGATTCCTTTGATAATTCCACGAGCAGACAAGCAGGAGTAGGGACCTCTACGAGGCCTGAACCTGGGTAAATCTTCGAGTCCCCTGTGTGCTTGTTTGCTAGCTAATAGATGTCTCCAGCGCTCCCTCCTTCTCCAAAACCCAAGTCCATAACAATGGGAATTGATGAGTTAAACCCTCGTCAATTGGCACCGTCTGTGGGAATTGGGAGTGCTGATGTTGTGGCTTCTTCGGCCCCATCAACCGCGATCTACAACTCCGCAACAGCGGAGATTCGCCAGCTCTTCGGCGCTTTCGACTTCACCGTCCACACGCCGGCCACTCGCCCGGCTTTCGAGTCCGTGGGCGACGGGATCAGCCTGGCAATAGGGAGCTTCCGCTTCCAAGTTGGCCAGATGGGCACGCTCCGCATGCCTGACCAGCCAACGGTGCCGTCGATTGCCCCAGCATCATGGTTCCCTCCATTGATGGGCACCCTCGGTGAGCTCAACGCCCCGACAACAGTCGAGAAAACGGTCAACGACAGCAGTCGCGACTCCGATCCGAACGATCTGGCCACTGAAGATGGAGCCTATGGCTCCGGATCTGAGAGCTGTGGAAGCAGCAGCTTCCCAAATCACTTCATGTGCGCCGTCATCAACGCAGGCGATACCTCTGCCAACCGTGACAACACGGGCAATCGCGGTAACAAAACCGACCCGCCTCTCGGTGGCAATGGCGGGAATGGTGGCAACGGCGGCAATCGCATCCCCATAAACAATGGAGGAGCAGTCGAGCCTCCGACCATAATAAACGAGCAAACCGGCGAACGCGTCGCGATCAGGCTCAACGAGCAGGAGTGGGATCGCTGTCGTGAGGCCTTACGAGGCACCCCTCTACCCTTCGGATCTCCACAAGAACTGCTAATGGGATACCATTGGCTCCTGAAGGAGGAATTCAAGCGCCAAGTGCAAACAATCGCGCAACTCGAGGCGCGCAAAAAGGCGGCAGATGAGTCGAGCCTTCGACATGCTAGGCTCTCCTCCCACGGAGGATCCTCCTCAAAGGGCAACGAGTACCTCGCAAACAAGAGACGATCTCGGATGGCCCATCTCACCGAGCAAGAACGCATAGAAGCTGCAAAGGTCCTTGACTTCAGCTCTATGACAGTCGATACACGGGGCAACATGGTCCCCAAGATGCCGCAGGCCATGGTGACCGCAGCCACCATGTACGTTCTCAACAATCAGCCGCTAGCTGGAGATCCCCGAGCCGCTATGCACCGATCTACGATCACAGGCTTGGGACTAGTCGAAGCCGCCCTCGACAAGGAGCCAACACCGGAGCCGAAAAAGGCAAAGCGCTACTCCTCGCCCTCATCTAGCAACGACAGTCATGACCTGTCTCGACGTCGCCGCTCACGGATGACACGATCATGACTATGATGCGTGCAATGACATCACGCAGTGCAAGATCGACAAATCAAGGGCGTGACATGCTCAATCGACTGACTCGGAAGAAGAAGACGTGGAGCTCTGTGGCGCCAGATGCTTCAGCAGGTCCATCAGGCAGATGCGAATGCCCAAGGGGTTCAAAATCCCGTCGGAGAACCCGAAGTTTGACGGCCTACAGGACCCGAAGATCTGGCTGGAGGACCACATCTCCTCTGTCAGGCTCCATGGCGGCAGTCGAAGCACGACCATGCAATGCCTACAGCTGCAGCTGTAAGGCGCCGCCCGAGCGTGGCTCAACAACCTCCCACGCGGATCCATTCACAGTTGGGATGAGCTGGTTTATAGCTTTGTGCGCAACTTCAAGGGCACCTACAAACGGCCTGCATCAATCGAACAGCTGAGATGCTGCCAGCAAAGATCAAGAAAATCGCTACGCTCCTACATCCAAAGGTAGTCCATCATCAAGAACTCCGCAGAGAATATCTCGGAAGATTGCACGATTGATGCATTCAACGGCGGTGTCCGCCGCATAGAGCTCAGGGAGGAGCTGGGCCGCTCAAAGCCCAAGACCATCGACCACCTGATGGAAATCCCGAATCGGTGGGCTGACGGAGAAGATTCGGTGAAGAATCGCGCTCACTCCGACGAGGAGGCAGAACTCGAGCGCAGACGCGACCGCCGAGGCAAACGTCGCATGCGCATCTACGATGACCGCAACAACGTCAACATGGTCACAGCCGGCTATGCCGACAGACGCGATGACAACTGCAACAGCGGATACCACAGCGGTGGATACCGCGACTCCGGGAAGACCACGCAAGTGTGGCAACGCCGCAATCGCGATGAGGCACCCGTGACATCCATTGAAGACAAATTATCCGGGCCATGTATGGTGCACTTCTACATCGACAAGCATGACGGAAAGAAGAAGTCCAGCCACCTCCTCAAGGACTGCCACGAGTTCCTCAAACTACATGAAGGATTAGCTCGGATGGATCGCAATGCAGTCGAAAGAGGCTACAGAGCGGCTCCAGGCGCCATGGCACATGGCGCTCCACCACCACCACCTGGAATGCCCCCAAACGCAGCTGCGCCGGACCAGCACCAGGGAGGTGAACCCTACCCACGGGCCATGGGTACTATGATGATCCAAAAAGGATGCCTCTCCAATCGGGTGTAGAAGGCCATCACTCGCCAAGTCAACTTGGCCACACACTCGCCACCATCTACCACTGAGTACCTCAGCGGAAGTGAGTCCTACATCTCCTTCGACAAACGTGATCACCTGCCTCAAGTACCTCATCCAGGCCACTGTCCCCTCGTACTTGAGGAACAAATTGGAGGCTTCAACATGAGCCGCGTCTTCATGGACGGCGGAAGCGGCATCAACCTTATATTTGCGAGTACCTTGCGAGCAATGAGGATCCCTCTGACTTGCCTCGAGGCCTCGGACACAACATTCCACGGCATCGTCCCAGTAAAAGGCATATATCCCCTAGGCAAAATCAACCTCGACGTTATCTTCGGCACGCCAAAAAAAATTCGGCGCGAGTGCATCGACTTTGAGGTTGTCGACTGGCCCTTACAGTATCATTGCATCCTCGGACGTGTCGCGTTCGCTAGGTTCATGGCAGTACCACACTATGCCTACCTGTAGATGAAAAAGCCAGGCCCCAATGGCGTCATCATAGTCAGCGGGAGCTTCGAGAGGTCCGACAGTTGTGACAGGGAATTCAACAGAATTTCCCAGTCCTTCGTCATGCAGGAAGAACTCGCGAGACTAAAGGAGTCGACAGACAACAGTCTTCCTCCCCTAAGCCAGCCAAGCTCGCCTGATCTATCTTTCGACTCATCAGTGCACACAAAGAAAGTGCAGGTCCACCCATCGAATCCCGCCAAAACGGCCCTCATCGCCAATAACTTGTGTCCCGCATAGGAACTCGCGCTCGTTGAATTCCTCTGTGAGCACTGGGAAATTTTCGCCTGGTGTCCTGCAGACATGCCTGGAGTTCCCAGGGAATTCGCCGAGCAGGCACTCAACGTCAACCCAGACGCAAGGTCGGTCAAGCAAACAATCCAGCGATTATCTAAGCCACGGGCGAAGGCAGTCGGAATGGAGATCAACAGACTCCTCGATGCCAAATTCATACGCGAGATCAAAGAAAGCACTTGGCTCGCCAACACGATGCTGGTACCAAAAAAGGACACGGATATCCTACGGATGTGTGTGGACTTCACCTCTCTTAATAAGCACTGCCCAAAGGATCACTTCCCATTGCCGCGCATCGACCAGATCATCGACTCCACCACGGGATGCGAGTGCATCTGCTTCCTCGACGCCTACTCAGGCTATAACCAGATTCGAATGAAGGAGGAAGATCAAGAGAAACAGCGTTTACAACACCCTTTGGTGTGTTCTGCTACCAAATAATGCCCTTCGGGCTAAAGAACACGGGAGCCACCTACCAGCGGTGCATGCAGGCTTGCCTCAAGGAACAACTTGGTCGCAACATTCAAGTCTATGTCGACGACATAGTAATCAAGACCAAAGAGGAAGCCTCCCTAATCGACGATTTGCGTGAAACCTTCGCCAACCTCGACCGCTACCGGATCAAGCTCAATCCGGACAAATGCGCCTTTGGCGTCCCATCTGGGAAACTACTCGGGTACCTCATCTCCGCGAGAGGAATCGAGGCAAACCTGAAGAAAATAAAAGCCATACTGGCCATGGAGAAGCTAAAAACATAAGGGGCGTTCAGCAGTTGGCTAGGCGAATCGCGGCCCTCAGTCGATTCATCAGTCGAATGGGTGAAAAGGCACTGCCCTTCTACCAACTCCTCCGCAAAGCTGAAAAGTTCGAGTGGACCAACGAAGCACAGGAAGCATTCGAAGACCTCAAGCGCCTGCTATCCACCTCGCCAGTACTAGTGACCCCCCCGGGAAAGAAAAGCACTGTTGCTATATATCTCCGCCACCAACTAGGTGGTCAGCACAGTGCTCATCGTCGAGCGAGCCGAGGAAAACAAGGTCCACGGATTACAACGCCCAGTATACTACCTCAACGAGGTCCTCACGCCAACAAAACAGCGGTACCCGCACTACCAGAAGCTGGCGTACAACGTCTTCATGACCGCCCAGCGACTGCGCCATTACTTCCAGGAACACCCAATCGTGGTGATCAACGATGCCCCGTTGGGGCATATCCTCAACAACCCCTATGCCACGGGATGAGTCGCGCTTTGGGGAATAGAATTGTCTCCACGAGACATTACATACGAAAAGCGTGACGCAATCAAGTCGCAAGTACTTCCTGACTTTCTCGTGCACTGGATGGAGAAACAACTTCCTGACAAACCAGATATGTCCTACCTCTGGACAATGCACTTCGACGGGTCCAAGCGGAAGGACGGAGCAGGTGCAGGTGTCATACTGACATCACCTCAAGGGGACAAGCTGAAGTACATCCTATGAAGGCAGTTCACTGCCTCCAACAACGAAGCTGAATATGAGGCCCTGCTACACGGGATGCGGATGGCAAAATCCTGCAGCGCCAAAAGGCTCATTATTTACGGCGACTCCAAGTTGGTCATCAACCAAACAATGCATGAGTGCGACGCACTGAACGGCAACATGATCGCCTATCGCGACCTCTACGACACATTCGAAGGGGACTTCGACGGCTGCGAACTGCGACACGTAGGCCGCGAAAGCAATGAAGAGGCAGACGCACTCTCCAACATGGGCTCTATCTGCGCCCCATACCACCTGGGGTATTTCTCGAGCACATCTGCGAACACTCCATCAAGCCAAAGGCAGCAGAGAAGAAAACAAGCGTGACAACGGACTCGGGGGCTACGCCACCCAATGAGCCAATGGCACTCAACGACCTGGAGCTAGACATAGGACTCGAAGGACCAATGAGCGTCATGATGATCGAATCATCCTGGACTCAGCCGTACATCACGTACCTCCTCAGCAAAAGGCTACCGGACGACCCGAATTATGCACGGCACATCGCGCAGCAATCCAAGGCATTCGCTGTTAGCAATGGCGAACTATACAAGCGCAGCATCACAGGAGTACTCCAGCGATGTGTCTCCACGGCTGATGGAAGAGCTATCCTCCTAGACATCCATGAGGGAACCTGTGGACACCACGCTGGCAGTCGTGCCCTCGTGGCCAAAGCTCTACGAGCTGGGTTCTACTGGCCTACGGCCATGCGTGACGCCAAGGACATCGTCTAGAAATGCAACGCGTGTCAACAATTTGCGGACAAGCCGCACGCACCTGGCGCAGAGCTCCGGCCAATCCCATTGGCCTGGCCCTTCGCGCAATGGGGACTCGACATGGTCGGCAAGCTCCCCAAGTCCTCACGAGGAGGTTACGTCTACCTCCTGGTAGCAGTCGAAAAATTCACCAAATGGATAGAGGCCATGCCAGTGACCAATCAATCAGGGCACAGTGCGGTCAAGTTCTTCGAATCCATCGTCTTCCGCTTCGGATTGCCACACAGCATCATCACAGACAACAAAACAAACTTCACGTCCAAGAAGTTCCAAGAATTCTGTGAGAATCGGGGAATCAACATCAGCTACGCCTTGGTCGCACATCTGCAGACCAACGGTCAGGTCGAAAAGGCGAACGGGCTCGTCTGCAGCGGCATCAAGAAGCGACTCCTCCAACCACTCGAACAAGCCACGGGCTGCTGTCCAGACGAATTGCAATCAGTACTTTGGAGCCTACATACAACTCCAAACAGTACTATGGGCTACACCCCGTTCTTTATGGTGCACGGGGCTAAAGCGGTGCTACCCGCCGAGGTACGGTACAAGGCGCCGCGCGTGGTCGCTTACAGCGAGAAGGAGTCATCTCTTGCACTCGAAGACTCCGTCGACCTCCTTGACGAGGCAAGGGAAATCGTCGCGGAAAGATCAACGATCTACCAGCAGAACCTGCGCAACTACCACAGTAGGAGGCTACGCCCCAGATCCTTCGTCGAAGGCGACCTGGTCCTGCGACTAAAGCAGCAAGGACATCTCAAGCTCGAGTCCCCCTGGGAAGGACCATACGTGATTACAGAAGTAATCCTAGGTGGCCCCTATCGCCTTCAAGATCTAGAGACAGGAGTCACATACTCCAACCCCTGGAACGTCGTGCAGCTGCGACGCTTCTACCCTTAGTCATTTTTACTTTTACATCACAAATAAGGCACTCAGCCAAGGCTACTTAGCCACGCATTGTACTTCGTACTGTCTCACGAATAAATAAAGCTAAGTGCCCCAAAACTCTGTGTTCTCCTTTATTTTTCATAACTTATCCACTCGGGGGCTGCGCCACCCTATACACATCTGTTCTACGAACTAAAAACGCGATATCCTGAGTAGCTGGCAAATCAATCGAAACCCTTGACACAACATCAACCCAGTTGCAACGCACTTTTGTGTTGACAAGGGACTGAGATAAGTGCATGGCCAGGCTAACGAAAAGGAATCGCATAGTGCAACACACTCACACGCTAACAAGCTCTTTATACATAATCGACAGTCAAATTATACACGACATACATACAAACTTTACAACATTGGTACACTTATGTGCAGGATACAAATTAAGCTACTGCTGCAACAAAAGAACGTTGGTCTGCTCCTCGAAGAAATCGACGATCTCCTCTGCTGGGCGATCCACTGCCTGATAATGCGGCACCATATCCCAAGCAGAACCTGCTGGTGGCGCAGGTGGCCTAGCCGAAATTGACGCAACGTCTACGTCCGGCCTATGTAGTCGCACCAGCGATAGAGCGGCCTTGGCACCAGCCACCAACTGTTGCCTTACACACTCGCGAACCGCAGCCAGGTCTTGGAACTTGGCAAGAAGAGCCAGCAGGCTTGATGGAGCAACATCTAGCGGAAACATCGTCCGATAAATGTTCTTCAAGCATGACTACGACTTCTTCAGAAAGTGCAGCACTCGTGACGCACGATCCTACAGGGTCGCCAGCGCTATCGCACGATCATGATCCACCCAGAAGTATCCACTCTTCTGAAGTTGCTCTTGTGTCAGATCATGCATGCGAATAGCAATTCTATCCTGCTCATCCTGCGGATGACGCGCGCTGACAACTATACAAAGCAACAACGGAAGCATAAGGACAGCACACCACTGCGAGTAACTATAAGGAAAAGATAAGGGTAAGCAAACTAACACTTAAATTGGTCGCCCAGCTGCGTCATTTTCTCCCAGCAGATACTGCTCTCGGGCTGTCGCTTTCTCTGCCGTTGACTTCCATACATCCGCGTTACCACAGAGCACGGGCAATTCATGCTCCAACTGCTTCACGCGGTCATGCAGTCGTGAAAGCAGCGACAGCTCATCCACCCTGGAGCGCGGTGGTGCCGAAGTATCATCAAGGGGCGGCGAATCCTGAGGTTCCCTCAAAGGATCACTTGATGTACAATACCATAAGCCAATCAAGAAGCAAATAAGAAGATCAAATCGACACAGACAAAATATTCGAGTGCATTCAAGATTGGCAAAGTATCCACAGATACACACGCCAAAGGCATGTTCTTGGCGACACGCATAAACTAATCAACTATTAGAAAGCTACTAAGGAGCGATTGGCTTCTTCAACTTAGATGGCTTCGGGGGCTTCATCGAGTCCATGGCAGTATCAGATGCCACTGACTTTCTGCCAGCCCCTGATGCCGCAGCCTTTGCCGCCTTCTTGGCCCACTGCAGCTCCTCAGAGTACTTCGCAACTGTGTAATCAGCTACAACCCATATTTGCCACAGGCAGTCGTGAAGGGAGCAAAGACTACCTGCTGGCCATCCGCGCTAACGGGGATTGCCTTCGAAACCGCTGCAGGATCAACCTCGACTCCGTGGGCCTGCACCATGGCGAGTGACATTGACGCGCCAGCCGCACGATGCGAGTTCTTGAAGCTTGCAGGAACACCCCCAGCGAGAGACTCCACCCGGTGGCGACTGAGCACGCCCTTGGCCTTGGAGAGCATATGCTGAACGGTGGCGCTGCGGTCCTCGACTGCTGAAAGAGCACCCGCCAAGGCGTCGTCACGGCGGAGGGCCTGAGGGTCGAAGCTCAAATCGCCAGCATCTGTACATAAACCCATACATGGACACAAACATCAGCGCCAACGGCAAAAATCGAACAGAGCAAGATAATGATATCCAAACATAGTACCTGAGAGGGCCTTGGCAATCGAGAAAAGCTATTCTTCGAACAACTTCTCCCTGGCTGTGATGGAGGCACGCAGATCCTCTTCGCGCCTCTGTGCCTCGTCACGCGCCGCGATTGCCTCATCGCGGCCCTTCACAGCTGCGACGAGTGTCTTCTCCATGGTGGCGGTGTCGCGCAAAAGGGCATTATGCTCAGCTACAAAACAAAAGGGGATTGACTATCAGTCGACTACATAAAAATGACGCAGAAAAGGGAGAAGTAACGGGCACTTACTTTCTACCACGCGATGGCGCGTCTCCAGCATCGCATGCTGGCGGCCCATCGCAAGCACCTGCTCCTCCAAGTGAGCAGCCTCCTTCACAAGGAGCTATGGCAAAAGGAAAACAACAAAAGGATCAGCAGAAGCCATAGATAGCATCGACTACAACATCGAAAGAAGAAATCCTACACTTACATGATCCTCCAATAACTCCGAAGACGATTGGTGTGTAGTCATCCGGGCAACCATTCGATGCTCCCCTTCATGTGGAGAACAGGAAGAGTTATGCCTGGAGTGGGCCGCCAATGGAGGGGAAGGAGCACGCTCGACCTCTTTTTTGGCCCTTGAGGTTGCGACTCCCGATTCTTTCAAAAATTGGACGTCGCTAGAAGATGACGACGCCACTTGACTACAAGACAAAACCAACATCAAGGACAAGGCAAAGCCAGTGAAGAATCAGATAGGACAAATCGAACACTTACCAATCAAACTTATCAAAGTCAAAAGTTGGTTCCCCCGACTCTGACGAAGACTCCTTTGGCAGTCGCATCTTCTTGTGAGAATATGGCGTCATAGCACTCACAGGAACGGCAGGGATTGGCGACTCCACACCAACGCCTGCACCTTCCGGAGTCGAAGGAGACGACGCATCGGAATCCTTGCTGCACGAACGCTTGCGAGTATCCGGGCTACCCGACTCGGGGCCTTCCTCCTCCACATCAGATAGAATGGTCGACTCTGACTCGTCCTCTTCCAAGGCGTCGCGAGGGATAACCCCCTCAGGAAGAGGGGGCATACAGGGTGACACCGCCCAATCCTGCATACAGACCACAATTCAGAACAAAGCAAAGAAACATCAAAGAAGCAATCAAAAAACTAAGCTACTACGTACCACAACTTTACCTCAAGAGGAGGGTTAGAAGCGTCGAACGGAGGAACGACCGGTTCACTGGGGAGAACATCCTTGACGGTGTACTTGGTCACCAGTCGAACCCTTTTATCTACCTTACTCGCGGACATGCCATCGGCAGACACGCGAATGACATCGTCAGCGCCAGCCCACTGAAACATGGGATGGACTCTGGCCTGTAGGGGCTGGACGCGATGGCGCCGCCAGGTGCAATTGAGTGCGCAACCTCCTTCCTCTTTGCCTATGCGACTCTCGAGGTCACAGACGCGCTCGTACAACACATCTGGCTCCACGGACTCGCCAGGCATAACCACATTCTTCCAGGAGCGCCTCCTCTTGCATGGCATTGAGGGGTCAAAGGGCGCGAGTCCGAAGTGGTCTCTGTCGGCCTTCTGGTCGCGAACATAGAACCACTTGTCCCTCCACCCTTGGACAGACATCATCAGCTTGATGTCGAAGTATGTGGCGGATGGATCAACATGGATTCCGTAGCCGCCTACATCATAGACTATGAAACTAGATGCCGATTGATGTTTCAATTTGAAGAGGCGCTTGAAAAGACCGAAATGCGGCTCGATCCCGAGCCAGCACTAGCAGAGGGTGATGAAGCAAGCTATGTGGAGGATGGAATTGGGGGACAGCTGATGGAGCTAGAGCCCGTAAAAACAAAGAAGACACCTGAAGAAAGGATGCAGGGGCAAAGAGAGGCCGCGAATGATGAACGCTAGGAACATCACTCGAAAACCGGCAGGAGGAGAGGGGATTACCTCGCCGCTGGGGATGCGCGCGTCGGTGACTGCGGCGGACAACACTCCGTCTTGGCGAAGAAGACGAAGATTAGAGGACTTGATGACGGATGAACGCCACGCGCCATTCGTGACGCAGGTGCCCGTGCCATTCTTCTTCCCGCCGGCGGCGGTGCTGGTGCCCGTAGTGGCGGAGCCGCCCTTGTTCTTCAGCGCATCAGCGGTAGCCGCGGAATCGGCCACAACACCTCCTTTCTTCTTCCCCATTGCGCGGCAGCGATGCGACCGGAGGAAGTAGCTGGGAAACGTGTGGAGCTGGTCCAGCGCCGCAGAAGGAAAAGAGCGCAGAGAAAGCAGAGGAGCAGCAACAATGGCGATGAAGGCAAAGGATGAATGAAAGCAGATGAGAAAATTACCGTCGCAGTGTCACTACTTAACCCCTGGAAGATGCAATCCAACAGCTCGGAAAAACGCTACTGGACACGTGGCATTCATCATGCTTGACACGTGGAGGAGCTGAAACGCGAACCGTCCCCCCACTACTCCCATTACGCGCAGAAATCGAGGAGACGCGGTTAAAATAAAAATTACGCATGCCCAGTCAAATCAGAGTCAGGGAGTGGGACCCACCGCTCGTCACGTCCCGTCAAACTCGCTCACGCGGGCAACTGAGGTCATAAAATCGTCAGCACTGATGTCATCCGCAACTATGCAGCAGAACTTCAATTACTTTAGTCCTTGCTTGAGTCTTCGACTCCACCAAGCACTCGGGGGCTACTCCCATAAGGAGCGCTAGTCGCGCACCCTACGATTTTTTCTTCTTCTTTTACAGGAACATGAACAATCAAAGCAAAACCCAATCACTCGAAGCACGGTTCGACTATGGACATGGGTTACTCCCATAGGGAGCGCCGGAAGCAAATTCGACTGAAACAAGCAAATAAAGACGACAGCAGTCGCAAAAGTTCTTTAGTCCCTGCCTGAGTCTTTGACTCAACTAGGCACTCAGGGGCTACTCCCATAGGGAGCGCTGGTCGCGCACCCTATGATTATTTGTACAAAAGTACTGTGTGTTGATAACGTCCACACTCGAAGTTTCTAGCGACACCGCCTCATAATTTTCCCTACAAAGAGACCGTGTCTCCTGGGTTACCCGAATCATCTCCGCGATGATAAAATTCGGATGCCGTGCTTGCAGCGTGAAGGTAAGACCTAAATAAGGCCTGGCAACACATTAAGCTGCGCACTACCAGAAATATATCCGTGCTGCGTGCGATTTAATATGCCTTGACGGACGCGTCAAGTGCTCACACCCATATACTGGAATTCGACTCCTGTAAGACCTCCGCGGCTTGAGTCGAATTACACCAGCACTTTTCCGGATTCGAGTCCAGGGACTCGAGTTCGAGTAGGTGGCATTGTTTTACCCTAAGGTAGTTAACTGATACCGTTACATCGGTTAAAAATCAGGCACGCACATCAACAATCCCTATGACATAAACAGAGCAGTCAAAAAATGTACTCAGTCATGCACTCGAAAGGCTTCATAAAGTCTCCAGTCGAATCTGCGATTCCACTGGACACTCGAGGGCTACTGACATGGGTATACCCTACAGGTACTCGAGCTTGGTATATACGGCCTAAATACAAATAAGCCCACGGTGTTGCCAAGGCGCAAATCAAGAATTCGAGTAACCTACGGACTCTCGATTGCTTGAAGAACAAGAAGAAGCCAAAGATAGAAAGTTCAAAGGGGGAAACCCTAACTTGTAACCGACTCGACCTACTACCCGAGACCTAGCCTATCTATATAAAGGCTAGGAGGGCATGAGGAGGACACGCAACCCTAGTTTCCATAACCCTTGCCAGATTGCATCAGGCACCATTGTAATCTTTGATTCCTTTGATAATTCCACGAAGGACAAGCGAGTAGGGACCTCTATGAGGCTGAACCTGTAAATCTTGAGTCCCCCAATGCTTGTTTGCTAGCCAATAGATGTCTCTAGAGCTCCCTCCTTCTCCAAAACCCAAGTCCATAACAATGGGCATTGATGAGTTAAACCGTCGTCACCAACAGTCCACTACGAGGAATTTCTACTCTGAATCTCATATCACAAGACTAACGATGAAACAGCCAAAGCAAAGCAAGAGACAAGACGATGAACAAGCTGGACAATTCACCAATTGGTTGCAGTAATAAGCAGAGTGGGACAATAAAACATAAGCAGGATAAGTAGCAATAGTGCAATTAAACAGGAAACATAACCTACTGTATTGATTGTTTTATAGAACTCATCATGTGACAGCTCACTATGATCAATTTCTACTATGACCATAAGGCATATAATGAAGCAGCCAAACTAATGCAAAAGGCAAGATGATGCAACCTTTATCACACGCAAACAGATCATAAGCCGAAATAGTATATGATGTCTACGCACTTCTATTCTTATAGACAGTTGTTGGGCCTCCAAGTGTAGAGGTTTGTAGAACAACAGCAAGTTTTCCCTTAAGTGGATCACCCAAGGTTTATCGAACTTAGGGAGGAAGTGGTCAAAGGTATTCCCTCTCAAGCAACCCTGCAATCAAGATACAAGAAGTCTCTTGTGTCCCCAACACACCCAATACACTTTTCAGGTGTATAGGTGCACAAGTTCGGCGAAGAGATAGTGAAATCCAAGTGGTATAAATAATTATAAGTGGTAATGGTGATAGAAAATAGCTTGAAGGCGTGGAAGAGACTAAAGGCAAACTAAAATAAAGATGGAAGCAAGCAAACATGTAACAGATCTAATTGCAAACGGTGTATCAATGCTTAGAAATGAGGCCTAGGGATCATACTTTCACTAGTGAACACTCTCATATAAATATCTTCTCTTTATGATGCTACTCTTAACTACTCTCCGGTTGGACACTCTAATCGATGGGAGGGCTATAACAGCACACCTCAAAGTAAGCCTTTCCCATCTAGATAACCCCACACTGTCACCTTGAGCACTAGATGGTTCCAACAAACACCACAATTTCATAAAGACATCCAACTCCAAATATAACTCATAACAAGTATTTGTAATCTCTACCTAAGTGCCACCATGGTGTGCACGCTGTCACTTTCACACACATGGGGAGAGCAGAGATATATTAAAGCACTTGAGTAGCAAGGTAGAACTATAGATTACAAGCTCATGATCTTAATAAGATCATGCATAGCGAGAGATGAACACATAGCTACCGGTAGAACCCTTAGCCTCGAGAGAGAACTACTCCCTCCTCATCATGGGAATCAGCAATGGTGATGGAGATGGCGGTGGAGATCGATGGAGATGGCTCCGGGGGCACTTCCCCGTCCTGGAAGGGTGCCGAAACAGAGACTTTCTGTCCCCCGAATCTCCCCTTCGGTGGCAGCAGCGCTGCGGAACTTTTCGTGGATTTCTGATTGATTCCCTAGGGTTTTTGCCTCGGGAGGAATATATAGGCGAAGGAGGCAAGGTCGGTGGCCAGCCAGGGGGCCCACACCATGCCCTGGCACGGCCTGGGCTGGTCCGCACCAAGGGGGGGTGTGGCCACCCTGTGGCCCCTCTCCAACTCTCCTTCTGGCTCCGTGAGCCTTCCGGGAAAATAGTAACTTTGGCTTTTGTCCCGTCAAATTCCGAGAATATTCATTTTCTAACTTCCTGGAACCAAAAACAGCAGAAACAGGCAGCTGACACTGTGGCTCTTGTTAATACGTTAGTCCAAGAAATCATATGAAAAAGTACTCCAAAGTTGGAACAAAACACAAGAAAGTATATAAAACCAAGTATGGAACATCAAAAATTATAGATACATTTGCAATGTATCAACATCCCCAAGCTTAATTACTGCTCGTCCTCGAGTAGGTAAGTGATAAAAAGAAAGAATAATTTTTGAGGTGACATGCACCATCATAAACTTGATCAAAATATTTGTAAAACATTTGAAGTTGGGATCATAGTACTTCAATCATAACATGAAAGACAAAGTTCTAGCAATAAGACAAAGAAACTATGATGCAACATGAAAAGGCACAAACAAAAGATTCATGAATAACAATGCTTTGCAAGACGTTTGTTTGTTTCACATAAAGAAAACATAGCATAGTAGTATTCAGCTCGTCCCTCATAGAGTAGCAAACATAAATGCATATGACACCTGCAAAGTTCATAAGTGTGACTAGATACAAATAGTTTAAAACAAGCAATATCAAAGTTATGCATCAATCAACAAGTCTTGGGACAATGCACATAGAACTAAGAATGGCCACTATGCTCTCAAAGTATGTGCATAAAGATAGAGGGTGGAGACTCAATATAATGGTGGAAGAAAGGCCTTTTTATAAAAGGAAGTAGGGATTCAAGTCTCATAAAGAGCTTCCAAAAATTATGGTACTTATAGCTTTCAGCTCTCATTGCCCCTATCATAAGCATCTTAAAGTGAACAAACTATGGTGTACATGCTTGGCGAAGTATAAGTCAGAAATCTCATGTCCCTTGTATATGAGGGCAGCTCCTCATGCTACTCAAGTTTAGTCACCGGTAAGTTCTTGTCATCGTAAGTACATGTGTATCATAGAGAACCGCCAACGGGGTACCCCTTGCCCGATGATACGGAAGAATCCCCATATCAAAATGACAAGGCAAGTAGACAACAAGCATCTCAGCATTCTTCTTATTTACCATGGGAATATGGTGCTTTTTTCTCTCTTTCCTCTTTTCATAATATCTCTTTTTTTCTTTTTCTCTTTTTTCTCAATATAGGACTCTTTTTTTATAAGAAGAATGCTTCATAGACAGCTCATTATGGTTACGTTGCAGGTTTCCACCATGTCAGCATGGATTAGACCAGCAGCCCAGGCGTTTCTCTAACACATATACATAACTCCATGGACTTACAAGCTCCCCTTTCATTTCACAATCATTTACATCCATATACAAAAGAGCATGATATCAGCTAGGTACAAGTACCAAGTGCATTGTTGAAAGTGTTCCTCATGAAAGCATGGTTCTGCTAATTCCCAACAAATAAGTGCAAGCATATACAACATAGACGACACAATGGTTCAAGTTTTATTAAGGGCAAGAAAAGTAAAGTGTGCCATCAAGTTCGTGAGAGCTTTAATCACTAGTTTTCTCATAACAAGTTTAATTTGGAAGGTAAACAAAAGCATGAATAGACTTGGAATAGCATAAGCTAGTAGGTAGGTATGGTGGACTCTTTAGAATAACTTGGTTTAGGGAGTTGGATGCATGAGTGGACCTCATACTTGGTTGTGGAGGCTAGCAAAAGACTGGGAGCGACAAACTAAGAGAGCAATAATGGCCATAATCATGCAGAGAGACAAAACAGCATTGATCAAAGCATAAAGTGATACTACAAGTTGAAAACTAAAGGATCATAAAGGCTATGGTGACTTGAGATAGTCATAACATGGTGTCAGCATGCGCCAAGTCAACCCAAATAAAGCATCAAAGGAGAATACCACTATACTATGCTTTTAATATGCTAAAACAACGCATGATTCATCCAAGGCACATTAAGCAATCTCAATTTTTTATAACAATTCATGCTACAACAAAGAATACTAAGCATATAGCCAAAACAATATCAAGCATGGCATGACAAAGCATAGGCCACAGTCAAAAACAAGCTCTCTTTAACACTTAAGCATGAACTTTCCTACTCTTTTCCAATCCAAACCAAACTATTTGAAAACCAATGCATGAAAGAGGGGGTCCAACCAATTTATTCAGAAAACTAAGCAAACAAAAGCAAACGTAAAAGCAAAACGAAAACGAAAAAGAAGACGCTCCAAGAACAACACAACTGTGCATGAAACAATAAAAATGAAGCGTTTGGAAGAAACCTGGGATTTTTATTGATGAAGAAGGGGATGCCTTGGGCATCCCCAAGCTTTTACGCTTGTTCTTCTTGGATATTTCTTGGGGTGACACGCGTGGCATCCCCAAGCTTGAGCTTTAGTCCATTCTTCATCTCATTACTCATTACTTCCATACACCTGAAATTTTTCCTTCATACAAAACTTCACACAATCTTTATTAGCAACATTAGTGCACTCAAGATAATAGGTCTTAAGGTTCAGTTATAACACCAAATAAACTTCCATTAGAACACTAGCTACTGTAGTACTTCCCTCAAAAGGCTCAATTCCCCAAAAGAACTCAAAAAGGAACCAACAAGAAGCAAATGCAAATAATGGCAGAAATCTATCAAAACAGACCAGCAGGTAAAGACAAATTTTTTCGAAGACCTTCTATTGCTCAAATCAAAAAGTGTTGACCTAACGAAAGTTAGATAACAACCTGGGGAAGAAGCAAAAAAATTCACGCCTCAAAATGACGTACAGAGATTTTACACGAATTTTTACGGTGAAGCACAGAAATCTGTTTCGGGATAGCAATTTTCCCAATCATTACTGCTCTCTCATTAGAGGTTACTCTTGGCACAAAAAGCAAATACAAAGGATAAGGAGCGGTTATTACTGAAGTAATAACTTCCAAGACTCATCTAAAACTTTTGGGTTATCTCCCAATAAGTACTTTTCTTTAACGCCTTTAAGTTAGGCTTGATAGTTTGAGAAGATGCTCACATAAGAAATATGAATTGAAGTAAAAGAGAGCATCAAGAAGCAAATTCAAAACACATTTAAGTCTAACCCACTTCCTATGCATAGGAATCTTGTAAAGAAACAAGTCATGAAAGCACAAAGCAACAAGCTTAGTAAAGCAAAACAAGTGCAACTTCAAGACTTTCAACATAAAGAGGGGAAACTTAATATTATTGAGATGCATAAAACCATGTTTCCCTCTCTCATAATAACTTTCAGTAGCATCACGAATAAAATTAACAATATAACTATCACATAAAATATTGTTATCATGAGCCACATGCATAAAACAATTATTACTCTCCCTATAAGAATAGTCATTCTTATTAATCATGGTGGGAGCAAATTTAACAAAATAGCTATCATTATTATTCTCATCACCATAATCATCAAATATAGGAGGCATATTGTAATCATAATTATTTTTCTCCTCAATAGTTGGTGGACTAAAAATATCATACTCATCATTGTAATCATCATATGTTGGAGGTTTGGTATCATCATAAGCAATAGAATAGCTATCTTCTAAAGCCGGTGAACTAAAAAGATCATTTTGATAAAAACTAGCTTCCCCAAGCTTAGACTTTTCCATAGCATTAGCAATAATGGTGTCCAAAGAATTCGTACTAACAACATTGCTATTAGCATGCAAATAAAATTCCATAGGTTTTTTAATTCTCTCTTCAAACACTTCATGTCCTAACTCAAGATAAATACTATAAAGCTCTCTAATTTTGTTGTTGTTTTCCATTAAGCCTAACTAGTGAAAACAAGAAACAAAAAGACAAAATTTCAGAATCTAAAGGAAATAACTTCGAGCACTCACACCGGAGGATGTGAGTACCTCTTACCTTACCTCCCCGGCGACGGCGCTAGAAAATAGGCGTTTGCCGTGGGAGGTTCTTCTTATTTAATCCTCCGGTGTAAATACCTTTTACCTTACCTCCCCGGCAACAGCGCCAAAAAATAGGCGTTTGCCGTGGGAGGTTCCTCTTCTTTAATCCTCCGGTGTGAATACCTTTTACCTTACCTCCCCGGCAACGGCGCCAGAAAAGAGCTTGATGTCTACGCACTTCTAGTCTTGTAGACAGTTGTTGGGCCTCGAAGTGCAGAGGTTTGTAGAACAGCAGCAAGTTTCCCTTAAGTGGATCACCCAAGGTTTATCGAACTCAGGGAGGAAGTGATCAAAGGTATTCCCCCTCAAGCAACCCTGCAATCAAGATACAAGAAGTCTCTTGTGTCCCCAACACACCCAATACACTTTTCAGGTGTATAGGCGCACTAGTTCAGCGAAGAGATAGTGAAATACAAGTGGTATAAATAATTATAAGTGGTAATGGTGATAGAAAATAGCTTGAAGGCGTGGAAGAGACTAAAGTCAAACTGAAATAAAGATGGAAGCAAGCAAACATGTAACAAATCTAATTGCAATTGGTGTATCAATGCTTAGAAACAAGGCCTAGGGATCATACTTTCACTAGTGAACACTCTCACATAAATATCTTCTCTTTATGATACTACTCTTAACTACTCTCGGTTGGACACTCTAATCGATGGTAGGGCTATAACAGCACATCTCAAAGTAAGCCTTTCCCATCTAGATAACCCCACACTGTTACCTTGAGCACTAGATGGTTCCAACAAACACCACAATTTCATAAAGACATCCAACTCCAAATATAACTCATAACAAGTATTTGTAATCTCTAGCCTAAGTGCCACCATGGTGTGCACGTTGTCACTTTCACACACATGGGGAGAGTAGAGATCTATTAAAGCACTTGAGTAGCAAGGTAGATCTATAGATTACAAGCTCATGATCTCAATAAGATCATGCATAGAGAGAACCCTTAGCCTCGAGAGAGAACTACTCCCTCCTCATCATGGGAATCAGCAACGGTGATGGAGATGGCGGTGGAGATCGATGGAGATGTCTCCGGGGGCACTTCCCCGTCCCAGCAGGGTGCCGAAACAGAGACTTTCTGTCCCCCAAATCTCCCCATCTGTGGCAACGGTGCTGCGGAAGTTTTCGTGGATTTCTGATTGATTCCCTAGGGTTTCTGCCTCGGGAGGAATATATAGGCGAAGGAGGCAAGGTCGATGGCTAGCCAGGGGGCCCACACCATGCCCTGGCGCGACCTGGGCTGGCCCGCGCCAAGGGGGGTGGGCCACCCTATGGCCCCTCTCCGACTCTCCTTCTGGCTCCGTGAGTCTTCCGGGAAAATAGTAACTTTTGCTTTTGTCCCGTCAAATTCTGAGAATATTCATTTTCTGACTTCCTGGAACCAAAAACAGCAGAAAACAGGCAGCTGGCACTGTGGCTCTTGTTAATAGGTTAGTCCAAGAAATCATATGAAAAAGTACTCCAAAGTTGGAACAAAACACAAGAAAGTAGATAAAACCAAGCATGGAACATCAAAAATTTATATACATTTGCAGTGTATCAGTATACACGTAGTTAAAGAGGATAATCACAATAAAACATAAGCAGGATAAACAACTATGAGAAATAGAGTCCACTATAACTTATGGTGTTGATTGTTCTATAGTAATCATCATGTAATAGAGTCCACTATGAGAAATTTATACTCTGATCAAAATACATAGGATGAAGTAGCCAAACCAATGGAACAACCAAGGTAATGCACACTTTATCTGTATGTAAACTGATCATAAGTCGAATACTCTGAATCTCACTTGTCAATTGGTTAGCTGGTTGCACTAATAAGCAGGACAGGACAATTAAACATCATAAGGATAAGCATCTTTCATGCAATTAAAATAGGCAATTAAACAAGTCATGACATATGATGTTGATTGTTTAGTAGTAATTATCATGTAAAACATACTACTATGAACAATTTACACTCTGCTCATCAGACATGTCATGAAGTAGTCAAACTCATGCAATAGACATGATAATGCAACCCTGATCACAAGACTTGTAAAATCACAAGCAATTTCACAAGTAGAACAAATAAGAGAGAATAATTGCAACAAAAAAGGTAAATTGGTGGCATGAACAGGATAATGAATAACATTTCCCAGGCAAAGTAAAAATACATGAGAATCGAGGATGAGCATGTTTCCTTGCCTGCAAGCTATAGGGCCTTTTTTATACCGCGTTTCTTGCAGTGACTCGGGGCACGTGGCATCGATCTGGACGGCGAGGTAGCAGACCTCGTCGATGAGGTGGGCGATGAGGTGGACGGGCCTTGTCAGTGTGTTGACGGGCCTTGTCAGCGAGGTGGACGGCGAGCTGGACATCGAGCTAGTCGGGAGATGGACGGCGAGCTGGCCGACTTTGCGGGTGAAGTGTATAGTGAGGTGGTAGAAAAGGTCAGCCGACTGTCGGCGAGGTGGACAACCGGTGAGGTGGACGGACATGGTGGAAAACTGGGATGGTGAGGAGGGGCTAGGGTTTGTGCTAGGGTGACAGAGAGGTTACTCTTTGAAGGATGGACAAAGACGAGGGGATTAAAGGCAGATGGCGGAGGGACGGACAGCGGCGAGGGGAAAAGGGGGAGGACGGCGTGGAGGAAGGCAGGAAGGGCGAGGGGAAAAGGGGGAGGACGGTGGCGCCGAGGGCGGTGGGGAAATTTGGATCTGTCTCATTTCGGCGAGGGGATAAAAAGGGTTTGGAATAGATTACGTAAATGACCTTTGCATGAATGCTTGGGTGGCGCTATGCGGGTGGGCTCAAACGTAATTGTAGCTAGAGAAATTTCATTTGCGTAGAAACTCTCCCGCACTGGCGCCAAATTTTGGATGGGCGGGAGGATCCGACCTTGAAATTTGGGGTTGGTGTCCTGGCCGTTGGATGCACGATGGAGGGTTCAAAAAAATTAACCATATTTTAGAAAGTCTTCACTAAAAAGAGCCTTGGTGAAGAAAACTATAAATTATTGACGAATAAATATTGAAAAAAGCAATAATGTGGACTACTAGTTTATATTCTGGCATGTATAATGATCTCAGGAGAGGTAAGTATTTTAGATAATATATTAAAATTTATAGATAAGATTCAAAATATGGTTTATTTTGAACAATGGATTTCTCCAGATTAGGGCGGTCATGTGTACATGTAGCTAGCTAGAGATATATCATTGTGGTTTTGGAAAAGAATAGTGTATGCAATGTGGTAGTGTGGGATCAGTGGCTCAGGTGGATGTATATCAGTGTGTACTAGGAAAAGAACACACACATCGATCATGCAATGTGTGTCAAATTAAACCATGCATGGTCATACAGACCAAAACACATAGGAATTAAAGCACCATATTGCATGTTGCACCAGTGTGACAGAAGTTGCTTCACAGAATCCACTAGTGTGTGGTAGATATACCAATTAAAAATGTGGTTTTGGAAAAGAGAACACATGCAATGTCGTCATGTATGTGGATCAATGACATCTAGCTACTAGTAGCTAGTGTGGATATAAATGTGGTTTAGGAAAAAGAACACATATGGAATAATGACTCTAGGGGGTTCCATGTATACATCCACATGTATGGTCACAAAGACTAATATAGGAAAAGCACAACTTCCACACACATTGCATGCATGTTGCACCAGTGTGACATAAGTTGCATCATCCAGAGTTATATATGTGTGGTCATCATGTAGATATATGTCAAAAGGTGGTATATTGTTGGAAAAGAACACACATGCATGCAATGCGGTCATCTCATGTGGATCTATCAACAATAATGCAGTATATGCATGGAAAAGAACACACATGCATGCAATATGACTCTAGGAGAGATCCATATATGGTCATAGAGACCAAAAACACATAGGTTAAATAAAGGAGAGCTTCAACACATTACATGCATGCAGTGTGACCGAATTATTATTAGTTGTGCATCATCACATAATCCACTTGAGTAGTATATGCATCGTGTGGTCATGCATATGTGTAGAGATATCATTGTGGTAGGTTTTGTAAGAACAATGTGCATACATGCAAATGTGGTCACAGATCATCATGGATGTGGATCTATCAATGACTCTGGTGACCATATCAATGTGGGTTAGGAAAAAGAACACATGCATGCAATATGACCCCCTATAGGAGATAGCTATATATATATTCCATATTGGTCATAGAGAGACCAAACAATACATAGGAATTAAATAAAGGAGCTTCCCCATTGCATGCATGCATGCATGGACCAGTGTGACAGAATTTGTGCATCATCACATAATCCTTGAGTATATGCATGTCTGGTCATGCATATATATGTAGAGAGATATATATCATTATCTTGTGTTGTTTTGGAAAAGAACAATGTACATATATATGCAATGTGTGGTCATGTCATGGCATCAGTGGCTCTAGTGGATATATATATATATATCAATGTGTACTGTTTTAGGAAAAGAACACACATCATGCAATGTCTCTAGGGGAGGATCCATGTGTATTAAACCATGCATGGTCACATGCATATAGACCAAAACACATAGGAAAGCAACATATTGCATGTTGCACCAGTGTGACAGAAGTTGCATCACAGAATCCACTAGTGTATGGTAGATATACCAGTTAACAATGTGGTTTTGGAAAAGAGAACACATGCAATGTGGTCATGTATGTGGATCAATGACATCTAGCTACTAGTAGCTAGTGTGGATATCAAAGTGGTTTAGGAAAAGAACACATATGCAATAATGACTCTAGGGGTTCCATGTGTACAGCCACATGTATGGTCACAAAGACCAATATAGGAAAAGCACAGCTTCCACACACATTACATGCATGTTGCACCAGTGTGACATAAGTTGCATCACCCAGAGTTATATATGTGTGGTCATCATGTCGATATATGTCGAAATGTGGTATATTGTTGGAAAAGAACATACATGCATGCAATGTGGTCATCTCATGTGGATCTATCAACAATAATGCAATATATGCATGTAAAAAACACACATGCATGCAATATGACTCTAGGAGAGATCCATATATGGTCATAGAGACCAAAAACACATAGGTTAAATAAAGGAGAGCTTCCGCACATTGCACGCATGTAGTGTGACAGAATAATTATTAGTTGTGCATCATCACATAATCCACTTGACTAGTATATGCATTGTGTGGTCATGCATATGTGTAGAGATATCATTGTGGTAGGTTTTGGAAGAACAATGTACATACATGCAAATGTGGTCATAGATCATCATGCATGTCGATCTATCAATGAATCTGGTGACCATATCAATGTGGGTTAGTAAAAAGAACACATGCATGCAATAAGACCCCCTATAATAGATATATATATATATATTCCATATTGGTCATAGAGACCAAACAACACATAGGAATTAAATAAAGGAGCTTCCACATTGCATGGATGCATGCATGGACCAGTGTGACAGAATTTGTGCATCATCACATAATCCTTGAGTATATGCATGTGTGTCTAGTCATGCATATATATATGTAGAGAGATATATATCATCATCTTGTGTTGTTTTGGAAAAGAATAGTGTACATATATATGCAATGTGTGGTGTGATGGGATCAGTGGCTCTAGTGGATATATATAGCAGTGTGTACTGGTTTAGGAAAAGAACACATATCATGCAGTGTCTCTAGGGGAGGATCCATGTGTATTAAAAAATGCATGGTCTATAGACCAAAACATAGGAAAGCAACATATTGCATGTTGCACCAGTGTGACATAAGTTGCATCACAGAACCCACTAGTGTGTACATATACCAACAATGTGGTTTTGGAAAAGAGAACACATGCAATGTGGTCATGTATGTGGATCAATGAAATCTAGCTAGTGTGGATATCTATGCAATGTGGTCATATATATGCAATGTGTGGTCATGTAATGGGATCAGTGGCTCTAGTGGATATATATCAGTGTGTACTGGTGTAGGAAAAGAACACACCCATCATGCAATGGAGCATGTGTGGGTGGTCATGCATCTCACAAAGGAAAAGGTGCATCACAAAATCCACTGAAGTTGCCTATATGCTACCTATCTCAAAGTTTGAGCCCAAGAAGATGCTGGATCATGCGCATGCATATCGACCGATATACGTGAGAGACCATATGCTCACCAGGGGCCTAGATATAATGCATATCTCAATGCAACAACCCATCACACTTTTGTACATATATATCATATAGGTAAACACATACATATGCATGCAAGTTCTTCCAACGCTTAGATCCCAAACTAATCTATACATCCCAAAATATATACTACGTACACAAAATAAACAATAAACTAATCTAGTTCAAACACATAATGTATCACCACCACTTGTTGTCATCCTTGACTTGCTTCCCCTTCAACCGCTTGCTATCACCATCGTCCCAAGATCCCTGCTCGTCCTGATACCGCTTTCTGTCCTCCTCACGCTTCTTCTCCTGGGCTAGCTTGCAACCAGGGCATAGCTCTCTCGTGAAAAACCCCGCCTTAACCATCCCATCTTTCATGGTAATGAGCTTACTATACAACTCGTACGCCATGTAGGCGTCTCTGGCTGCATACCAGGGCATAGCTCTCTCGTGAAAAATCCTCCACTCCCACTAGTTGTGCTCGGGTCGCTTCAATTTCTTCAGTTTTGCATAGGATTTATCAATGATTTTCGTTGCCATATCACCCATGCCATCCTTCATTGGGTATTCTTTGATCTTGTACAAATTTTGGATGTCGATGTGGTACCCATCTGGGATTTTTATCAACGCACAAGAAAGCATAATTGTGTCATTTGTGATATTCACGCTAGTGAAAGTTATCCCTTTCCTACACAAGAACTTGACCAGAGACGGATAATGCTTCTCAGTTGGTTTACTCCTGTAGTTAGATGGTTTTAGGATGTAAGGGAACAAGGGATGCAGAAGTGGTGATCTCAAATTGAAATTTCATGTACCGCAGAAGTGGTAAATGAGGACCTCCTCATGTATGGCGATTTGCACGACACCGATCTCTTGTGGAGGATTTTTTCACTTATTTGCAAGGGTGTACTCCAAGTCTAGCCCCACAAACTTGTTCTTATCTTTCTCAAGAAATTGATCATACCTGGCGAAAGTTGTCTCCAAAGTCGCTTCATCATTTGTGTACACCACTGTCAAAGTTGTGGTGCCATGGGCAGGGACCAAGTGGGTCTCTGTTGTGCGATTCCCATCGTCCATGCCTGCAAGGAAATGGGTGAAAGGAAATGCCTGCAAGGAACTGCCTCTAAGAGGAAGAAGAAGATGTACTGACGTTTCCAGAACAGAGCTCGTCGGTGATAGGTCCGTCGTCGACGACGATCCCCAGCCGTTGATCCCTGTTCTAATCCAATGACCCATATCGCCCCGCACCGCTTCACGTGTAATGAGCCGCTGACTGGTGGACCCCCCTGTTAGCTGAGCCACTTTTGGAGTGTCACCGGGCCGCCCAGCTAGCGTCGTTCAGCGACCCAGTTAATTCAAATTAGGATTTTTCTTTTTAGTTTAAACCTAGTTCTGTCCCTTAGTTTGAAAATCAATTCAGAGAGATTTACAAATCCAAATAGAGTGATTCCAATTTTGTTCGAAAGCTACTGAAAATATCTACCCAAGACCATTGGATTTAATTCAATTAGTGTTAGAGATCTCTCCTAGTAAAAATAACAAGACAGAATCTTTCGCCCATTCAAACATTTTTATAAAATCAACCATGATAGCTTTTGAGTTGATTCCAACTCTCAAAAATCACATTTAACCATACCTATCTGAAATATGTAATAATATTAAGGTTTACATGCAGTGACTTTGGACTAATACCAAAATAATGCTATATAGGCATTTCTAGTCACTTTAAATCATTAAATAATGAACTTAAACCAAAGTAATTATGATCCAACCCTTAAATTACATTCCCACATGTTAAGATATGTGGTGATGACATGTGTCCACATGATCCCATATTTTAAGTGGTGAATATTAAATCTTAGTTAATTTTCCATGAGTAGAAATTACTTTTCTTAAATAAAAATAATGAAACTAGTTAATAAAACTTGTGATGCTTGTGATGATAATAGATCATCAAATGTATGCCTTAGAGTGATAATTAGACTAGTTAAGTATTGTTTGGTGATTGTGTATACCGTATGTATTTATAGAAGATAGTACCGACCAAGCTTACGAGGAGGAGGAGTTCTACCAAGAGGAGGAAGACAACTTCAACCACTGCACCAACCAAGGCAAGCCACCATTAACAATGCAAGCTAACCCTTGCAAGCTACTATTAGCAAGCTAGGATTAAACTAGATGGTTTAGCAAAGATGCCTTAGGCATGCTTTGGTTAAACTACTTTGACTATTCTTTACCCCAAGTACTAATTTCAAGCTTTACTTCCTTTACTTTACACAAAGTCCCTTACTTATTTTGAAGGTAGCATAAAGAGTATAAAACTTGACCTATTTTAGATAACTTTAGATGTCATTCTATGGCATGAGATTGATCCAATCTTTCCACCTTAGTGAACACTCTTAACTTAGTAGTTTAGAGTAAATAAAAACTTGAGTCACTTTAGATGGGGACTGACATGGGTATACCCTACAGGTACTCGAGCTTGGTATATACGGTCCAAATACATACAAGCCCACTGTGTCGCCAAGGCCCGGATGGAGGGACTCGAGTAACCTACGGACTCTCGATTGCTTGAAGAACAAGAAGAAGCTAAAGATAGAAAGATTAAAGGGAAAAACCCTAACTTGTAACCGACTCGATCTGCTACCCGAGACGTAGCCTATCTATATAAAGGCTAGGAGGGGGCGGCGAGAAGGACACACACAACCTTAGTTTCCATAACCCTCGCCAGATTACATCTGCGCACCATTGTAACTTTTGACTCCCTCGATAATTCCACGAGCAGACAAGCAGGAGTAGGGACCTCTACGAGGCCTGAACCTGGGTAAATCCTTTGTCCCCTATGAGCTTGTTTGCTAGCCGATAGATGTCTACAGCGCTCCCTCTTTCTCCAAAACCCAAGTCCATAACAATGTGCATTGACGAGTTAAACCCTCGTCAATTGGCGCCGTCTGTGGGAATTGGGAGTGCTGATGTTGCAGATTCTTTGGCCCCATCAACTGCGATCTACAACTCCGCAACAGCGAAGATTCATCAGCTCTTCGGCACCTTCGACTTCACCGTCCACACGCCGGCCACCCACCCGGCCTTCGAGTCCGTGGGCGACGGAATCAGCCTGGCGATTGGGAGCTTCCGCTTCCAAGTTGGTCAGATGGGCACGCTTCGCATGCCTGATCAGCCGACAGCACCAGCGATTGCCCCGGCATCATGGTTCCCTCCATCGATCGGCACCCTCAGTGAGCTCAACGCCCTGGTGGCAGTCGAGAACACGGTCAGCGATAGCAGTCGCGATTCCGATCTAAGCGATGTGGCCACTAAAGATGGAACCTACGGTTCCGGATCTAAAAGTTGTGGAAGCAACAGTTTCCCCAATCACTTCATGTGCGCCGTTATCAATGCAGGCGACACCTCAGCCAATCGCGGCAATGGTGGTAACACCGGCAATGGCACCGATCCACCCAATCACGGCAATGGTGGTAACACCAGCAACGACACCGATCCACCCAACGCCGGCAATGGTGGCAACGGTAGCAACGGTGGTAACGGCGGCAACGGAGGAGCAGTCAAACCTCCCAGCATGATCAATGAGCAAACCGGCGAACGCGTCGTGACCAGGCTTAACGAGCAAGAGTGGGATCGCTGCCGCGAAGCCCTACGGGGTGCACCTCTACCCTTTAGCTCCCCGCAGGAACTGCTGATGGGCTATCATTGGCTTCTAAAAGAAGAATTCAAGCATGAAAAACAAGCAATCGCGCAACTTGAGGCGCGTAAGAAGGCAGCGGACGAATCGAGCCTTCGTTGTGCTGGGCTCTCCTCCTACGGAGGATCCTCCTCAAGAGGCAACGAGTACCTCGCCAAGAAGAGGCAGTCGCGGATGGCTCACCTCACCAAACAAGAGCGCATAGAGGCCGTGAAAGTCCTCGACTTCGGATCTATGACAGTCGACACGAGAGGCAACGTGGTTCCTAGGACACCGCAGGCCGTGGTGACAACAGCCACCATGTACCTCCTCAATAACCAGCCACCAGCTGGAGATCCCTGAACTGCCATGCACCGATCTACGATCACGGGCTTGGGGCTAATCGAGGCCGCCCTCGACAAGGAGCTACTACCGGACCCAAAAAAGGGCAAAGTGCTAGCAAAGCGCTACTCCTCGCCCTCGTCCAGCGATGACAGTCACGATCTGTCTCGACGCCGTCGCTCACGCTGACATGACCGCGACTACGATGCGCGCGACGACCTCACGCAGCGCAAGATCGACAAATCAAGGGCACGACATGCTCCGTCAACTGACACAGAAGAAGAAGATGGGGAACTCTGTGGCACCAGATGCTTCAGCAGATCCATTAGGCAGAAGCGAATGCCTAAGGGGTTTAAACTCCCATCGGAGAACCCGAAATTTGACGGTCTACAGGACCCTAAGATCTGGCTGGAGGACCACATCTCCTCCGTCAGGCTACATGGAGACAGTCGAATTACTGCCATGCAATGCTTGCAGCTACAGCTGCAGGGCGCCGCCCGGGCGTGGCTCAATAACCTCCCACGCGGATCCATTCACAGTTGGGATGAGCCGGTCTACAGCTTTTTGCGCAACTTTAAAGGCACGTACAAACGGCCCGCCTCAATCGAAGAACTGATATGCTGCCAGCAAAGATCTGGCAAATCGCTGCGCTCCTACATCCAAAGGTGGTCCATCATCAAGAACTCCGCGGAGAACATCTCGGAAGACCACGCGATTGATGCATTCAACGGTGGTGTCCGCCGCATGGAACTCAGGGAGGAGCTAGGCCGCTCAAAGCCCCAGACAATCGACCACCTAATGGAGATCACAAACCGGTGGGCCGATGGAGAAGATTCAATGAAGAATCACGCTCACTACGATGAGGAGGCAGAACTCGAACGCAGACGCGGCCGCCGGGGGAAGCGTCGCATGCGCATCTACGACGATCGCGACGATGTCAACATGGTCGCAGCCGGCTACGCCGATAGACGCGACGATAACCGCAACAGCGGATACCGCGACTCCGAGAAAACCACGCAAGTGTAGCAACACCGCACTCGTGATGAGGCACCTGCGACCTCCATCGAGGACAAACTGTCCGGGCCATGCACGGTACACTTCTACATCGACAAGCATGACGGCAAGAGAAAGTCCAGCCACCTACTCAAGGACTGCCGCGAGTTCCTCAAACTACACGAGGGATTGGTTCAGATGAACCGCAATGCAGTTGAAAGAGGCTACGGAGCCGCTCTAGGCGCCGTGGCACATGGCGCACCACCACCACCACCTGGGCCACCCCCGAACGGAGCTGCACCGGACCAGCACCACGGAGGCGAACCATACCCACGGGCCATGGGTACCATCATGATCCAAAAGGGGCGCCCCTCCAATAGGGTGCAGAAGGCCATCACTCGCCAAGTCAACTTGGCCACGCACTCGCCACCATCCACCACTGAGTACCTTAGTGGCAGCGAGTCGTGCATTACCTTCGACAAACGCGACCACCCGCCTCAAGTACCTTGCCAAGGTCATTGCCCCCTCGTACTCGAGGCGCAAATTGGAGGCTTCGACATGAGTCGCGTCTTCATGGATGGCAGAAGCGGCATCAACCTCATATTCGCGAGTACCTTGCGAGCAATGAGGATCCCTCTAACCTGCTTGGAGGCATCAGACACAATGTTCCACGGCATCGTCCCAGGGAAAGGAGTATACCCCCTAGACAAAATCAACCTCGACGTCACCTTTGGCACGCCGAAGAACTTCCGGCGCGAGCGCATCGACTTTGAGGTCGTCGACTAGCCCTCACAATACCATTGCATCCTTGGGTGCGTCGCATTCGCCAGGTTCATGGTAGTACCCCACTACGCCTACCTGCAGATGAAAATGCCAGGTCCCAACGGCCTCATAACGATCAACGGGAACTTTGAGCGATCTGACGCTTGTGACAGGGAATTCAACAGAATCTCCCAGTCCTTCGGCATGCAGTTGGAACTCGCAAGACTGAAAGAGACGACAGACAACAGTCTGCCTCCCTTGAGTAGGCCAAGCTCACCTGATCTCTCCTTCGACTCATCCGCGCACACAAATAAGGTGCATGTCCATCCATCGGATCCCTCCAAGACGGCCCTCATCGCCAACAACTTGAGTCCCGCGTAGGAACTTGCGATCGTCGAATTCCTCTGTGAGCACTGGGAAATCTTTGTCTGGTGTCCTGCGGACATGCCAAGAGTTCCAAGGGAATTCGCCCAGCACGCACTCAATGTCAACCCCGATGCAAGGCCAGTCAAGCAAACAATCAGGGGATTGTCTGAGCCACGAGCGTAGGCAGTCGGAATGGAGATCAACAGACTCCTTGAGGCCAAGTTCATACGTGAGATCAAAGAAAGCACTTGGCTCGCCAATTGGTGTTGGTACCAAAAAAGGACACAGATATCCTACGGATGTGCGTGGACTTCACTTCTTTAAACAAGCACTGCCCAAAAGATCACTTCCCGCTGCCACGGATCGACCAGATCATCGACTCCACCGCTGGATGTGAGTGCCTCTGCTTCCTCGATGCCTACTCAGCCTATAACCAAATTCAAATGAAGGAGGAAGACCAGGAGAAGACATCGTTTACAATGCCCTTTGGTGTGTTCTGCTACAACACAATGCCCTTCGGGCTAAAAACGCAGGAGCCACCTACCAGCGGTGCATGCAGGCTTGCCTCAAGGAGCAACTGGGTCGCAACATCCAAGTCTATGTCGACGACATAGTAATCAAGACCAAGGAGGAAGCCTCCCTAATCGACGATTTGCGTGAAACCTTCGCCAATCTCGATCTCTACCGGATCAAGCTCAATCCGGACAAATGCGCCTTCGGCGTACCATCTGGGCAGCTACTCGGGTATCTCATCTCCGCAAGGGGGATCGAGGCAAACGCGAAAAATATAAAGGCCATACTGGCCATGGAGAAGCCAAAAAACATAAGAGGCGTCTAGCAACTAGCCGGACGAATCGCGGCACTCAGTCGATTTATCAGTCAGATGGGTGAAAAGGCGCTGCCCTTCTATCAGCTCCTCTGCAAAGCTGACAAATTCGAGTGGACCAATGAAGCGCAAGAAGCATTCGACGATCTCAAGCGCCTACTATCCACCTCGCCAGTACTAGTGACTCCACGAGAAAGGGAACCACTATTGCTGTACATCTCCGCCACCAACCAGGTGGTCAGCACAGTGCTCGTTGTCGAGCGAGCTGAGGAAAACAAGGTCCATGGCGTACAACGCCCGGTATACTACCTCAGCGAGGTCCTCACACCAACAAAACAGCGATACCCGCACTACCAGAAGCTGGCGTACATCATCTTTATCACCGCCCGATGACTGCGCCACTACTTCCAGGAACACCCAATCGTGGTAGTCAACGACGCCCCGTTGGGGCATATCCTCAATAACCCTGACGCCACGGGGCGAGTCGCGCTTTGGGGAATGGAGCTGTCTCCATGAGACATCACATACGAAAAACGCGACGCCATCAAGTCGCAAGTGCTCCCTGACTTTCTCGTGCACTGGATGGAGAACTAGCTCCCGAACAAGCCAGATATGTCCTACCTCTAGACAATGCACTTCGATGGGTCCAAACGGAAAGACGGAGCAGGCGCAGGTGTCATATTGACATCACCTCAAGGGGACAAGCTGAAATATATCCTGCGAATGAAGTTTACAGCCTCAAACAACGAGGCTGAATACGAGGCCCTGTTGCATGGGATGAGGATGGCAAAAGCCTGTGGCGCCAAAAGGCTCATCATATATGGCGACTCCAAGTTGGTCGTCAACCAAACAATGCACGAGTGCGACGCACTGAATGACAACATGATCGCGTACCGCGACCTCTACGATACACTTGAGGGAGACTTTGATGGTTGCGAGATGCGACACATAGGTCGCGAAAGCAACGAGGAGGCGGACACACTAGCCAACATAGGCTCTACCTGCGCCCCCATACCACCGGGGTATTTCTCGAGCGCATATGCGAATGCTCCATCAAGCCAAAGGCCGCAGAGAAGAAAACAAGCGCAGCCACGGACTCGGGCGCTACGCCACCCAATGAGCCAATGGCACTCGATGACTTGGAGCTGGACACAGGACTCGAGGGACCAATGAGCGTCATGATTATCGAGCAATCTTAGACGCAGCCGTACATTACGTACCTCCTCAGCAAGAGACTACCGGACGATTCGACAGATGCACGACACATCGCACGACGCTCCAAGGCATTCGCCGTTCTCAACGGCGAACTGTATAAACGCAGTGTCACAGGAGTGCTACAACGATGCGTCTCCATGGCTGACGGACGAGCAATTCTCCTTGACATCCATGAAGGGACCTACGGGCACCACGCAGGTAGTCGCGCCCTCGTCGCCAAAGCTCTACGAGCTGGATTTTACTGGCCCACGACCATGCGCGACGCCAAGGACATTGTCCAAAAATGCAATGCTTGCCAGCGATTCGCGGACAAGCCACACGCACCAGGCGCAGAGCTATGGCCTATTCCATTGGCCTAGCCCTTCGCACAATGGGGGCTTGATATGGTTGGCAAGCTGCCAAGATCCTCGTGCGGAGGATACATCTACCTCTTGGTCGCAGTCGACAAATTCACAAAGTGGATCGAGCCCATGCCAATGACCAACCAGTCAGGGCACAGCGCAGTCAAGTTCTTCGAGTCCATCGTCTACCGCTTCGGCGTGCCGCACAGCATCATTACCGACAACGGGACGAACTTAACATCCAAGGAGTTCCAAGAATTCTGCGAGAACCTAGGGATCAACATTAGCTACGCCTCAGTAGTGCATCCACAGACCAACGGTCAGGTGGAAAAAGCAAACGGGCTCGTCTGCAGCGGCATCAAGAAGCGACTTCTGTGACCACTCGAACAAGCGGCGGGATGCTGGCCAGATGAGCTGCAATCTGTACTCTGGAGTTTACGTAAAACTCCAAACAGCGCCACGGGCTACACGCCATTCTTTATGGTGCACGGAGCAGAAGCAGTACTACCCGCCGAGGTACGGTACAAGGCGCCGCGCGTGGTCGCCTATAGCGAACAAGAGTCATCCCTTGCACCCGAAGACTCCGTCGACCTCCTTGACGAAGCAAGAGAAATCGCCGCAGAAAGATCCACGATCTACCAGCAGAACCTGCGCAACTACCACAATAGAAGGCTTCGCCCCAGATCCTTCATCGAAGGTGACCTGGTCCTGCGACTGAAGCAACAAGGACATCTCAAGCTCGAGTCCCCCTGGGAAGGACCATATGTGATTACAGAAGTAATCCCAGGTGGCGCCTATCGCCTTCAAGATTTAGAGACAGGAGTCGCATACTCCAACCCTTGGAACGTCGCACAACTGCGACGCTTCTACCCTTAGTCGTTTTCTTTACTTTTACATCGCAAATAAGGCTACTCAGCCAATGCTACTCAGCCACACATTGTACCTCGCACTGGTCTCCGAATAAATAAAAGCTAAGTGCCCCAAAACTCTGCGTTTTCTCCTTTACTTTGTCAATTTTATACTCGGGGGCCGCGCCACCCTACTTGCATCTGTTCTTTGAACCCAAAAACGCGATATCCTGAGTAGCTAGCACATCAATCGAACCCCTTAAAACACAAACTCAACCCAACTGCAGTGCACCTGACAGGTTGACAAGGGACTGAGATAAAAGATGGCCAGGCTAACGAAAAGGACTCGCATAAGTGCAACGCACCTCGAGCTCACAAAGCTCCTTATACACATTTCGACGACAAATTATCTACAACATCTGTACGAACTTTACAACACAAATACACTTATGTGCAGGATACAAATTTGGCTACTCTTGCAATAGATGAACGTTGGTTTGCTCCTCGAAGAAGTCGACAATCTCCTCTGCTGGACGGTCCACCGCCTGATAATGCGGCACCATATTCCAGGCAGATCCTGCTGGTGGCGCTGGCGGCCCAGAAGAAATGACGGCAACATCCACGTTAGGCCTGTGCAATCGCACAATTGAGAGAGCAGCCTTGGCACCAGCCACCAACTGCTGCCTCACGCACTCGCGAATCGCGGAAATATCCTGAAATTTGCCAAGGAGAGCCAGCAGGCTTGACAGAGCATCATCCAATGGGAACATTGCCTGATAAATGTTCTTCAAACACGACTACGACTTCTTTAGGAAGAGAAGCACTCGCGATGTGCGATCTTGCAGGGTCGCCAACGCAGTCGCACGGTCATGATCTACCAAGAAGTATCCGCTCTCCTGAAGTTGCTCCTGGGTGAGATCATGAAGGCGAATGTCAATTCTATCCTTCTCCTCCTGCGGACGACGCGCGCTAATAACTACACGAAGCAGCATCAATAGCATGAGTACAACGTACTGTTGCGGGTAAATGCAAAGGAAAAGATGAGAATAAGCAAACTAACACTTAAACTGGTCGCCCAGCTGCGTCACCTCCCAAGCAGATACTGCTCGCGGGCGGCGGCTTTTTCAGCCTTCGACTTCCACACGTCCTCGCTACCGCGGATCACGGGCAACTCACGCTGCAGCTGCTTAACGCGATCACGAAGTCGCGAAAGCAAGGACAACTCCTCTACCCTGTAGCGCGGTGGTGCCACTTTATCCTAAAGAGATGGCGAGTCCTGGGTTCCCCCCACAGGACCACTTGATGTACCCTACCACAAAGTCAAGACAGAGACAAATAAGGCGGCCAACTTAACACAAAGGCAAAAGTAACATAAGCATACAGGATCATCATAAAGTATTCACAAACACACTCGCCAGCAGGCATGTTCTCAGATCAAAAGGACAATTCATAAACTATTACGAAAAACTAACTACGGAGCAGCCGGCTTCTTCGACTTAGACGGCTTCGGGGGCTTCATCAAGTCTGTGGCAGTATCAAACGCCACTGACTTTCCGCCGGCCCCTGAGGCCGAAGCTTTCATAGCCTTCTTAGCATGTTAGAGCTCCTCCGAATACTTGGCAACGGTATTTATCTAGGGATGGCCATATTTGGCACAGGCAGTCGTGAAAGGAGCGAAGACTACCTGCTGACCATTTGCGCCAACAGGCATCGCCTTCGACACTGCAGAGGGATCTATCTCGACTCCGTGGTCTTGCACCATGGCGAGTGACATGGTCGTGCCAGCCGCGCGGAGGGAGTTCTTGTAGGTGGCAGGCACACCCCCAGCGAGTGACTCCACCAGCTCGTCCACATTATCGACCAGCTCCGCCTTCGGCATCAACTCCTCCCGGAGGCGACTAAGCGTGACCTTGGCCTTGGACAATGTATTTCGGACAGCGGCGCTACGGTCCTCGACTACAGACATCGCGCCTGCCAGAGCGTCATCGCGACGAAGGGCATGCGGGTCAAAGCTCAAATCACCAGCATCTGCACAGAAAACCCACCCATGGATGAAATCTGTAGTGCCACCAGCAAAACTCCAGACGCAGAGTAGGACAACAATAAAATATCTACCAGCAAAGGTACCTGAGAGGGCCTTGGCGACTAAGAACAGTTGCTCTTCGAACAACTTTTCCCTAGCCACAAAGGAGGCACGTAGATCCTCTTCATGCTTCTGTGCATCATCACGAGCCGCGATTGCCTCGTCGCGCCCCTTCACAGCCGCGGCTAATGTCTTTTCCAAGGTAGCGACGTTGTGCAGTAAAGCGTTATGCTCAGCTACATGGCAACCAAAAGTTGACTATCAGTCAACTATACCAAAAAAAAAGGAGGAGACGAAAAAGAATAAGTGTAGAACACTCACTTTCGACCACGCGGGGACGCGTTTCCAGCATTGCATGCTGGCGACCCATCTCCATCACCTGCTCCGCCACTTGCGCGGATGCCTTTACAAGGAGCTGTCGCACAAACAAGGAATCAGAGAGGGCAACAGAGAAAGTCGACTGCCATACTAAAAAGAAGGAAAGATATATTTACATGGTCCTCCAGCGACTCCGAAGAAATTTGCTGAACGGTCATCCGAGCAACCATTCGATGTTCCCCTACATGAGGAGAGCTCGAAGAATTGTGCCCGGAGTGGGCCGCCGCCGGAGGGGAAGGAGCTCGCTCAACCTCTACCTTGGCCCTTGAAGTCGTGACTCCCAATTCCTTCAAAAACTCAACGTCGCCAGAAGATGATGATGCCTCTTGACTACAAGACCAAATCCACATTGAGAAATGGCAAACTCCAGGGCAAAGTCAACAAGAAGAAAACAGAAAAGAATGAATGACCTAGCAAACTTACCAGTCAAAATTGTCAAGATCAAATGTGGCCGCCGCCGACTCCGACGAAGACTCCTTGGGCAATCGCATCTTCTTGCGAGAAGACGGTGCCATAGCCCTCACAGGAACAGCTGGAATTGGCGACTCTGCGCCAACAGCCGTGCCTCCTGGAGTCGAAGGAGTCGACGCGTCGGAGTACTCGCTACGCGAACGCTTGCGAGTATCCGGGCTCTCAGTCTCGGAGGCTTCCTCTTCCACATCAGAAGGGACAATCGACTCAGACTCGTCCTCTTCCAAAGCTTCACGAGGAATAATCCCATCAGGGAGAGGGGGCATACAAGGCGACACCGCCCAATCCTGCATACAAACAGAACAAGTAAGCAAACAGAAAAGCAATCGTGAAAATAAGCCATCACAGAGCACAACTATACCTCAGGAGGAGGATTCGAAGCATCAAAAGGAGGAACAACTGGTTCACTTGGAAGCACATCCTTGACAGTGTACTTTGTGACCAGTCGAATCCTCTTATCCACCTCACTCGTGGACATGCCATCGGCAGACACGCGAGTGGCATCATCAGCGCCACCCCATTGAAACATGGGATGTACTCTGGCTTGGAGAGGCTGGACGCGATGGTGCAGCCAAGTCCTGATAAGGGCGCAGCCTCCCTCTTCTGCACCTATGCGACTCTCGAGGTCGCAGACGCGTTGATATAGCACGTCTGTCTCCACGAGTTCGCCAGGCATAACTATGTTCTTCCGAGAACTCATCTTCTTGAAGGGAGTCGCGGGATCGAAGGGCGCGAGTCCAAAGTGCTCATCCTTGGCCTTCTGATCGTGGACATAGAACCATTTGTCCCTCCATCCCTGGACGGACTTGGTAAGCTTGATGTCGAAGTAGGTGGTGGATGGGTCGATGTGGATTCCGCAACCACCTACGTCATAAACTAAAGAGCCAGATGTGGACTGACGCTTCAATTTAAACAAGCGCTTGAAAAGACCAAAGTGTGCCTCGATTCCGAGCCAGCACTTGCAAAGGGTGATGAAGCAGGTGATGTGGAGAATCGAATTTGGGGACAGCTGATGCAGCTGGAGCCCGTAGAAGCAAAGAAGGTCCCTAAGAAAGGGGTGGAGAGGCAAGGAGAGACCGCGAATGACGAATGCGAGAAACATCACTCGAAAACCAGCGGGAGGAGCAGGAATGGTCTCACTGCTGGGGACACGCGCATCGGCGACTGCCACAGAAATAACTCCATCCTGGCGAAGAAGATGGAGATCTGACGCCTTGATGATGGAGGGGCGCCATGCACCATTTGTGACGCGGGTGCCCGCGACCTTCTTCTTCCCGCCGACGGCGGCGCTGGTGCTCGCAGCAGCGGAGCCACCCTTCTTCTTCATCGCGGTGACGGTGGCCGTGGAATTAGCGGCAGCACCTCCTTTCTTTTTACCCATTGCGCGGTGGCGATGAGAGCGCAGAAAGTAGCTTGGAAATGAGCGGAGGTGGTCCAGCGCTGTGGAGGAGATGAGCGCAGGGAAAAACAGAAGAACAACAGCAATGGCGATGGCAGCGAGGAAGAAAGAGCGGAGATGGAAAATTACCGCCGCAATGCCGCTACTTAACCCCTAGGAGATGCAATCCAACGGTTGACAAAAACCTTATTGGATGCGTGGCACGCATCGCGTTGGACACGTGGAGAAGAGGAAGCACGAACGGTCCCCCACTTCTACCATTACGCGCGGAAATTGAGGAGGCGCAGTTAAAAATTAGATTACGCACGCCCAGTTAAATCAAAGTCAGAAAGTGGGACCCACGCCCGTCACAAACTTCGCTCCAACGCAAGCGAGGTCATTGCATGACGTCATCAAAGCTACGCAGCGGAAAACTTCGACTACTTTAGTCCTTGCTAGAGTCTTCGACTCCACCAAGCACTCGGGGGCTACTCCCATAGGGAGCGCTGGCCGCACACCCTACGACTTTTTCTTTTCTTGTTGCAGGAACGTGGACAATCACAAAGCAAACCCAACCACTCGAAACATAGTTCGATTACGGACATGGGTTACTCCCATAGGGAGCGCCGGAAACAAATTCGACTGAAAACAAACAATCAAAAGACGACAGCAGTCACAAAAGTTTTTTAGTCCCTGCCTGAGTCTTCGACTGAAACGAGTAAGCAAAAGAATGACAGCAGTCGCAAAAGTTCTTTAGTCCCTGCCTAAGTCTTCGACTCAACCAGGCACTCGGGGGCTATTCCCATAGGGAGCGCTGGTCGCGCACCCTATGATTATTTGCACAAAAACTGTGTGTTGATAACATCCGCACTCGCAACCCTTGGCGACACCGCCTCACAAATTTTCCCTACAAAGAGATTACGTCTCCTGGGACGCCCGAATCGTCTCCGCGGTGATAAAATTCGGATGCCGCGCTTACGGCGTGAAGGTTAGACCTGAATAAGGTCTGGCAACGCATTTAACTGCGCACTACCAGAAATGTATCCGTGCCTACAGGCACAATGAACATGCTTTGACGGTCGCGTCGAGTGCTCACACCCATATAACTGGAATTCGACTCCTGTAAGACCTCCGCAGCCTGAGTCGAATTACACCAGCACTTTTGTAGATTCGAGTCTGGGGACTCGAATTTGATTAGTTGCGTTGTTTCATCCTAAGGTGGTTAACTGATACCGATACTTCGGTTATATCTGGCACGTATATCAACAATCCCTATGACACAAATAAAATCAATCGAAATGTACTCATTTAGGCACTCGAAGGCTTCAAAAAGTCCCTAGTCGAATCTGCGATTCCACTGGACACTCGGGGGCTACTTACATGGGTATACCCTATAGGTACTCGAGCTTGGTATATACGGTCCAAATACATAGAAGCCCACGGTGTCGCCAAGGCCCGGATGGAGGGACTCGAGTAACCTACGGACTCTCGATTGCTTGAAGAACAAGAAGAAGCTAAAGATAGAAAGATTAAAGGGAAAAACCCTAACTTGTAACTGACTTGACCTTCTACCCGATACCTAGCCTATCTATATAAAGGCTAGGAGGGGGCAGCGAGCAGGACACACACAACCCTAGTTTCCATAACCCTCGCCAGATTACATCTGCGCACCATTGTAACTTTCGACTCCCTTGATAATTCCACGAGCAGACAAGCAGGAGTAGGGACCTCTACGCGGCCTGAACCTGGGTAAATCCTTTGTCCCCTATGAGCTTGTTTGCTAGCCGATAGATGTCTCCAGCGCTCCCTCCTTCTCCAAAACCCAAGTCCATAACAATGGGCATTGACGAGTTAAACCCTCGTCAGGGACACTTGGCGAAAATGAATTATGAAAACCTTGGAATGATGAGTTATTCTATTGAGATGTTTTGACATGTCTTGAGAAACACAAATGGTTTATGATGAAAATAATGTTGAGGCATGAGCCTTAGCCCTTTTATAAAACTGATGGTTGTATTCGGATGCGATACCATTCCAAATTTACCATACAACCACAATACCTGAATTGGGTTAGGCTTAGCCGGAAATTTATATGCATTAGTATTAGTTCCCTCGCGGGAGAGGTTTGAGCTGAGGCTACCTCTCAATGTGATCCACCTATGTAGTGCCCAAGATGACAGATGGTCATGGTTGGGAGGCCATGCTCATAGGAGAGGTGCTTATACTAGGGTGTGTAAAGGAAAGGTTATGTTTGATTATATGCATACTAAGTATGATGATTCAGGGTTATCCCTGACAGATGTATCGAATCTTGTGGTGAAAGTGTACCACCTCTGCAGAGTGTCAAACTATTCGAATAGCCACGTCTGCGGTTATGGACAGTTGGAATGGCCATACTGTTTTGTTGTCAGACGTTTTCAAAACAACTTATGAAATGAATGATGAATCTTGACTTGACCACAACAGGGTTGTGTTGATGACACTGGCTTCCCACTTAAGTGATTCTAGAACTTTATTTTATCTTTCTTTGCTTCTGAACTCAGCTTAGGTTTCAAACTTAACTTTATAGTTAAACATAGATTTAGCATTTTAACTTAGAGCTATACTACTTGTTAGTGGTAGGTTGCGAGTACTTAAAGAGTACCCATGGCTTTTGTCCCTGGCTATTCTCATGGCCAGACTATCAAGATGATGGCCAGCAGGACGGCTATGATAACTAGGACTATCTGCCTTCGTCAGCACTGCCTGTGCCCCTGAAGATGGACCCCACCACTACGCTTATCTTTTATTTCCGCTGCTTGTTGTATTAAGACTGGATCATGAGATCCTTATTTGTGTAAGACCTTATGTATGGTTTGTAATGGATGATGTACTGTGATATCCAATCCGTTATGTCTCGCAAAAATGGTAATCCTGGGATGGCGAGGTATGGCATAACGGGCATCTGGGATTAAAAATCCGGGTGTTGACAAGTTGGTATCAGAGCCATCCTGACCATAGGAGACCCTAGTTAGAATGGACGTCCAAACAAAAACTTAATTTCCAAACCAAAATGAGTATTTTATGAAAAACTATTTCCTCTCTTATCCTTGGGAATTCATTCTTTCTCAAAAATTCATGTTCCTCAAAATTCTTACATTGCTACTTAAAATTTGACACACTTGATCACTTCACTAATTTCCTCATCCTTAATTCTTGTAGACGGAGACTCAGTTCAACAAGTTCTACCAGTTGGGAAACAGAGGTCAGCTGATCTTCAAGAGGGATCTGGATTCACTTTTGGAGTTACTGGGACACCCACATCTGGAGTTTCTTGGAGCTCAACTTCCAGGACCCCCAGGAGGAGATTTGCAGTGGCTAGTCACCGCTGATCTTAGAGGAAGCATCGAAGCACCAACATCCGGGAGAATCCAGTTCTCCGTGAGAGAGAACAACTGGCTAGATGGATTAGCCAGGGCAATGCATGAAGCTCTCGCACGTCTATGTGCCCTCAGTGTCAACCAACTCCAAGGAACCCGTTTTGCTCACTATGCAAGACGTGACTTCATGGGAATGACGATAGAGATGCCAAGTCACCCAGAGTTGAGGTGTCAAGTGGAGAATCTTGACTTCTTACCGCACGACAGACAGCAGGAACTAGACAATGCTAGAGAGTTAGCCAACCAGAACCGTGCCATTGCCGACCAGAAGGTCCAGACTTTCACACTGCTCGTCCAAGATCGCCAGTCTCTTTGCTGCCAGCATGCAAAGAAGGATCACACCATCGCCCGTCTTTGCAAGAAGGTGGCCGACCTCGAGCGGACCGTCAAGGAGCAAGAAGCTCAGCTTGCCGCAAAGGAAGAAGAAGAGGAGGGTGAAGACATCCACGGAGACATGGATTCTTACCTCAGTAATGATGATGACTTTCTGGAGGAGGATGCCGTGGACTTCTACACTGACGATGAGGACTCCGACTTCATCAACGATGAGTACATGCACTAGAGCACTGTCGTAGCATGAGATGTATCGGTCCCACTGTATCGTAGCTTGCATAATGGTTCTTCAAACCATCTGTTTTCCTTTGATTATTGTGGTGTGTGTTGTATCGTGTGCTTGTTTGCATGAATGAAATGAAGTTAGTTGCAAAACCTGAGTCAAACTTAAAGTTTTAGCTGAAATCAAAACCATGAACCTTAGAACTTTCCCACTTACCCCTTTATCTACCTCAATCTTCAGATGACTCGTGGAAACCAATGAGGGAGCAGCTCGTCGCAAGACCCAATGCTGCAGATCTTACAGAATCTCATCGCAGACATGGAAGCAAGCAGGGCAGAACGTCAAGCCAACTTAGCAACATTGCAGCAGATAGCCCAGATGGCTCTCAACAACCAGAATCAAGGAAATCAGGATCACCATGGATCCAAACTCAAAAACTTCCAGAATACCAATCCCCCAATCTTCAACCAAGCTGAAAACCCACTAGATGCAGATGACTGGCTGCAGACAATGGAAAACAACTTAGAAGTTACAGGAGTTGATGACAACGAGAAAGTTCTCTTCGCCACCCACTATCTGGCGGGAGATGCAAGAGCTTGGTGGACTAGTATCCGCAATATGAACCATGGGCAAGTGATGACATGGGAAGCTTTCAAAATAAAGTTCAGCCGCACCCACGTGCCGCAAGGTCTAGTCACTAGACTAAGAGATGAGTTTCGCGACTTAAAGCAAGGCAGAATGACTGTGGTGGAATACTGTGACAGGTTTCTGTCGCTTGCCAGGTACGCCCCTGATGAGATCAACACAGAGGTGAAGAAGAAGGAGAGATTCCTGAACGGACTGCATGATGAGATGCAGACTGTCCTTGTTAACATCCGTTTCGAGGATCTCGAAGAGGTAGTCGACTCTGCCATCCAGATGGAAGGGAAGATTAATCAGGCAAACGATAACCGCAAACATCATATGATGCAGCAATCAGGATCCAGCAGTCATCAGAAGTACCGTCCCAACCCCTCACCAGGATATGCACCAAGGAACAACCGACCCCCAATGTCTCGCCCAATCTACCCCAACCGTAGCGGAGGCAATATGAAGTCTGGAGGAAACAATCACAACTCCGGCAATGCCAACAATTTCAACCGTGCCCCTCCCAAGAGCAACAAAAACAACAACACTGCACCCAGAACTGGCAGCAATGCTGTGCCCGTCGCAGCAAAGGACAAGTCCCAGATCACTTGTTTCGAGTGTGGAGTGAAGGGTCACTATTCCAATGAGTGTCCCAAGAAGACTACAGCCACTGCCAATGTGAATGCCCCAGCTCAACAACAGCGTCGTGTTCAACCAGGGAGAAGGTTTGCCCCAGGGAACCCTCACAACCGCAACGGTCGTCTCTTCCACATGAACGCCGAGGAAGCCCAGGAAGCGCCAGATGTAGTGTTGGGTAAGTTTTCTATCAACTCAGTTTTAGCAAGATTATTCTTTGATTCGGGAGCATCGCATTCATTTGTCACCGAAGAATTTGCATGCACTAGTAAGATTTACCCAACCAACCTGAAGCATGTCATGATAGTTCAAATCCCCAGATCAACTACAAAAGCTAGAAAAATTTGCAAAGCTGTGCCTATCAGAATACATGGGATAGATTTTTATGCCAACCTTATAGTACTTGGAACCAAAGGATTGGAAGTAGTACTAGGTATGGACTGGATGTCAAGGCATAAAGGACTAATAGACTGTGCTAAGAAAGCCATCCCCATGACCAGTAGTTATGGAGTAACAGTAGAGCATATATTTGAAACCTTACCTCGTTAATTCAAGTGCAACAAGAGTCTAGCCCTACCCACCATAGACCAAGTAAGAGTAGTCTATGAATACCCCGACGTATTCCTAGATGAATTGCCAGGTATGTCCCCGGATAGGGATATTGAGTTCATTATCGAGCTAATCCCCGGAACCGGACCCATAGCCCAGAGACCCTATAGCATGTACCCCTCAGAGTTAGTTGAGTTGAAGAAGCAGTTAGATGCCATGTTAGCAACAGGCTTCATTCAGCCAAGCGCATCGCCATGGAGATCACCAGTGTTATTCGTCGACAAGAAAGATGGAGGCAACCGTCTGTGTACATATTACAGAAAGTTGAATGACGTAACCATCAAAAACAAGTACCCTTTGCCAAAGATATAGGATCTATTTGATCAGTTGACTGGAGCCTAGGTATTCTCAAAGATTGATCTTAGGACCGGTTATCACCAACTTAAGATTCGTGCAATGGATATTCCGAAGACCGCCTTTACTACTCGCTATGGTTTATACGAGTATACGGTTATGTCTTTTGGATTAACCAATGCCCCTGCTTATTTCATGAATCTCATGAATAAGATCTTTATGAATTTCCTAGATAAGTTTGTAGTTGTGTTTATCGACGACATCCTTATCTACTCCAAGTCCGAAGAAGAGCATGAGAAACATCTGCGAATCATCCTAGAAACCCTGAGAGAGCATCAGTTATATGCCAAGTTCAGCAAGTGTGAGTTTTGGCTGAAAGAAGTAGGATTCCTAGGACATATTGTGTCTGTCGGAGGAGTCTCTATTGATCCCGCCAAGATCAGAGATGTCGAAAAATGGGAAGCCCCAACCACTCAAACGCATGTCCGTGCATTTCTCGGATTAGCGGGATATTACCGCAAGTTCGTAGAAGGATTCTTGAGCATCGCCAGACCCATGACCCAATTGTTGAAGACGGACAAGAAGTTTGAATGGACTGACAAGTGTGAAGCCAGTTTTTAGGAGCTGAAGAAGAAATTGATATCAGCACCAATATTGATCATGCCAGATATCAAGAAGCCATTTGATGTATATTGTGATGCATCCAAGATTGGTCTCGGATGTGTATTGATGCAAGAAGGCAAAGCCGTCGTGTATCAGTCTCGACAACTGAAGCAGCATGAGCAAAACTATTCGACCCATGATCTTGAATTAGCGGCCATAGTTTTGGCATTGAAGACATGGCGTCATTATCTGATGGGTAATCGCTGTGAGATTTACTCAGATCACAAGAGCTTGAAGTATATTTTCACTCAGAAGGAGTTGAATATGAGGCAAAGGAGATGGATAGAGTTAATCAAGGATTATGAACTTGACATTCACTATCACCCTGGCAAAGCCAATGTGGTAGCGGATGCTCTTAGCAGGTTGCCGTGTAGGCTAAACACCATGATCAAGGAGAAGCAGCCAAGTTTGTATGAGGAGTTGGAGCAGTTCAGAATGGAATTAGTTAGCAAAGGATTCTTAGCTAGCATTGAACTTCAACCCACATTGATTAGCCAAATCAAGGAAGCCCAGAAGGGAAATGAAAGTATCGACGGAATCAAACGTCGTATTAGTACAGGAAAGGTACCTGGATTCACTAAAGACGAAGAAGGAGTTCTGTGGTACAAAGGACGTATCTGTATGCCAGCAGATTCGGAGTTCAAGCAAGTTATCATGAAGGAAGCTCATGATACTCTTTATTCTATCCACCCTGGAGGAATGAAGATGTATCAAGACATGAAAGAGCAATTTTGGTGGCACAAGATGAAGAGAGAAATTGGAAGCTACATCACCAAGTGTGACATCTGTCAAAGATTCAAAGCAGAGCACTAGAGACCTGCAGGACTGTTGCTACCATTGCAGATTCCGGAATGGAAATGGGATTCCGTCGGAATGGACTTTATCACGGTTTGCCTACTTCTAGTAGGGGACATGACTCAATCTGGGTCATCGTTGATAGACTGTCCAAGGTAGCCCATTTTATACCTGTCAAGACTACCTACCAGAGTGCGAAGCTAGCAGAGCTGTACATTGCTAGGATTGTTAGTCTACATGGAACCCCCAAGACCATAGTATCAGATCGAGGAACCCAGTTTACCCCGAGATTTTGGCAGAAAGTGCAGGAAGGATTAGGCACCAAGTTGAACTTCAGCACCGCGTATCACCCGCAAATAGATGGACAGACTGAGAGAGTCAACCAAATCCTAGAGGATATGCTTAGAGCTTGTGTGTTAGAATACAGATCAAAATGGGAAGACTGCCTGCCTTTCGCAGAATTATCATATAACAACAGTTATCAAGATAGTTTGCAGATGGCACCATTTGAATTCCTATACGGAAGAAAGTGTCACACCCCTTTGAATTGGTCGCAAGTAGGAGAGAGTCAGATCTTTGGACCTGACATTCTCCGCGAAGCAGAAGAGAAGGTTCACAAAGTCCGTGAGCACCTCAAGACCGCCTAGTCCAGACAGAAGAGTTATGCTGACAAGAGAAGGAGAGACCTGACTTTCACTGTCGGAGATTTTGTATATCTCAAGGTTTCACCGTTGAAAGGAACCCAACGCTTTAGTCTGAAAGGAAAGTTAGCCCCCAGATATATCGGGCCCTTCAAGATTCTGAACCGTCGAGGAGAAGTATCGTATCAACTACAACTACCTGAAGAGATTTCAGCCATCCACAATGTGTTCCATATCTCGTTACTTCGCAAATGCCTGGAAGTGCCGGAGAAGACTAAAGTTTTCAAGAACATCGATCACAGAGCTCTGGAGATCAACAATGACCTGACGTATAGTCAGGTGCCCATCCGTATCTTAGAAGAAGCTTACAGAACCACCAGGACCAGGAGTATCAAGTTTCTCAAGATTCAGTGGCGTAACCATACCGAGGAGGAAGCCACTTGGGAGCGAGAAGATTACATTAGGACAGAGTTCCTAGATCTCTTTAGTTCCTAGTTTTCTTTGTAAATCTCGAGATGAGATTATTTTTAAGGGGGGAAGGTTAGTAACATCCCAAAACTTTAATCCAAGGTTATTAAGATCCAAATCATCAAAATTAGGGTTAACAAAAACTTTTCCAATTAAAAATATTAAAGCATTCATATGTGTGTGCATTTAAAAATAGGAGTTGTTTGAATTGCCATGATTAAGTGATTCATTGCTTGTAAAATGATTCTTAGGTGAAATAAACATCATCTAGATCATCCCCAAACAAATCCCAAAGAAAAACAAATCAAAATGAATAAATGAAGTGAATGGTCATTTTTGCCAAATTAACTACCATGCCTACTTTGGCTATTCCTAGTACTCAAAACCTAACAGAAACAATTATGGATCTTCGCACCCCTTTCTAGTACACATAATGTTGTACCAAGGCCCACTTTGTGATCTGCCAAAAACATTCAAACACTAAATTTAATGGACATTTGAAAATTGAATCTATTTCATATGGGAAGATCCGATTATTTCAAAAACCACTCAAACAAGCTCAATTTTCTAAACCCAAGCACCCATAGAGTCTCAAGCTTAGTACTATCACACCCACCAAAAATCTTTTCAAAATTCAAAAAGAAAGTTCTTGCGGCCATTTTTACAAACACTTGGCAGGCAAGAATCTAACTCTAAACCTAGCTCACTGTTCTGTATAGGGTTTTGCCCCCATTTGATCCCCATTTAATCCCACTGTCCCCTCTTGATCTAACCAAGGCCAAACCAACCCAACCCCTACCCCCTAGCAGCATGGCCAAGCCAAGCCGAGCACCTGCTGGCCGGCCGATCATGCTATCGCCGCAGTAGACCGTCCCCCTCCCTCTCGCCATGTCTACAAGCTAGCCAGGACCGCACCGCCAGCCTCTGTCCTCTCCACGAGCCAGGCCAAGCCATGGACCACCCCCAGCGCGCCGCGCACTGCCTGACTGCGCCATGCCGAGCACGCGCCAGAGCACCACGCCCGATACGCGTGCCCAAGCTGCCACTCGACCGCAACCCCCATCCACCGCTTCGCCGCCCAACATGCCTCCATGCGCCTCACCGCTCGCCATGGACACCGCCGTCTCTGCCGCTCAGAGCGCCAGCTCCGCCCGACCGCATACCACCACCCCTAAGCCCGCATTTAAGTCCTAAAGCACCGCCAGGAGACCACGCATCGATCATCGCTCGCAGCCATGCTGCTAGCAGCCCGTAGCCATGTCGCGACCATCGCCTGGCCATGCCGTGCTGTCCCGTCGTCGAGCCTATAAAAGGAGGGCACCCCTAGCCATTTGCAGCACACCACTCACCTCCCCTCTTGCCACTGACCAATCCCCACTTCTCCCCATAGCCACTCGAGCTCGCAGTCGCCGGAATTTCACCGGAGCTAGCCGCCTCTGGAGGAGAAGGGCCCCGCTGATTGCGACCACCCCTGGAGCTGCCTCGACCGTCCCTGAGCTCGCCGTCGACCACCAGTCCATTTTCCTGCCTCCTCGTCGTCGCTGGAGCCCTGGTACGGCCCCTATGCACCCCCACTGAGCCGCTAGGGTTAGAGCTCGTTGGCGACAAGTCCGTTGTCGACGACGATCCACAGCTGTTGATCCCTGTTCTAATCCAACGACCCATATCGCCCCGTACCGCTTTGCGTGTAATGAGCCGCTGACCGATGGACCCCCCTGTCAGCTGAGCCCCGCGCCGCGGAGTGTCACTGGGCCGGCCCGTTAGCGTTCCCGCGTGACCCAGTTAATTCAAATTAGGATTTTTCTTTTTAGTTTAAACCTAGTTCTGTCCCTTAGTTTGAAAATCAATTCAGAGAGATTTACAAATCCAAATGGAGTGATTCCAATTTTTTTAGAAAGCTACTGAAAATATCTACCCAAGACCGTTGGATTTAATTCAATTAGAGTTAGACATCTCTCCTAGTAAAAATAACAAGACAGCAGCTTTTGCCCATTCAAACATTTTTATAAAATCAACCATGATAGCTTTTGAGTTGATTCCAACTCTCAAAAATCACATTTAACCATACCTATCTGAATATGTAATAATATTAAGGTTTACATGCAGTGACTTTGGACTAGTACCAAAATAATGCTATATAGGCGTTTCTAGTCACTTTAAATCATTAAATAATGAACTTAAACCAAAGTAATTATGATCCAACCCTTAAATTACATTCGCACATGTTAAGATATGTGGTGATGACATGTTTCCACATGATCCCATATTTTAAGTGGTGAATATTAAATCTTAGTTAATTTTCCATGATTAGAAATTACTTTTCTTAAATAAAAATAATGAAACTAGTTAATAAAACTTGTGATGCTTCTGATGATAATAGATCATCAAATGTATGCCTTAGAGTGCTAATTATACTAGTTAAGTATTGTTTGGTGATTGTGTATACCGTATGTATTTATAGAAGATAGTACCGTAAGCTTACAAGGAGGAGGAGTTCTACCAAGAGGAGGAAGACAACTTCAACCACTTCACCAACCAAGGCAAGCCACCATTAACAATGCAAGCTAACCCTTGCAAGGTACTATTAGCAAGCTAGGATTAAACTAGATGGTTTAGCAAAGATTCCTTAGGCATGCTTTGGTTAAACTACTTTGACTATTCTTTACCCCAAGTACTAATTTCAAGCTTTACTTTCTTTACTTTACACAAAGTCCCTTACTTGTTTTGAAGGTAGCATAAAGAGTATAAAACTTTACATATTTTAGATAACTTTAGATGTCATTCTATGGCATGAGATTGAACCCATCTTTCCACCTTAGTGAACACCCTTAACTTAGTAGTTTAGAGTAAATAAAAACTTGAGTCACTTTAGATGAGGACACTTGGTGAACATGAATTATGAAAACCTTGGAATGATGAGTCATTCTATTGAGATGTTTTGACATGTGTTGAGAAACACAAATGGTTTATGATGATGAAAATGTTGAGGCATGAGCCTTAGCCCTTTTATAAAACTGATGGTTGGATTCGGATGCGATACCATTCCAAATTTACCGTACAACCATAATACCAAATTGGGTAAGGCTTAGCCGGAAATTTATATGCATTAGTATTAGTTCCCTCGCGGGAGAGGTTTGAGCTGAGGCTACCTCTCAATGTTGTCCACCTATGCAGTGCCCAAGATGACAAATGGTCATGGTTGGGAGGCCATGCTCATAGGAGAGGTGCTTATACTAGGGTGTGTAAAGGAAAGGTTATGTTTGATTATCTGAATACTAAGTATGATGATTCAGGGTTATTCCTGACAAATGTATCGAATCTTGTGGTGAAAGTGTACCACCTCTGTAGAGTGTCAAACTATTCTAATAGCCGCATCCGCGGTTATGGATAGTTGGAATGGCCATACTATTTCGTTGTCAGACGTTTTCAAAACAACTTATGAAATGAATGATGAATCTTGACTTGACCACAATAGGGTTGTGTTGATGACACTAGCTTCCCACTTAAGTGTTTCTAAAACTTTATTTTATCTTTCTTTGCTTCTGAACTCAGCTTAAGTTTCAAACTTAACTTTATATTTAAACATAGAGTTAGCATTTTAACTTAGAGCTATACTACTTGTTAGTGGTAGTTTGCGAGTACTTAAAGAGTACTCATGGCTTTTGTCCCGGGCTATTCTCATGGCCAGACTATGAAGGAGACTATCAAGATGATGGCCAGCAGGACGGCTATGATAACTAGGACTATCTGCCTTCGTCAGCATTGTCTGTGCCCCTGAAGATGGACCCCATCGCTACGCTTATCTTTTATTTCCGCTGCTTGTTGTATTAAGACTGGATCATGAGATCCTTATTTGTGTAAGACCTTATATATGGTTTGTAATGGATGATGTACTGTGATATCCAATCCATTATGTCTCGCAAAAATGGTAATCCTGGAATTGCGAGGTATGGCATAATGGGCATCTGGGATTAAAAATCCGGGTGTTGACACACACACATCCAATTACATTAGTAGATCAATGTGGTTTATGAAAAGAACACACATGCACTGACATCTAGTGGATCCATGTGGTTGATGAAAAGAAAACACATGCAGAGATATTTTGTGGATCCATGTGGGGCATGAAAAAAACACATGCAATGACATCTAGTGGATCCATGTGGTTTATGAAAAGAACACATATGCAATGACATCTAGTGGATCCATGTGCTTTATGAAAAGAACAACACATGCTGGAATGGCGTCATTGCATGTGTTCTTTTCCAAAACCACATTGATGCACACTGATACACACAAACATGCAATGACATCTAGTGGATCCATGTGGTTTATGAAAAGAATACACATGCAATGACATCAGTGGATCCAAGTGGTCTAGAAAAAGAACGCACATGCAATCACATCTAGTGGATCCATGTGGTCTAGGAAAACAAGACACATGTAATGACATCTAGTGGATCCATCTGGTTTATGAAAAGAACACACATACAACACTACTAGGAAACATCCTATAGATAGACAGGATGTTCAGTGGCGCATAAGCCAATCTATGCGCCACAGGAAGACATCAGTAACGCACTGGAAAGCATGCGCCACAGAAGTTTGGAAGTTCTATGGCGCATTTTCCAGAGCATGCTCCACATAAGATTGGTGGGACCCACCGGCGGGGGGGGATGATCCAAGTTCTGTGGTGCATTCTATAATATGCGCCACAGAAGAGGAAACTTTTGTGGCGCATATTTACTCATGCGCCACAGAACATGGAGGAGGGCCCCGCCACAGAATCTAATTCACCCAAGTTCTGTGGCGCATATCCCAACATGCGCCACAGAACTTGGGGGTGGGCCCCATAGAGGGAATCTTATTCACCCACTTCTGTGGCGCATATGGAGGAAATGCGCCATAGAAGTTTCAGCATCTGTGGCGCATTTCCTCCATATGCGCCACAGATGAGGGCGTCCAGATCCATGTTAAAAAGGTGACAAGAGCTAGCTTTCTTATCTATCTATCCTACCACCACCCATTTCACATCTCTACCTCCTCCCAACTCGTCTTCCTCCTCCCTCACACCCCATCTTGCCCATAGTTTCTCCATTTTCTTATATCTAAACCTACTTTAATCCATAGATTGGTAAGTAGAAGCTTCGCTCCAACTTCTAGATCTAAAAGTTCCTTACTTTTCTCTCTCACATCTCTCTATTTGTTTACTAATTTCCTCTCCAGCAACTTGCATTGTAGATCTATTTGTCCATACTCTCTCATCGTGCGGTCTCGTCTCTCTATTATTGTGTCTACTATAGGTGAGTACTTGGCCATCATGAACATGTAGGTTAAGCTTGTCGCGTGGGCGGTGTGTGTGCGATCCATGGCGAGACGATGCTTGTGTGTGGTGCATGAATGTTTGCAATGGGAGGAAGTTTTTTGTTGTTTTCTTGTTGTTGTCGGGCCCGGCCGGTGTGGTTGCATCGATGTTTGCCGAAATGTTGATTCATTTCCATTTCAGAAAATTTTTGCACTACCCATATGTCCTAATTTTAGGAAAGGTCATGCCGAATTTTTTCTGGCTAGCATTCATGCATGTGTGTGTTCATATGGTGTGGTTCTCACCTATACTCTCTGTTTTGACCGCTCAGGCAACTATGGTCCTCACGATGAGCGAAGGTCGAATTGCTAGGTACAAGAAAGGCGCGAAGGAGGACATGATTCTGAACAACCAGACCATGATAAGATGTCCATGTCGAACATGCAAACTGCAGCGCTGGATCGACCCTGAATCTGGACAATTGGAGGGTCACCTGCTTAGGCGCGGTTTCATGCGCAACCTCAATGAGGCGCCGGCAGGACATGGTGGTGGTCACGAAGACGTGGGCGGGTGAGAAGACGAAGAGTCTACCGGGCATGATCATCATGACGAAGGAGATGCTAGCGGGCATGATCATCATGACGAAGGAGATGCCGGCGGGCATGATCAGCATGGAGAAGGAGATGACGATGGGAATGATCATGAAGAAGGAGAAGACGCGAACACACAGACACTGCTAACTTCGATCTTGCAGCACCCTCATGTTCAAGAACTGCTCCTCAAGGAGACGAGCAACGACAAAGCTGCAGCTAGAGAGAAAGCCAAGCTCGCCCAAATGGAGGTAGACGGGATGACTCCATTGTATCCTGGGTGTCGCCCCGAGGATACACGTTTGAGTGTAACACTCAAGGCTCTAGAGATGAAGGCCGAACACAAATGGACCGATGTGAGCTTCAACGTGAACATGGAATACTGGCACAACCGACTTCCTAAGGGGAACACATTGCCAACAAGTATCGAGGAGGCCAAGAAAACCGTGTGCCCTCTCGACCTACCACACATTAAATACCACGCATGCATCAATGATTGCGCACTTTATCGGAACGAGTACATGGATATAACACCTTGTCTGGTGTGTGGCCAAGGATGGTACAAGAGAGGGAACAAGAAAGTTCCTCGAAAAGTGGTATGGTACTTTCCTATCACCCCTCGTCTGCAGCGATATTTCGTAGATCCTAAGGAAGCAAAGCTCATGCAATGGCACGCGGAAAGAGAGAAACCTGAAGATGATCCAGAGAAGGGCAAGATCCTGACACACCCTTCAGACGCTAGCCAGTGGAACGCATTAGACATCAAGTTCGAAGAGTTTGGGGGCGATGCAAGGAACGTCAGGCTGGGTATGAGCACCGATGGACTCAATCCTTTTGGAAACCAGAGTAGCACGCATAGCACCTGGCCCATGTTTGTTTGGCCATACAACCTCCCCCCGTGGCTATGCACGAAGCAAAGGTATGTACACATGAGCATTCTTATTCAGGGGCCGAAACAACCAGGTATCGATATGCATCTGTATCTCGGGCTATTGAGAGAGGAGTTAGCCAGCTTGTGGGAGACGCCGGCCCGTACGTGGGACGCCTACACTAAAGAATATTTCCATCTGAGAGCCGTGTTTCTCACGACCGTGCAGGACTATCCTGGTTACGCATATGTATCGGCCCAGGTGAACCACGGACACAATGCATGCGTCAAGTGCATGGATGAGACACCGCATCTCCAGCTACCAAGGGATCTCGGGTCTTCGAAAACCGTGTTCCAAGGTACTCGAAAGTGGCTCCGCATGGATCACCCGTGGAGAAAACGTGGTGACCTGTTCAATGGTAAGGACGAGCTCGAAAGAGCCCCGCGTCCGAGGAGCGGCGAAGAAATCGAGGAGCTTTTGAATAATTGGGTAGATTGCCCTGCGCCTGGAAAAAAAGACCGAGGACAAAGCCGCTGCTGGGTGTATGGAAAGCAAGGTCTGTTTTCTAGGACCTGCCGTATTGGAAGGTCCTTCACACTCCCCATAGCCTCGATGTAATGCACATCACGAAGAACGTTACCGAGAGTCTGCTTGGCACTCTACTGAACATGCCGGAGAGGACCAAGGATGGGCCGAAAGCAAGAAAGGACCTTAAATTGCTTGGCATAAATAAAGATCTTCAGTACCCTAATAGTGATGATGATGATGATCATCATCATCAGGAAGGGACTCAAGGTCGCCGCAAAAGAGTTAAGAAGAATGAGGTGGTGCTTCGCGCTGCCTACTTCACTCTGAGTCTAGAGGAGCTCGAGCAGTTTTTCAGGTGCCTCTTAGGAGTGAAAGTTCCTCACGGTTACTCGGGGAAGATAAGCAGATATCTGGACGTGGCGAAGAAGAGGTTCAACGGTATGAAGTCTCACAACTGTCACGTGCTGATGACACAGATACTCTCCGTTGCGATCCGTGGGATAATGGACGAGCATGTCCGTGAGACGTTGTTTGGCCTGTGTAACTTTTTCGACGTCACATCTAGGAAATCGGTCGGTGTGAAGCAGCTCGACAGGCTACAGGAAGAGATCGTGATGATACTATGCGAGCTTGAGATTTACTTCCCGCCTGCATTCTTCGACATCATGGTGCATCTTCTTGTACATGTCGTGGACGACATCATCCAGCTCGGGCCGACATTCCTGCACAACATGATGTCGTTTGAAAGGCTAAACGGTGTCATCAAAGGATTCGTTCGCAATAGGTCTCGTCCAGATGGAAGCATAGCCAAGGGATTTCTGATCTACGAGTGCATCTCCTTCTGCAAGAATTATCTAACCACCGAGAACGAGGATGTTGGAATACCCACAAAGAAGCACCTCGGCAGGCTCGGTGGATATGGTCAGCGCAAGGGCTGCCTCTCACTACATGTCGGCATTGATGGTCGACGCACTGATTTTGAAAGGGCACACCGAGTCACGCTACAACACATTGAAGTGGTCGGCCCTTGGGTCGAAGAGCACAGAAGCTTAATCGAGCAGGAGTACGTCGACCAGGGCCGACCGAGGAAGAAGGGATACGTAACCAGAGAGCACAACTCCAGCTTCACCGGTTGGTTCAAGAAAAGGCAACTGGACAATCCCCCACAGACGCCTTCTACGGAAGATCAAAAACTCATATTCTCCTTGTCGCAGGGCCCAGGGCACAACCTAAGGACCTATCAGTCATACGACATAAACGGTTACAGATTCTATACCAAGGAAAAGGACAAGAATAGTGAATATCAAAACTCAGGAGTAACTATGTTATCCTTTGCTGATGACGAGACTACTGTGATGGAAAGATTCTACGGAAGGATCGAGGAGATATGGGAGCTCGACTACTATGGAGAGATCGTACCGATGTTCCGTGTTAGATGGGCCAAGAACGTGGAAAAAGAAGGCCGCTATTTCACCACAATGGTTATACCAGATGCCAAATCAACAAAGAACGCCTCCGCAAAAAATGAGCCTTGGGTACTCGCTAGCCAATTTGATCAATGCTTTTTTATTATCGACCCGTCAAAGCCCAACCGTGTTGTAGTTAGGAGGGGCAAGAGGAGCATCATCGGAATGGAAGGAGCCGCCAACAAGCAAAACTTCGACAAAAACGGCGACCCGAAGATCGAAGAGGTATTCGACAAGTACTTCGACATGCCTACTACTACTAAAGTAAGAAGGAAGACCACATTTCCTACTAAAGGTTGTCCATTCACAAGAAGAAATCTCAAAGTGCATGGACTAAAATATTCAACCGCGATGAAAAAGAGCAAGAAAATTGTGAAGAGACACTAGCTCGACACATCACATGATTGTATATGTTCGGAGAGAGAGTTTTTTGAATAAATATGAATGTTTGTATATGTTCGGATTGAGAGTTTTTTGAATAAATATGAATGATTGTGAAGAGCCTCTGTAGTATGAATGTTTAATTTAAACAAATCTAGAATTAAAAATATATTTTAAAAAAATAAAAAAGTGTGAGACAGCCAGGATTCGAACCTGGCTGCCTCAGGTTTAGAATGGCACAAGCAAGCAGCAGAGACCACTAGGGCAAGTGTGTGATCTTGTCATACTACCACGCGCGCTGCGTTTTGTACTAAGTCCACAGGTTCTGTGGCGCATTTCGGCAGTATGCGCCACAGAAATTACAACTTCTGTGGCACATATGGCCGAAATGCGCCATAGAACCTCAGGACTTAGCGAAATAAACGGTTCGGTCTGCTTCACCCCTTCTCCCCATTCTCAGTCACACCGACGCGTGCTAGCCCTAGATCGATGACACTGCACACTGCTGCTGCCACAGCCGCCACCGCGCCGCCTGGTGAACCGGTGGAGGAGGAGCCGCCCGACGAACTAGTGGAGGAGGAGCCGCCGTGCCCGCCCGGCGAACCAGTGGAGGAGGAGCCGCCGCACCGTAGCCCGCCACCCTCGTAGTCGTCGACCACCGCAGCAGCAGCGTGCACGGTTCGTCCCCCCACCCCCACCCTCCCTCTGAACCCTAGTTCTCACTATGCTGCAGATGAAATTTCTCACAGAAAAATCTTAGCAACCTGCATGCTTTGAAGAAAATACTCTAAACCTTAAAGAAAATTGGCAAGCTCACCGATCCATTTCAATATTCTCCAAGAAAATTCAGTAACAATAGACTGCTTTCTGAATCTGTTTCTCAAATAGATCATAATCCTATTTGTGTGTAAAAGAACCAAAATATGCAGAACCAATATGAGCTCCCTAGACATATCTGTTTCTCAAATAGATCAAAATATGCAATTTCTTAAAATTGCATCTTCCAAACATTGACTTTTTATAAAGTTTTCCATAAACCTATAGCCTGTGTACAAACTTAAACTTGTGGAGTAAATTCTACAGTGTGTGCAGAAGTTGTAAACCATGTTATTTTACGGCAGACTCCGGTACAAGGCATCGCGTAATAACTCATGTTCTAGTTTTTTATCCCATGTTGTCATATTTTTGTATCGGAATCGTCGGTCAAACGGCTGCCTTCCTGTTGCTCTATCTTTACTGCCTATTATTTCTTACTAATTTCTTCTAGCAAACGGTGTTTGACTATAGACGACTAGTGTTGTGCTTAGCGAATTAAGGATCAGCATGTGCTTAATTGGTTTAGGGTTATTTCACCTTGTCATATCAAAACATGGGAAACTAAATTAATATATCGGTGCACATTGCTTATTGTACGGCCATTCTATTTATGTACACATGATAGTATGTATCCTGTGCTTCCTTTGATATTTAGGTGGAGGCGTCCTCTGTCAAATACATGTAGAAGTTCTAGGCATACACATTGTTAGCACATACTATCAGTAGCATATCGCAACCCTCACCAGTGTGTGCGTGCCAGCATCACTGAGGAGGATACTACACATATGCATCTAGATACTAAACTAGAGTGGGTATTGTTGTGCAAGTTACTTCGCAAGGACAAATTCCAAGTAGATACTACACATATGCATCTAGACAACATCAAAATTAACTAGCCAATTAATTATACACTTAATTAGATCCACTTGGCATAATTATACATAGGTACTTAATATATTAGCTCTGGGCCATTCATGCATCTTTCTGCTCATGTAATATTAAGTATTAGCTTTAAAGAAGAATACTGACTTTTTCGTTAGTAACTTATACAAGATTTCAGTTTCAGCAATTGGAAGCATGTGTCCATAAATAATCATCTTTGAGATTTTTGTTGTTTATAGTCTTATTATCTGAGAAGCAATGTATTTGCATGAAGTTTTCCCAAGTTAATTACCAAGCTTATCCTCGGTTACAGAATATATATGCTGTTTATAGTCCTTATCTTTGTATTCTGCTGTCACCACTCTTGGTATTGGTTCTGCTAATACCAGGTGCAACATAAGAAGTTTTATTGGCATTTTTCCTCTGCCAATAATGTTTCAGGTTATATTATGTTCTGTATGCTTCAGGTTTGGCTGAAATTTCCCTTTTATTTGGTATATATGGTGCTGGGATTATTTGGTACTATATGGTGCTGGGATTATTTGGTGGGATTATTTGGTACTATATGGTGCTATTTGATTCGATGGGGTTGTGGATGGGGGCTGTGAATGGGGCTGTGGATGTGGCTATTTTCTTGTGTGTGAATGTTGCAGGGATTTCATTTGAGTTGCCCATTTCTCCCGAAGTGTCGATTTACTTCCGTTTCGGTTGAGAAAGGGGCACTCCTAGGTCAAAAAATTAGCAAAGGTCATGCCGAATTTTTTGGCCGAGATTTGTGCTAACATTTTGCCTCTTTTAAATAGAGTAGTGAAAACATGTCGGGCAACAAGGAGTCTGGCCCTTCTAAGCACATGATCAGCGTCGAAGAACAAGCTAGACAGGCCAACTATTCATTCTGGCAGGGGTCCCAACGGGAGGAGGAGGAGGAGGCGATGAGGATGACACCACCACCGGAAGAGGAGGCGACCGTCGCCAGAGCTGCTGGGGCCAATGAGGGCGGAGATCTTGATTACGAGGGGGACGAAGACGACTACGATGGAACTAGTGAAGGCGGCGGCAAAGAGGATGACACCACCGATGGCGGTGCCCGCACCGATGGCGGAGAGAGGACAGATGGCGGTAGCAGCAACCCGGCCGCTTCTCAGAAGAAGAAGAAGAAGAAGGAGAAGAAGAAGAAGGAACAGAAGGAGCGGAAGGTGCCAGTGCTCGCCACCATCTGCGATGAGTTCACTGAGGTCACAGAAAGTGGCCAACCCATTGCACCAGAGGCGATTGCTAAAGGGTACGGCCTGCAACTCGGGTGCATCGTGCGGGAAAGCATGTCGATCAACACGAAGTACATCAGACATGCTGACCATGCAGCTTTGGTCGATAACCTCCTTAAGAAGCTTCACAAGCGATACAGATTCCCAGAGCAGTTTAGAAACCTCGAGAGAAATAAGAACCCGGTGAATAGACTAGCCCTCATGAAGATGAGCAATGCCTTGAGCAGCTGGAAAACCCGGGTGAAGAATAGCATTGACAAAGGTGAAAGCTAGGAGGTTATTAGTAAGAAAAATCCGATGCTCGACGAAGAGGAGTTTAGCATATTCAAGGCGGATATAGCTACCGCTGATGCTATAAAATGGACTCAATGGGGAAGGAGTATGCGGGAACAGAACATAGGCAACCACCACCTTGGAAGCGGCGGTTACAGGGGGAAAGAGGCCATTTGGGACAAGGAGGACGCCGAGCTTGAACGCCTTGGTAAAGACAACCCTTGGCTTAAAATCATGGACTTGCAGCTTAGGCAATTTGTTCGGGCCCGCTACTACCTGGACAAGGAAACAGGGGAGTTCATCACCGACGATCCGGAGGTGAAGGAATTCGAGAAGAATCTGGTAAGGAATTTATCGCTGATCTCAAGTCTATTGCGTTCTAATTAAGATAATGAAGCCAAGAATCTAAATGGGTTCACCTTTCCTTGTCTCTGCATGAGGAGGAACTGAACGCTACTGCCACAGAGTCGTCCCAAGATTCGACGGAGCCATGGGACACGGTTTTCAACAGGGCGACCAATGCTTACAAGAAGAGGGACAAGGGGTTGCTGCTGTCCTCAGCTGGCCGTGTGTCCGGCTTCGGTACAAGCATGAAGTTCAAGGAGTTCTACAAAGAGGACGCCAAGAAAAGAAGGGAGAGGAAGAACCAGGATAAAGCCGTTGTTGCAGAGCTGAAGATGAAGGTGCAGACACTGGAGGAGAAGGCGGTGAACCAGAAAACGGTGGACAAGTTAGTGGAAGAGAAGCTCCGCTCGATGATCCCCCCTGAGTTTTTTGAGGGGCTTACTGCTTGGAATGCGGGAGGCCGACAGGGGCCGATACATCTGCCCAGCTTAAGCGACAGCAACTCGGGCTTCAATATTACCGTGTCGCCGGACCTGGTGACCCCTCCGGACGTCAATGTCGGGACGCAGCCCCTCGTTTTGGTCACACCGACGCCCCCTCCCGCCAAAGATACCAATAAGCCACAGCCGACGGCGGTGGTGCTTCGTGAGGCACCCGAGCGGGAGATTGCAGATGATGATAGCCCGGCCGCCGGCATCCGCCGTGTCTCTACATTAACCGAGATCCACGCCATCACCAAGGTAACTAATTAGTTAGTGCACATCATCTCCTTTATGCCTTTTATGCATGACTGTTGCCATCTCATGACGCCCAACAACATGTTTTTTACTCAGGACACTTCTTGCGTACTCCTGCTTAAAGATGTCGGCGGTGAGTTGAAGGATGTTGCCAAGGGCACTCTTATACAACCGGCGAGCCGCACGATGCACAACAATCCAATGGATGATGACGTGATGAGGGTTAGGTTGGCTCGGGTGTTACCAGGGTGCGGCGACATGGACCCCCCTTTCAACCTCAAGGAGCCGACGAACACAAGACCCTTGGGGAATGCTACAACTGGCCCTTGAAATGGCCGAAGACCCAGATTCGTCTTGCGAGGGGGAGCACCGGCGCCACCTCTCGACCGATCATCACCCGACCACCACCTCGGAAGCCAGTAGCCGCCGTTGTCGCCACCACCAGCCGTCACCATCAACTCTTGGCAGCGTGTGCACTGCCACATGGCAAAGACGTTGTGCCGCAACTGCCGTCGCCCCCGCTACCACCACCACATGATGGAACCCATGAAGATGATGATGAATTGGTCAACGTTGACGACTTCATCAACACCGGCGCCGCCAAAGGATTGTATATGCCTTCTATGGATGAAGAACCCTTCGCAGCTCGCGACGACCATCAAGCTGGTCGGCCCAATACATGCACGCAGCGCCTGGTCTTCCATGGTCTTTTCTCAAGAGACGCCTCCGGCCGCCGATCCACCACAAGAGAAACCGGGATTGGTTTTCAGCCCCAACACACTCCAAAAGGCGACTGATGAGCAGATGGCAGTGGCTGACACTGTTGTGAAGAAGAAGCACTACAGGAAGAGAGGTAATAATAATAACAAGGGTGCGAGACAGCCTCTTCCAAAGAGGATCCGGGGTCAGGACACCGTTGTCGTACCATCCACACAATTTGGCTTGCCTCGAGTGCATGTAGCTGGTGATCCAATATTGACTCCGGATATGATCCACATTGCGGTTGGAGCCATGTTAACTTTGCACGAGGGTGTCAAGACACAAGAGGACGATCCAAAATACCCGGTTTTCACGGCCAAGGTGCCATTGGACGTGGGCTTCGTCGATGAACCCCCCGCGGATATATTCTTCATAGCGTTCGAGGACATATTCAAGCTGTTTCTCACGAAACGGCTGGACTATAACTTGGTCCGACTATACGCGCTCAATATGGCGCTCATGATCAAGAGAGAAAGTACCCCGAAAATCGCGATAGTGGATCCCTACTACATGCGGGACAGCCAGTTGGTCGAAGGATCAGAGACACGGATCAAGGCGACGGCGTACCTCGAGAAGTTCATGGTGGACAACAAGAGGAAGGGCACACTTCTTTTGCCTTTCTTTCCCGAGTAAGTACACACACTCGCTCATCGTCACCATAACTTATGCATTTCTTATAGATTTCTTTCCTTTGCTCTTTTTCCAACATTGCGTTCCAATTGTGTTGCGCAGAGACAAATACTGCACACTCATCGTCCTTGCCCCGAGGTATTCGCTAGCCACATATTTCGACTCGGGGAGTTTGACGAAGAAGAAAGACTACACTAGAATAAGGGGTGTTCTCAGTGAGGCTCTCGAGGGCTACACCAAGAAGGGATGCACCTTCGTAGATAGGGGGGAATGTATCAAGGATGGCAAACACGTGTTCAAGCATGTGCTCGACTTCCCCTGCGTCAAGCAGTCGATTGCTGGTGCCAAGGAGGCCTTCTACGTCCTCCATCACCTTAAAGGCTATGTTCGGGATTGCCATAACCTAACGCTGTGATCTAGTCTGCGAGGATGGGCCGAAACTTTGGCGAAAATCGACAATGCTGATCTTAGAGAAGATTTCCATCACATTCAGATGAAGTTGTCACAAATAAAGATGTCAACACAAGGGGCGGTGCCCTACAACAAGCCAGAGGGTTGAGTAAGAGGGAGATCGAAGAACGCCTCTGTAAGCAGGGTGACACAAGGACGTGGATGACGAAAGAGGGCTATCTACCATTCCCAAAGCCGTGCCAGAAGAGGAAGTCTTCATCATGATCGATGTGTGCCTCTAGCATGATCCAGTGTGTGTATATTCTTGATGGACGCCTGCTGTATTAGTGTGTGTGTGTCATAAACTTTACTATCTCGTGGTCGAAATGGTCATTGTTGTTAGACTTAAACTACCTTGTGTTCGTGCTGTCGTTGAACTTATTGCTTCTATGATGATCTAACTTTTAGGTTTATGGATCCTTTGTTTTATATTCTATGAACATATATATATATATATGGATGTGAACCCTTTATTCATTCTTTTCATTGTATTTTTACTAACATGCCTTGTCGTCTATAGAGATGGAGACGAGGTGGTATGTGGTGTACATGGGTAGGGTTCCAGGAGTCTACGAGGAGTGGGAGGATTGCCACAAACAAGTGAACAAGTTCAGCAGCAACATCTACAAAGGATACGCGACTAGAGAGGAGGAGATAGCCAAGTGGAGGAACCACTTGTGGAAGAAGAACCGGATGAACATATTGGTCGCGCTAATGCTCTTGCTCACCATTGTCACAGTTGTATTCTATTTGATCCTAGTGTAGGCGGCGGTGGCCACTTCATATTTGTAATGTGAGATGATATGAACTTTGTATTCGGCGCTTGTGTAAAAATTTGGCACTTGACACTATATATGTATCTCGATCGGGCTCTAAGTGTTTGTATTATATATATGTTGGTTTTCATGCATCTACTACTTGTGCAATGTATTTTATACTCATCTAGATAAATCCTGTATAAATACCTGATTATACACCAGGAAAGTATTTTACTTCAAATACGTGTTATGCAATCAGTGGCGCATATAAAAATATAGTTAGTGGTGCATGGGCTTTCTGTGGCGCATATATGTAAATGCTACAGAGAAGCTGTGGCGCATAAGAAGAAATGCGCCAGTTCGACTTCGTGGCGCATATCCATATGCGCCACAGGAAGTAGTTATCAGTGGCGAGGTAACAGTGGCGACTAGGATATGCGCCACAGAAGTCCAATTTCCATGCGCCACAGATGGGTAGTTTCCTAGTAATGCAATGACATCAATGGATCCATGTTGTTTATGAAAAGAACCCACATACAATGACATCAGTGGATCAATGCGGTTTATGAAAAGAACACCACATGCTGGAGTGGCATCATTGCATGTGTTCTTTTTCCAAAACCACATTGATGCACACTGAAACACACACACATGCAATGACGTTTAGTGGCGATCCATGTGGTTCATGAAAAGAACTGACATGCAATGACATCAGTGGATCCATTTGGTCTAGGAAAAGAACATACATGCAATGCCATCTAGTGGATCCATGTGGTCTAGGAAAAGAACACACATTCAATGACATCTAGTGGATCCATGTGGTTTATGAAAAGAACACACATGCAATGACATCTATTGGATCCTTATGGTTTTCGAAAAGAACACACATGCAATGACATCTAATGGATCCATGTGGGGCATGAAAAGAACACACATGCAATGACATCTAGTGGATCCATGTGGTCTAGGAAAAAGTACACACATGCAATGACATCAATGGATCCATGTGGTGTATGAAAAGAACACACATGCAATGACATCTAGTGGATCCATGTGGTCTATGAAAAGAACACCACATGCTGGAGTGGCATCATTGGATGTGTTCTTGACCAAAAGCACAGTGATGCATACTCATACACAAACACACACATCCAATTACATCTAGTGGATCCATGTAGTTTATGAAGATAACACACATGAAATGGCATCAGTGGATCCATGTAGTTTATGAAAAGAACACACATACAATGATATCAGTGGGTCTTTGTGGTTTATGAAAAGAACACCACGTGATGGAGTGGCATCATTGCATGTGTCGTTTTCCAAAACCACATTGATGCACACTGATACACATGCACATGAAATGACATCTAGTGGATCCATGTGGGTTATGAAAAGAACACACATGCAATTACTATAGTGGATCCATGTGGTTTAGGAAAAGAACTACATGCAATGACATCTGTGGATCCATGTTGTTTTGGAAAAGAACACACATCCAATGACCCATGTGGATCCATGTGGTTTATGAAAAGAACACACTTGTAATGACATCTAGTGGATCCATGTGGTCTATGAAAATAACACACATGTAATGACATCCGTGGATCCATGTGGTTTTGGAAAAGAACACACATGCAATGATAACTAGTGGATCCATGTGGGTTATGAAAAAACACACATGCAATGACCCTAGTGGATCCATGTGGTTTAGAAAAAGAACACACATGCAATGACATCTTGTGGAACCATGTGGTTTATGAAAAGAGCACACATGCAATGACATCAGTGGATCCATGTAGTTTATGAAAAGAACACACATGCAATGAAATCTCGTGGATCCATGTGGTTTATGAAAAGCCACAAGCTGGAGTGGCATCATTGCATGTGTTCTTTTCCAAAACCACATTGATGCACACTGATACACACACATGCAATGAAATGTACTGTATGCATGTGGGTCCTGAAAAGAACACACATGCAATGCCATCTAGTGGATCCATGTGGTCTGGGAAAAGAACACACATGCAATGACATCAGTGGATCCATGTGGTATATGAAAAGAACACCACATGCTGGAGAGGTATCATTACATGTGTTCTTTTACAAAACAACAATGGTGCACACTGATACACACACACCCAATGACTCATGTGGATTCATGTGGTTTATGAAAATAACACACATGCAATGACATCTAGTGGATCCATGTGGTTTATGAAAATAACAGCACATGTTGGAGTGGCATCATTGCATGTGTTATTTTCTAAAACCACAATGATGCACATTGATACACACACACATCCAATGACTCATGCGGATCCATGTGGTTTATGAAAAGAACCCACATGCAATGACATCTAGTGGATCCATGTGGTTTATGTAAAGAAAACAAATGCAATGACATTAGTGGATCCATGTAGTTTTGGAAAAGAACACACATGCAATGACATCTAGTTGATCCATGTCACTACAAGAATCTGGACGATTCATGATGTTTGATTCATGACACGACTTAAAAACGTCATAGTTGCCTGACGTTCTGGGCCATTTCATCTCGGTGCACTGAAATGGCCTCCAACCCAGGTATCCATGATGTTCGAGCTTTTCGTCGACAAAAATTCATCGTGGATTTCATTCGAGGCCCTGAAGCCTAGTTCGGCATTTCGTCCCACATAAGATCGTCACGGAATTCATCAAGGCCCTTTGGTGGACTATTTTTTTCGACGACCGGGCCATCCGTGCCTACACCCCACCTGTTAGCTCGGTTTGAATGGCAGGGTTTAATGGGTTGTTCTCAGAGTTTTAGTCGGGCCCAGCTGTTAGTCCATCTGGTATAAATTAAATATGGCATAAAAATAGAGTATCCTGACCAGGGTTCAAACTCGCGAGCAGACTCGTTGGTCGAAGGTTCGTAACCACTAGACCAGCAAACTCTGTTCTGATAGATCTACTACTTTTCCATTCTTATAAGAATGTCCTAAATAAGGCATCCTTCAATAAATAAACTGATGTTTTGACTAACAGCCGCAATAGCTGGACAAGACAACTACGTTTCAAACATAGCACTACTTCATATTTCTTATACACATGTTCTCAATCACACGAAGAAGAAAAATGTGAAAGTACAGGAAATTACAGGAACAATCAACACAACACATAGCAACATGGAGATATCACACAATCTAACAAATATATACAGAACATGCTTGACATATAGTTCCAAACCAACTAGAAAACCAAATTCACAAAGAGTTCCAAACCAAGTACATGAGCTGCAGTTCACATTTAGTTCCAAACCAACTACGAGTTCACATGAAGCCAACCCGCATAACCAGGTACTATGTGCCCTCATTTCACTCGACCTACATGACACATGAAGTCAGACATGAGCGCCTCAAAGAAGGTGAAGATGAACAAATCCCCTTTTTTTTATTCGATCAGCCTCGACAACCTTTGACCAGTTTCTTGTCATTTGGGCAACATTATTCCTGCCTTAGATGAACTGAACATGCTTACGTCCTACATGATCTATGACTATGACAGGAATCTCCAACGACAAATAACTATTGAGGTGGGCATTGTTGTACCTAGTTGAAAAGTACTGGATGTGAAGAATAAAGTTAGTTGCTGAAGTATAGTTCAACGTGCATAACTAGATTTAGGGCTCGTTTGCTTCAAAGGATTTGTAAAACACTAGGATAGGAAAAGTGCAGGAATAGAATGACATGACACTAAGCATCCTACAGGAATGAAAAATGCAGGAATCGGTAAGATAAACTGTTTGAAAAATGCACCGTAGGAAAAACACATGTAATTTTATAGGGTTTAGGTATATGTCATAGTTGTCATAAACACGTAGGAATCTTTCCAAGAGGTCTCACCTCTTGTTTGAAATCCTATAGGATTGTAGTGTAGGAAAGTTATGCATAGGAATTTTGTAGGATTCCTTTGAAACAAACACGCCCTTAAAGAGTCAAATCTCAAAAGTTGACCATCTTGGCCTTCCTAGGGATGACATTTGACTTTTTCATCTTCCACACATAGTGCGGTATAGGTGGCTCGTGTCCTAAAATTTCTCTAAGATACGCAGCTTGGTTTGAAGTTAATTCCATGTTGTTTCCAAACACGCAGTAATTGTCGATGTCCTCCCCGCCCTTCGTCGACGGACCTAAAAATAATATATTAGAAAGTAATCTATAGCGGCATAAGAATGACTGTAACTTTAAGCCAATGTCAATGACTCTAACCTCTAGTAAGGTCCCTCTGTTTCTCAGCTTTCTTGGCTACAAGTTGCTTCACCTCATCATAAGATGGAACATCGTGTCGGCGCATGCAATTTCTCGGCGTCATCGCCATGATGTTTTGCACAATAACTTCCAAATTTTTGGGGTTCAACACCATGTGGTCCATCTGAAGATCATTAAGAAGTCCGAGGATGACTATTACTACGATAGAACAAGGATGCGATGTGTACAGTTAGTGCGAGTAGGAACAATTTTAGAACCTGCGCATGTATCTCCCTAGCCTTAATGCCGCAGAACCTACAATCCTCACAGTTCATCCTACCTTCCCCAGAGAGTACATACAAGAATTAAATTAGAGGCACAAGCATCAAGTGACTAAAACAAGTGTAGGGGCCTAGATCAAGTGTTGACCTGGGCCTAGACCTAGATCGTGTGTTTACCTGGGGCCTAGACCTAGATCGAGTGCTTACTTGGGGCCTAGACCAAGATCGAGTGCTTACTTGGGGCCTAGACCAAGATCGAGTGTTTACCTGGGGCCTAGACCCGTCGTCGGTGACCTAGAGCATATATGCGGTGACCTAGATCGAGCACAGCATTACCGACGTGCGTCGCCAGTGATCAAACATAGATGCGTAGTAGTAGAGATGCATGGACATAGTTCGAGGAGCCTTACCCGTGAGCCTACAGTCGCCGATGCCGCCGTTGTTTTTATCGGGGAGGGAGGGGGATTTGGTGGTCGCTGGGGAGGGAGGGGATTTGGTGGGTGCCGGGCAGAGCGAATGTGTGCGAAGTGGTGGGGATTAGGGAGGGTTAAGTGAGCAGCAGCATGACGAGTGAGTCCCACACGGGGGATTTTATTATTTGCCACACTGAATTTTTCAGTTTTATTATTTGCCACACCATGTGTAACTGACATGTGGTGTTCAATGTGGCAAATGATAAATTTTTGAAGTAAAGTGTGGCAAATGATAAAATATCCCGGCCCACACGGTGTCGGATTTTGTTACTCTCTTATTCAGGAAAGGTTAAATTCATCTGCATTTACAATGTTCTTCTATTTTAAGGATTTAGTTCGTGATAAATCCCTTCATGATCCACACACACACTCCAGTTGGCTGGTGTGGTGATGCAACTGCTTCTGTCACACTGGTTCACCATCTCCATGTGGTAGTTGCATATTCTAGGGGCTAGCTCTTTGGGCTTTCTGTCCACCATGGTTGTTTGACACAAATTGGATTCCCTAGATATCAATGCATGTGTTATATATTCTCAAAACCACGCCTTGATGATGCACACACTCCAGTTGGCCGGTGTGGTGATGTAACTGCTTCTGTCACACTAGTTCACCATCTCCATGTGGAAGTTGCATATTATAGGGGCTCTCTAGGCTTTCTGACCACCATGGTTGTTTGACACAAATGGAGCCCCTAGAGATCAATGCATGTGATATATATTCTCAAAACAACACCTTGATGATCCCTACATGACCACACACACACCATCTGGGTGTGGTGATGCAACTGCTTCTGTCACACTAGTTCACCATCTCCATGTGGTAGTTGCATTCTAGGGGCTCTTTGGGCTTTCTAACCACCATGGTTGTTTGACACAAATGGAGTCCCCAGATATCAATGCATGTGTTATATATTCTCAAAACCACACCTTGATGATCCACATGACCATACACACACTCCAGTTGGGTGTGGTGATGCAACTGCTTCTGTCACACTGGTTCACCATCTCCATGTGGTAGTTGCATATTCCAGGGAATCTTTGGGCTTTCTGTCCACCATGGTTGTTTGACAAGTCCCTATAGATCAATGCATGTGTTATATATTCTAAAAACCACAGCTTGATGATCCACACACACTTCAGTTGGCCGGTGTGGTGATGCAATTGCTTCTGTCACACTGGTTCACCATCTCCACATGTGGCAGTTGCATATTCCAGGGGCTCTTTCGGCTTTCTGTCCACCATGGCTGTTTGACACAAATGGAGTTCCTATAGATCCATGCATGTGTTATATATATTCTCAAAACCACACCTTGATGATCCACACACACTCCAGTTGGCCGGTGTGGTGATACAACTGCTTCTGTCACACTGGTTCACCATCTCCATGTGGCAGTTGCATATTCTAGGGGCTCTTTGGGCTTTCTGACCACCATGGTTGTTTGACACAAATGGAGTCCATATAGATCAATGCATGTGTTTTATATTCTCAAAAACCACGCCTTGATGATCCACACACACTCGAGTTGGCTGATGTGGTGATGCAACTGCTTCTGTCACATTGGTTCACCATCTCCATGTGGCAGTTGCATATTCTAGGGGCTTTCTGACCACCATGGTTCTTCGACACAAATGGAGTCCCTAGAGATCAATGCATGTGTTATATATTCTCAAAACCACACCTTGATGATCCGCATGACCACACACACACTCCAATTGGCCGGTGTGGTGATGCAACTTCTTCTGTCACACTGGTTCACCATCTCCATGTGGCAGTTGAATTCCAGGGGCTCTCTGGGCTTTCTGTCCACCATGGATGTTTGACACAAATGGAGTCCCTATAGATCAATGCATGTGTTATATATTCTCAAAACCACACCTTGATGATCCACATGACCACACACACACTCCAGTTGGGTGTGGTGATGCAACTGCTTCTGTCACACTGGTTCACCATCTCCACATGTGGCAGTTGCATATTCTAGGGGATCTTTGAGCTTTCTGTCCACCATGGTTGTTTGGCACAAATAGAGTCCCTATATATCAACTCATGTGTTATATATTCTCAAAACCACACCTTGATGATGCACACACACTCTAGTTGGCCGGTGTGGTGATGCAACTGCTTCTGTCACACTGGTTCATGTGGCAGTTGCATATTTTAGGGGCTCTTTGGGCTTTCTAACCACCATGGTTGTTTGACACAAATGGAGTCCCTGGAGATCAATGCATGTGTTATATATTCTCAAAAACCACACCTCGATGATCCACATACAATCTAGCTGGCTAGTGTGGTGATGTGATGGCTCAAAATATATCGAGCTCGTTGGGGAACCCCAAGAGGAAGGTATGATGAGCATAGCCGCAAGTTTTCCCTCAGTTATGAAACCAAGGTTATCGAACCAGTGGGAGCAAGGAAACACCTCCAAGGTGTTTTTTCCAACTTGGAATCCTGCACAACACAACCACAGAACTTTGCCCCAACTTATAGTGAGGTTGTCAATCTCACCGGTTTTGCTAAAAACAAAGGATTAAACGTATTGTGTGGAAGATAGTAATTGCTTGCAGAAAGTGAATAGTAAATAGTAGATTGTAGATTGATGGTAAAAGAATGGGCCGGGGTGCATAGTTCACTAGAGGGTGATTCTCCTTAAGATAAATGACATGTTGGGTGAAGAAATTACAGCAGGGCAATTGACAGACACCGAGAAAGCATACATGCATATACTAATCATCTTGACTCCTATGAGATTTGATTGGGTATTACAACATTATACATAGACCGTAATCCAACTGCATCTATGACTAATAATCCACCTTCAGGTTATCAACCGAACCCCCTCCAGTATTAAGTTGCAAGCAACAGATAATTGCATTAAGCAAAGTGTGTAAAGTAAACAATACGATTGTCCCATGGACAAAGGTATGATGTTTTCTCCCTAGTAGCAACATCACATCTAGTACCTTAGAGATTTTTGTCACTTCCCCAGATTACTAGAGGCATGAACCCACTATCGAGCATAAATACTCCCTCTTGGAGTTGCTAGCATCTACTTGGCCAAGATAGCTACTAACAACGAAAAGCATGCAAGATCACAAATAACATAGACATGATAGAATCAATAATCAATCTGAAGTAGCATCCCAATATCCATCAGATCTGTGGGGCCCCCGGATTAATCCTCCGATAATCCCTGTTATGCATATAGCCACGATCCCATGATCAGTTAGTCGTGGCACATAACCGACAAGTATCAAAGTAAACATCTGATACATAACGAATACATGTCATACCTTAATTGCCATTATGGCTACATCGATCAACATCAGTGGACTTCATTAAGCGTAGAGCCCGAGCCATGCCTTAACCTACAGGCAACTGACTGGGAGAACGTCCTAGATCGCATAGCCGTCAACTTCATCCTCTTCTTGAGATCTGACCAAGTTAATAGCCAGGGACAATGCCAGTGAGTACTTGGAATGTACTCGTAAACCACCTTAAGATGAGAGTAATAACAACAACAGGATATGCATTATGGCTGTGGTAGTGGGAGGGCTCCAAGAGAGGTTCTTTTCTCAATTAGTTTCTCTTGTAGATATAGCATCTACATATCTTTGTTGGAAACCTTTGTAAACATTTTGGAAACCATTTTTGAAAAGTTTTGGAAAACATTAGGACTGAGTCACCCATTAGTTCCTCCTTTCGGTCATCCCATGACCAACTCCTTTCCTTTCCTTCCGACCATCCCATGGTCAACACATTTCCAAGCCATTGCTTTTCAAAAATCCTTTTTGAAAACAAAACCAGCACCGCTCTACAGAAGTTTTTCCAACCTGTCCATAACCGCGGAAACGGCTATTCGAATAGATTTACGCTCTATAGAGGTTCCAGACTTTACCCACACAATCCGGGTACACTACCCTGATCTACATCAATCTGGGTTGAGTAACCGATCAAGACTCTCTGGATGCCCACTCCAATATAAGTGCCTACCCTATGAGTGTTGTTCCCCTCAACACCAGGACACCCTATATAGTTCACAGCCAACCGGAGCGCTTTTTCCACTTCCCGAGTGTGCGCTTTCAATGAGGGGCTCATAGTAACGCATGGAGGTCCGTAGACCCTTCGTTCCTTCTCCCGGTCGATGTTTCACATGGATCGTTGTCTAGAGAAGGCCCACCCTCCAGGGATTTTTATCCCCTGTAGTCGTTGCGAGGAAGCTTATTCCAGAATAAACAAACATCAAATCCAGCCATGTCCCATTCCAGAGTAATGTGGTTGCATGGGTTAAGTTGTTATAGCTAAACTGCAAAGAACCGGGTGCGTTTTTGTAAACCTTTTTCCTCCAGTTTTTCCTTCAGCATTTTGTCAAACAAAACCTTTTTCTTTCTCAACATCTCTTGGGAGGTCCCACCTCACCAAGGTTTTATCATAAAACATTTGGTAAAACTTTTTCCGGGGTCTTCCCATCCTATAGCTTTGCTTTGGCTAAAACAGGGTCTCCAACGGGCTATGTTGATATGCACCATCTATTCTACTAGGGGCCAGTAGGTGTCATCAAGGGGGTTTGTACTTAATAGTACAAAAGTGTAATAGTTCGGAGGAGCCAAACCACTACCATGTATTCATCAACATATAGTAAAACAGTGCAGTTTTCATAAACAGTAGATAAAACATGCATAAGTAAAACAGTAGGAGAAGGAATATGAGCAAGAAGGTGGCTTGCCTGAGATCAGCAATCTGGCAAAATATGTCCCTGGACTTCTCCTTAGAAAACCATAATAACCAATAATAATAACCAACTCCTTCTGCTCTCCGATATAATCGCATCTATCGTCAATATGGATCACATGCAAGCAAACAAAAGGGCACAATCAACATAAGGCATACAAGTGGGCAAACATACAACAAGCAAGTGAATATTATAAGTGTATCATTCAGTAGTTTTCGAGAGGATTGGATTTAGAAGATTGAGATGGCCTTGGAGACATGGATGAACATCCCTTAGGGTTTATTGTCGAGGAACTAGCTAAGAGGGGTTTTGGAACAATAACATATTCTGTATGATACCGTTGTATAAAAATGATACCTACAGGTAGATGTTGATAAAATGAAACCAACTAAAGTGGTTTCACTAAGTTATCACTTTCCTATAATTACTTATGAATGTCCTAGTGATAAAGCTCTATTTTTAGGAATTAATTCACCAGAAATGTTCTGGAGCTCCAAAAATTATTTCCTTGGCTGCTTGTGTAGGATTTTCTGTACTTATTCACTGAGAGTTGGAATCATGTCAAATTATTTACCAGAATGCCCTCAGGAAATTCCCACAGTCAATTATGAAGCTGTTTTGTCTTTTTCACCAGATTAATTCTACAAAAGCTTTTGATATGATTCCAAAGGCCAATGATAGGCACTTTTATTACCTTTCTGTAGAAATTGGAATCAACCTTTTTGGATTTCTAGAGCTACTGTGATCATTTTTCTAGTGAATTAACTAAGCCTAGAACAGATTAATTCATGATAAATCCACAGTGGCTTAGAAAATTATGGACTCCTGGGGTTTGATATATATTGGTATGCAGGTGTACAAGGAGTTTGAATTAGGTCAATACCAACTTTGGTTTGTCCTAGAGAATTTTCTAAGGTCAGATTGGTCTTGTTTTTGTTAATTTGTCTATAGTGAAGATAATGCTCCACTTGGCATGAGTTCAAAGCCATGAGATAGGTACAGGTAATACCTACCAGGGGCAGTTTGTTTTACTCCAATTGGAGTTGTAAAACTCACACAAAGATTTTATTAGTGGAATTGGATGCCTCTGGGTAATTATTTTCCTAGGATTATCCTGGACCCTCTTTGGGAAAACCACTGATGTTGCATGTTTAAGAAAACATTCCTAGACGTTATGAATTTTAGATCTGGGCATTTCGTGGGGGTTTTAATTTTCAAGGGGATTTAAACCAATAGGGTAAATTCTGGAAAGAATAAACCTATAAAAAGGAAAAGAAAATCGGCAGAGGGCCAGACGGGCTGCATCCGGGAGGGAAATGGGCTGCGCAGTGCGTCGGTCAGCCCGATTCGCGGTGTCGACAAGATGCGCAGGCGGCGTTCAAACGCCTATCCACGGGGCCCACCCATCAGCGGCCCAGGGCGAATGAAGGGGTATGGGCTTCTCCCATCCGTCCGATTAGAGGCGATCGGACAGTCGTCAACCGTCGTCCTCCTCCTGATGGCGCTAGCGCGTGGAAACCCTAGCTGGCGGCGGTCGGGGATGCGGGGAAGCTCACCTAGGCGCTGGGAGGCGGAGGCGAGGGGATGGAACAACGCGGGGCTCGCCAGCGACCTCGGCGATGGGCGGGAGCGGCGGTTTGCAAGCAGAGACGAGGTCGTGCACATCTGCAGCACGGCGGGCTTCAGGAGCTCGCCGAAGGGTGCTCCAGTTGCTGCATGTCGAAAAGAATACCAGGGGTAGATGCATAATCAAGAGGGGATCTCGGGAGGGTGACATGCAGAGAGGGAGGGGCAGAGGAGAGAGCACCATGCTCGAATTTTGGAGGAGGCCGAAGCTTCTCTTCTTCCTTCTCTCAGGCTGTAAAGAGCAGGGGAGAGGGAGAGGGTGCTTGGGGGAGGTAAGTGGAGGGGAGAGGAAGCAAATGAGAGGCACAGGCGTGCTGGGGGGTGGCCTCTTTCCTTTAAACCGAAGGGAGAGGGTCTATGGTGGACCAAGTCCAAGAGAGGACATAGGAGGGGGTCCTGGCTGCTGGTTGGGCAGAGGGGCGGTGGAGAGGTTAGTGGGGAGGACAGGAGACAGAGGGTGGTCTAGCTCTATGTTTAATAGGCCATAGAGCTCTCTTTCTTCACCTCGGGTGAAAAGAAAAGAGGGGAGAGAGAGGGGGCTAGGGAGAGCTAGGGTAGCTTTCAGTGGTGCAGAGGGGAGGGGATTGGGGCCATGCATGACCATAGAGGTGGAGGAGGTCTATTGCAGCTGGGGTGTGAATTAAATATCAGGATTTGGTGGGATATGCTTGGTCTCACTCTCTTTTTCTTCATACTCCAAGCACTAGTGTCAAGGAGATGAGGGCACTACAGTGTATGTCGACTAGGGGTGAGTGTGGTGGCTATCGAGAAGTATAGTTCAAGCTTTGAATGGGAATTGGAGGTGGTTTAGATAAGTGTTTTGCTCATAGTCATAAAATGGCCAAATTGATGATCATGAAGAACTTCTTAGCTTTGGATCTTGTTTAGATGATTCAATGATTCTGGTAGCTAGGTATGGTCAAGATGTCTCTCTAGGAATTATTTGAGATTTTTCCAAGGATTTAATGTCTGGTTAATCTCATTTAATCGAATAGTGCAGAAATGGTTTGTAGAAGCTCATTTGATAATTTTACATTAGACATAGATGGTTTTTGATGTGAGATGATTCTAAATATGAATCCATACTTTGAGGAATTTTCCCATGATTTATTGGGGATTGAAAGTATTTAAAACAATTATTATTCTATTTCTTCCATTTAAGGAAATAGGCAAAAAGAATTATTGAAACTCTTCAGTTGGGGAAGTGCTTTGGCAAAAACCAAACTTTCCCTTGGGAAAGGAGTTCTGGAGGTTTTGTCTATTAAAGAGATTAATTAGATTTGAAGCCATAAGAATTATGGATAATATTTGATAAATCTTGATGATCAAGGTAGATGATGTATACAAGGTGTAGCAAGCATTTTCAACCTTGGGATTTGAGAACCAAAGGTGATTTTGGTGAAAAACTAGAGATTAAGGATCTAGGGTAAGATTGTTTTCATGCCACCAAAACCTTGTTGGATCTTGGAGATCAGATCTCCCCTTGGGGCATGGTATAGATGGATGGATAGACCAAGTTATGTGCATCAACATGGTATAGAGGTTTGAGCTTTATCCTGCTTGAGCTCACCAATAATTGATTTCAAACTTTGAATAAAATAAGCCTGCCAAGGCAGATTATCAACTAGCCTCCAAAACCTTGTGGGTTTAAGAAGCACAAATATCCCATTGGAACAAGTGAAGTAGATATTTATAGACCTATATGAGTAGAACACAACCATGCAAAGATTTGGTCCATAGAATGTTGGATGATGGTGTGAGCTTCTATCAAAGTAGGCATGTTGACTAGATTTGCAGGAGTAGTTATTTTCTTTCATGCAAAACCATCAAGAACAAGTGGGTTGGAGGATGATCTAACCAAGGGCAAGAGTGGGCCTTGGTAGTCCTTAGGATGGTTAACAATATGGTTCAAATGCATTTTCAAAAATGCACAAGGGTTGAGAAAAGGAGGCATTCAAAAAGGTGATGTTGAAATTTGGCAGATTTAGGGTTTTGACTAGAGTATGAGAGGAGATGTTTTTGATGGGTTGCAAGGTATCAAAGCATCATCAAGCGGATGATGTTGAAGTTTAGATTGGGTAGAATAGATCTATGCTTGATATTGGTCTTAATTGACTTGGAAACTTCTAGAATGGATCACTTGAGAATTGATCTGGTTAAGGGTTTTAGATGATCACTTGGTGGCTAGAGATCAGATCCATCTTGTATTCTTACTTAGGGTTTGGGGATTTTAAAGTTTCTTGATCCTAGAGGATGAGCTCCTAGAGTATCTCATACTACTTCTAAGCAATCAAGTCAAACAACAGATCAAGGCAATTCATCTTACAAACAAATCATCTACTACTAGGGTTACCATCAAGCTTAGCTTGAGGTAAGGATGGGCAATTTTGAAAGGTTGGAGTTTGAATAAGGTAAGAGTCCTTGGTATCCCTACCAAGGGTAGAATTCAAAGGTTTTATACAAGGTTTTGGAGATCCTAGAGGTAAGAGTAGTTGCAGGTTCTGTCTTGAAAACATAAGGAGATTATAGCTCTCCATAGCTTTGGCAATAGCAGCTACTTAGATAATTTTGGTTATAGAAGCATCTTGGCTCATGTTTGGGATGCCAAAACATTTGAGAATATGTAAAATGAGCCAGGATAGTTTTGTTAAATATCTTTTGACACTGATGTGGAGGTAAGGAGTATATCATATACCATCAGGAGCATAAGCACAGACAACAACAAACAAGCACTACACCATTAACTAAGAAAAAGTTTTTGTTCCCCCTGATTTTTGCATTCTGGATAACTAATCAGGGTTGCTGCAATTGGGATGTTACAGGATCTCCGCAAACACAACATGTAAGATTACAAATAGACGACCTTGATCATGAATGGATCTCAAAAGATCTAAACATGGTAGCACAAAGGAGGAGAACCAACCATCTAGTTACTACATGGACCCGTAGTCCAGGGATGAACTACTCACGCATCACACCGGAGGCAGGCATGGTGACGAAGAAGGCCTCCAGGGTGATCTCTCCCCTCCGGCAGGGTGCCGGGAAGAGCTTCAGATCCCTCTCGATCTAGGGATGGAGATGACGGCGGCTACAGACTCTTTCGTGGAATTTTGATCGGGTACTTAGGGTTTTTCGAAGACCAACAGGTAAAAACCAATTTTTTCGAAGACCTTCTGTTGCTCAAATCGAAAAGTGTTGTACTAACGAAAGTTAGATAACAACCTAGGGCAGAAGCACACAACATTACAGCTCAATTCGACATACAGAGATTTTTCATGTATTTTTACAGGGAAGCACAAAAATCTGTTTCGGGACAGCAACTTTCCCAAGCATTATTTCTCTCTTATTAGAGGTTATTTTTGGCATAAAAACCACACAAAAAGGATAAGGAGAGGTTATTACTGAAGCAATAACTTCCAAGACTCAACAAAAGATTCCTAAAGAAATTTTGGTTATCTCCCAATAAGTGCTTTTCTTTAACGCCTTTGAGCTAGGCATAAGAAGCAAGAATCAAGTATTCTCAAATGAAGAAGCATTAAAACCAAATTTCTTGCCCCTACCTCTCTTACCTTTATTCTTATCCTTGTGGAATGTATGGTTGTTTGGTGGAGAAGCAAAATGCATGATGCCCTTTTCCACATCTATTATTGCTCTAAGGAGTTTTAGTAGGCATCTTCCAAGTGTAATTTGTCCTTTTCCTACACATTCAATAACAAGATAATCAGTAGACACCACTTTCCCTAGAATCTTTGTAGACACTCCTTCCGCTATTCCAATGGGTAATATTGTGGCATTATTAGTAAGAGATATTTCTTATACCCCTTCAGAAAGTCCCCAAAGATTCGAAGATTCATAGATATCTTTAGGCATAAGATAGAATTCAGACATGATATCACAACGAGCATAAAAAGTTTCATTATTTATAACAACTTTTACTATAGCAAGCCATTTTGAAGATTCAGAATTTACTGGAACATATTTATGATGCTCTCTAAGCATGTTATATCATTCTTTTAAACTAGCTGTGTTGGTCTCAAGAGTGTTCAATCTAGCAATAATGTTTATAATGGAGGAATCAGATTTGCTAGGCAAGTCATATGTGGCAACCAAATTTTTTATTGCATTAAAAGCTTCACCCTCATTGCATTGGAGTAAATCTCCTCCTACTACAGCATCCAAAGCATATCTATAGCAAAGAGCAGTTCCAAAGTAAAAACTGCTAAGAAACAAGCTTAGAGTCATTTTAGGTTTAGTTTTTTCATGTAAATCAGAGATTCTAGACCAAGCTTCATTGAAACTCTCTTCAGTCCCTTGTTTGATAGTAAAAATCATTTCCTCAGGTGACATAGTGATTGGAGAAATGCTATACATAATAGCAACTTGAGATAGAATTTTTTTTTGTGTTTTTAATAAAAGGAAGCAAACTAGTACAACTAATTTTTTTGTGTTTTTGATAAAGAAACAAGCAAACAAAGTAGAAATAAACTAAGTAAAACAAAAAAACAAAGTAAAGAGAATGGTTATGAGGGACTCCCCTTGTAAAGATGTCCTTGACTCCCCGGCAACGGCGCTAGAAAAAAGGCTTGATGGCTCGAAATGTATCGAGCTCGTTGGGGAACCCCAAGAGGAAGGTATGATGAGCACAACAGTAAGTTTTCCCTCAGTTATGAAACCAAGGTTATCGAACCAGTAAGAGCAAGGAAACACCTCCAAGGTGTTGTTTCCAACTTGGAATCCTGCACAACATAACCATAGAACTTTGCCCCCATCTTATAGTGAGGTTGTCAATCTCACCGGTTTTGCTGAAAACAAAGGATTAAACGTATTGTGTGGAAGATAGTAATTGCTTGTAGAAAGTAAACAGTAAACAATAAATAGTAGATTGTAGATTGATGGTAAAAGAATGGACCTGGGTCCATAGTTCACTAGAGGTAATTCTGCTTAAGATAGATGACATGTTGGATAACAAATTATAGCGGAGCAATTGATAGACACCGATAAAGCATACATCCATATACTAATCATCTTAACGCCTATGAGATTTGATTGGGCATTACAACATTATACATAAACCATAATCCAACTACATCTATGACTAATAATCCACCTTCAGGTTATCATCCGAACCCCCTCTAGTATCAAGTTGCAAGCAACAGATAATTGCATTACGCATTGCGTGTAAAGTAAACAATACGATTGTTCTATGAACAAAGGATTGTTGTTTTCTCCCTAGTAGCAACATCACATCTAGTACCTTAGAGATTTCTGTCACTTCTCCAGATTACTAGAGGCATGAACCCACTATTGAGCATAAATACTCCCTCTTGGGGTTGCGAGCATCTACTTGGCCAAGATAGCTACTAACAACGGAAAGCATGCAAGATCACAAATAACATAGACATGATAGAATCAATAATCAATCTGAAATAGCATCCCAATATCCATCGGATCCCCGCAAACACAACATGTAAGATTACCAATAGATGATTTTGATCATGAAGGGAGCTCAGAAGATCTAAACATGGTAGCACAAGGAGGAGAACCAACCATCTAGCTACTACATGGACCCGTAGTCCAGGGATGAACTACTCACGCATCACACCGGAGGTAGGCATGGTGATGAAGAAGGCCTCCAGGGTGATCTCTCCCCTTCGACAGGGTGCCCGGAAGAGCTTCAGATCCCTCACAATCTAGGGATGGAGATGACAGCGGCTACAGACTCTTTCATGGAATCTTGATCGGGTACCAGCGCCGTCTCTAGAAATTTGGGGCCCCGATGCGAATTGTCAAATGGGGCCCTGATTTATTTTATAAAGAATCATATACTTTGATAAGGCATGTAACTTCACTATGTGCTATTTGGTATAATATTCAGATATATGTAAATATTAATGCTAAAAGAGTAAATATAGCACTAAAGTGTATGATTATTCCTATTTATAAACAAACCTTAATAATCTGACGACATAAATTGTGATAGCAATTTTTAGGTTTTCAAGAAAACATAATACAGATCTCAAAAAAGAAAAGAAAAATAATACATTATGAAATATAAGAAGGCTTTTTATTCAGTTATATCGTCGCCTGAGTTAATAGCTTGACGACTGACAAGCTACAATACAAAACATTTTCTCATGGATCCAATAAATTGACACGGATTGAAAATTGTGATCGCTTGACTTGGTTCGATTAATCGGTCGAGACATGGAGGAGGAGATTACCGACTAAAGACATGGAGGAGGTATTGACCTGATCTGAGAATTGGATATCATCGTGAGCCAGCTAGCTGATCGGGTCGTCAGTCATTGGGGAGTTTCCGCATAGGAGAAACTAGGTGTCATAGGGTATGAAGTCCGTCACCACGGTGCTGTTTTGGTGCGATCTGTGACTCGGCTCCTTGAGGCTCGAGGCCAGATGGAGCAACAAAGACAAACAACAGAACAGGTTAGACGGCCACCGTGGCGTAGCGTGATCAGATCAGCCTCACGGCTTGTGTCCTGCGTATCACGATTGGAAGTAGAAAGACAAAACCGTTTTGCATGATTTGCGGTGATATGCGTCCGCTTGCAGCCGTGTGGTTATTTCCTTTTTCTTCTCTGTTAAACAGGACGTACGAATCAAGTCTACAAACCGGCCTCTAACTAATCACGCTTAAGCAGACAAAACTAATCACGATCTGGGGCCCTAATTATCCGGGGGGCCTGTTCAGCTGCTCACTTCGAACACCCTTGTCGACGGACCTGTCGGATACTTAGGGTTTTCGTCCCGAGAGGCTTTTATAGGCGAAGGGGCAAGGTCGGTGGAGCACTAGGGGGCCCACACCTCCTAGTGGCACGCCCCCCAGGCCGCGCTGCCACCAGGTGTGGCCGCCCTGGTGCGCCACTTCGTCTCCCCTCCGGACTCCGTGTTGCTTCAGGTAAAATATTGACTTTCGCTTTTGTCTGGTCCAATTCTGAGAATATTTCCTTAATAGCTTTTCTGAAACCAAAAATAGCAAAAAACAGGAAACTAGCATTGTGGCATCTTGTTAATAGGTTAGTTCCAGAAAATGTGTAAAAACACTCGAAAGTGTGGACAAAACATAAGAAAGTAGATATAAAACAAGCATGGAACATCAAAAATTATAGATACGTTTACGACGTATCATGATGCAACTGCTTCTGTCACACTGGTTCACCATCTCCATGTGGCAGTTGCATATTCTAGGGGTCTTTGGGATTTCTGACCACCATGGTTGTTTGACAGAAATGGAGTCCCTATAGATCAAGGCATGTGTTATATATTGTCCAAACCACACCTTGATGACCCACACACACTCCAGTTGGCCGGTGTGGTGATGCAACTGCTTCTGTCACAGTAGTTCACCATCTCCATGTGGTAGTTGCATATTCTAGGGGCTCTTTGGGCTTTCTGACTGGTTGTTTGACATAGATGGATTCCCTAGATATCAATGCATGTGTTATATATTCTCAAAACCACACCTTAATGATCCACATGACCACACACACACTCCAGTTGGGTGTGGTGATGCAACTGCTTCTGTCACACTAGTTGATCATCTCCATGTGGAAGTTGCATATTTTAGGGGTCTTTGGGCTTTCTGGGCACCATGGTTGTTTGACACAAATGGAGTCATATAAATCAATGCATGTGTTATATATTCTCAAAACCACACCTTGATGACCCACACACACTCCAGTTGGCCGGTGTGGTGATGCAACTGCTTCTGTCACACTAGTTCACCATCTCCATGTGGTAGTTGCATATTCTAGGGGCTCTCTAGACTTTCTGACCACCATGGTTGTTTGACTTAAATGGAGTCCCTAGAGATTAATGCATGTGTTATTGTAAAAACCACACCTTGATGATCCACATGACCACACACACTCCAGGATGCTTCACTCCATTTTTTTATAAATGATTTCTAGGTACAAAACAAAGACATTTATTCTGAGATCCAGTAAGAGATTGTCAAGACCGGTCACCTAGCTTAAGAACCCTAATGTTTGAAACCTAATGTTGATTTATTTCAGCCACACATCACTCATCCAACAGCCAATAATCTGTGGTTCCGTCATCCCGCCAATCCAAAATTTCGGGTTCGGTCCTCCCGCCGATCCAAAATTTCGGGCTCCCAAATTCTCGCACGCTGAAACTATCACGCGCTGATATTACGCTTAAGCCCATCTGCATAGCGTAAACAATGTGTTGGCGCAAAGGGCATTTACGTAATCTATTGGAAACCCTTCTTTATCACCTCATCGAGAGGAGACATATCCAAATCTCCTACGCTTGCCCTAGCCGCCGCCCGCCCGTCGCAGCACGACCGTCGTCGTACCCTCGCTCGCTTCCATCCGCCCTAGTAATCATCTAACCGTCGACCTAGACCAAACCCTAGCCCATCCTCAGCTTTCTAGTTTTCGACCAAGCCGTCGAGCTTGCGGATTTTCCACCTTGCTGTCGAGCACTGCCATCTGGCCGTCCTCCCCACCTGCCACTTCACCAACAAGGTCCTTCCCATCTCTGGTAACCTCGGCGTCAAGGTCTGCTACCTCGCCGTCCACCCCACCAACCATGCCTGTCTCCTCGCCATCCACCTTGTCGTCCACCACGCCATCAAGGCACGCCAGATCATCGTCCTCCTCGCTGACAAGGAAGGCCAGCAAGGTTCCTGGCAAGAAGTGCACAAAGGAAAAGGCCGCAGCGCCTGCAGGAAAGTAAACAACCTCCTTGCCTGTGAATTCTCTGCTCTTTTAGGCCTGCTCGATGTTCATGTGTTTCATTTTCCATGCCTATGAAATTTCTTGTTTGAGAGAGGCAATATGTTCATTTTCCTGCTCATGTTTGCTATCGGGCAATCAACACCATATGTTATATTTTCTTTAAGTGCCTGTTTAATTTGTAGCTGACTTGGATTTCTTTATTAATGTTAGATACTCAAATGCATCCCATGGAAGAAAGTCGGCTGAAAAACATCATGAGAAACAATGAGCGCTTGCAACAACTGGGTGTTAGGCTCTGTGCAAGTCTTTTCGCATCTCCAACTGTATTCTCTCCTAAAAAGACAAAAAATGACTGCTCTGGATCTGACTATGATCTTGAAGAGGAGGAAGATATCATTGAAGGAGACCTAGATGATGTCAGTGAGGAGAATGAGTCACAGGTCCACCCCTTACCTTCTTACTCATATTGTGTTGAATTGTTTGCTTACTGATTTTGACATATATATGTTCCTTCTTTAGTATCCCCAATTGACCGGTACAAATAGAATTTCTAGCCATAGAAGAGGAAATGCAACAAGACAGCTGCCGTCAGGACATCGTTGTCTCCTGCTAGTCCAGCATCTGCTCGAAAGCGCGTCTTGGCGGGTCAAGGTGTAGGCACAGCAACTTCCATAAAAACTAGGTCCAAGGGTAAGCAACTAGTTGACCAAGGCAGTTGGGAAGCTGCCCAAGCCGAGCACACACCTCCCCAAGGCCAGCAGCCAGATCCCTGGTGTCCGTGGGCACCTCTCCTAGGCCAGTAGCCCGCTGCCTATCATCCACGGGCACCTCCCCAAGGCAAGCAGGAGCCCCTGCCCGGCCATGCACGGGCGCCTCTCCAAAGCGACTATGCATGTCCCCAGGGCAAGCAGCAGCCCCCGCCTAGCCATGCACGGGCGCCTCTCCAATGCGACTGTGCACCTCTCCAAAGGGATTGTGCATCTGAGGGTTCAGCTACCAAAGGTGAGGGGCCTGTGTGAAACATGATGGATGGTTATTTGACCGTTTTGACTAGGATCAAGAAGGTAACATGTTGAACAAATTGCTTGCTCTATAGTAACCGATTAACATTATATTGTGTGAATCATACTCATTGCATTTACTGTTGTAGAACACTAACTCGTACCCATTATATTCTTGTAGATGAATTTGGGCATAATCATTCTAGAGACACTATTACACATGATGATCCTTTGTTGGTGGTTGACAACATGCCCACAAAAAGACTTCAACTTGTCGTTCCTCTAGGAAGAACTAGACCAGTTTCATCAGTGATTGCTGCCAAGTTTACCACTGAGTGTGCAGTAACAGTCAGGACTCAAATGCCTATCTTCCCCTAGTGGAAACAGTACAGGGATAGGCCGGATGTCAAAGCAGACTTTTATGGCCAAGTTTTTGTATGTTCCGTAACACTCAGCTATCCCTTAATTCCTTTGTTGTTAATGCGAAATCTGACAATCTTTGTTTCATTTCAGCTAAAGTTTGACATGGACCCCTCTCTACTTGATGTGCAGTTTGCTTGTAACAAGTAGTTAATGAGGCACACAAGAAATCAACGACATACTCTAAAGAAACGATTTTTTGACAACTTCCCAGCAAATGAAGTTACAAGGATATCTCCTGTGGAACACATGAGAAATGAGGACTGGTGCAGGCTTGTCGATTTTTGGTCCGACCCCAAAAACAAGGGCATGTCTTGTTTACTAAACTTCTCCTGTTTGAATTGTTTAAGCTGGACTAACTATATGCTCCCTGTTTGTTTAGGCTCTGTCTGAAAAAAACAAGATTAGTAGACAGCTCGTCAAGTAACCTCATTGCACTAGTGCTCGCAGCTACGAGGTTTTGTGCGACATGGTGGAAGGATCCATTGAACTACTCAAAAATGGCTTGACTGACAATATGCAAGAAACAACTATAAGTCCTCCATAATACTTTCCATCTTCGTCAAATCCTAAAACTTGTAGGCAGTCGTGGAAAGAAAGTTGGTGTCATATCCTCCAGAAGATGGCATAGAGGATGAAGCAATTCCTTCCACCGATGTTGTGCACTTTGTGCTGTCTCAGAACAAGAGAAAGCCAACTGTCCTGAAGAACATCACCATCTTTGCAAGTACTTCAAAACCAACCAAGTCTCAGCTAGAATCTCAACTCGAGCCTCATAAAGCAGGTAATGTGGAACTACGCTATGCCATTGAGGAGTTGCAGCAGGTGAACGAATCTGGCGAGGCAGAGAGGCTGAAGTATTTGGAATACCTACAAGCAATGCAGAAGAAACAAGAAGACCTGAGGAAGAAACAAGAAGAGGAAAATGCATCAATACAACAAGTGTTAGCTCACCTGTCCAAATCACAACAGGCAATATGCTGAATCTGTGGAAATGTGTTTGGCATGAGTTGAACCTTCTTATATCTTTTTTGAGTCTGGTATTCATTTCTCGAGAGTGAAACATTTGTCCTAGAATTTTTTGTCAAATTATGTATTGTAATCCTATAAACGTCTTGAGTGTTTCTTTACGAAATATTTCTGTCATGGTTAGTAACGTCACGAGACTGATTACATCATCATTTATTCTAGACGATACATGCCTGACGCTGATTGGTCCTCGTCTTGTCTTGCTATTGACCCACGTGTTATCATTTGAATGGATCACGTGTCCACATGTCAGCGGCCGGTAGCGACGAAATGACGTCATAGATGATGTGGTGACATAAGGAAGCGGCGGTTACGGAATCAAGTCATGACAAAAAATGTCATGATAGGGATGCCATCACAGATAGCAACAATGACGTCAGCAAACGTCACTGATGGCAGTTCGCGGTGCCGTCCGCCATGTGACATCGTTCATGACGAAGTAAAAATGTCATGATCGACCGGGCCTGGGCCGGGCCGATCTAGTTTGTCGCGTCAAAATTGGAGGAACGTCACGGATGGCCCATGATGTTTTCAGATAGAGAAAACATCAAGGATTCAATTATGACGTGAGGTCCATGACCTATTTTTTCGTCATAGAATACATCGTGGTTGGATATCTACGACGTTTTGACCCTCATCCACAATGATATCAGATCGTCATGAACCGCCCAAATTCTTGTTGTGTGTGGTTTATGAAAACAACACACATGCAATCACATCTAGTGGATCCATGTGGTTTATGAAAAGAACACACATCCAGTGACTCATGTGGATCCATGTGGTTTATGAAAAGAACACACATGCAATGACTTCTAGTGGATCCATGTGGTTTATGAAAAGAACACACATGCAATGACATCTAGTGGATCCATGTATTTTATGAAAAGAACACCACATGCTGGAGTGGCATCATTGCATGTGTTCTTTTCCAAAACCACATTGATGCACACTGATACACACACATGCAATGACATCTAGTGGATCCATGTGGTTTATGAAAAGAACACACATGTAATGACATCAGTTGATCCATGTGGTCTTGGAAAAGAACACACATGCAATGACATCTAGTGGATCCATGTGGTCTAGGAAAAGAACACACATGCAATGGCATCTAGTGGATCCATGTGGTCTATGAAAAGAACATCGCATGCTGGAGTGGCATCATTGCATGTGTTCTTTTCCAAAACCGCAATGATGCACACTGATACACACACACATCCAATGACATCAGTGGATCAATGTGGTTTATGAAAAGAACACACATGCAATGACATCTAGAGGATCCATGTGGTCTAGGAAAAGAACACACATGCATTGACATCTAGTGGATCCATGTGGTTTTGGAAAAGAACACACATCCAATGACTCATGTGGATCCATGTGGCTTATGAAAAGAACACCATGCAATGACATATGTGGATCAATGTGGTTTATGAAAAGAACGCACATGCACTGACATCTAGTGGATCCATCTGGTTCATGAAAACAACACCACATGCTGGTCTAGGAAAATAACACATGCGATGCCACTAGTGGATCAGTGTGTCAAACCTTGGTCATAGAGACCAAAAACAGATAGGAAAGACGTTAGATCGCGTCCAATGGTGGACGTTAGATCGTGTCTTCTAGAAGGCCCGCCATTAAGAACTTGTTGTATGATCCAATTGTTGCATACCGTTCGATTGGGGCACGTGGACGATTAAGATGGTTCTTCGTAAGAGTGATCCGTGTGTAGGCTGTTCTACGACATGATTGGCCGCGCTTACTTTTCACTTATATTATTATTATTTCCACACCCCTATAGCCTACTAATAATATCACAGAGCTCGTGGGTGAGCATGTCTCCTCCATAGCCCCCTCCTCCACCACACGTCACCGTGCCCGGACGACGCCACCAGCTTTCATGCATCGTGCCCGGACGATAGGTGCTGATTTTCGGGTCGGTACCTTCATGGTAAGAAATAATTTTACAAGCGTTTGAATTTATCTTACATATTCCTTCTATTCACTGATCTAACTGTGGATCTTTTATCTGATTTCTCGATGAACTTCAGATGTGGGAGTTGTCGAAGGAGGAGTGCGAGTTGCTATAGACCAAGAATCTGGAGATCATCGCACGCAACATCACATCGACATTCCCGCTCTTATGCTCCCACCCAGGATGCTTTCATCATTACTCCTACTACGAGCCCCCGTTCCACGAGCTCGCATGCCAGCACGGTGCGTGCTCCTGCACGGAGCCGAGCTGCAACTACACCGACCCGCTGGCAGAGCTCGTCGTCCACCTTGCAGAGGAGCACTTGATTGAAGTGATTAGGATCTTGTACGGCCACGCCCAACTTCTCCAAGATCAGGTGCCGTTCCCTGAATTGGCACGCCGCTAGCTAATTTTCCAAGGGGGGACAACTCTGTTTTTGTTCTGACCATCACTGCTGGTGTTCCGGGAACCAGAGCTGGGCCCACCTTCATATGTGTGGTAAGAGGCAGGTCGGTCTCGAGCGCCTGCCCCCTATACATGGTGCACATGTGGGCACACTTCCAGCCACCATCATCTGATAGCATGCTTGTGCTAGCCGAGGCGCCAAGCTGCCCGACGTCACGAGAGGTGGAGTATGCGGACCTAAGGTCGATCCTATGTGTGCCATCTCAGTACCTTGTTAGTGCTGGACCATACAGGCAGATGCACTTCTACATTTGTATCGATAAGACCGACAAGGAGCTATAGTACTTTTGTTGTCGATAAGTGTTAGACTTAAGCGATGTTTCTCTGGTGTGGAGAGCATACGTGTTGTGCGAATGTATCCTAGTTGTAGTTTTTTAGTACTCCTTAATAATTCGGCGAGTTTACTTATCTGACGGATAAGTACTAGGTCCCATCAGCTTGTTGTTGTCATGTTGCAAAGTCCGCTTGCTCTAGACAGACTGGCAATACCGCGTGCTCCTGCCTGTCAGTGTCACGTGTTCCATGGGCCCACCTGCCAGTGTCCCCACTTCTTTTCCTTCCCCTCGAAGCTACTGTCCCCACTTCTCTTCCATCCTGCCACTACCGTCTGATGGTTGTAATTTGATTTTGTTGGTTTGTTTACATGTAATCTACGTGGATCCTGCAACATGCAAATGGCACAGACACAATTTCTAAAGTGGAAGCACTTACACGCTGTTATTGCACATATTTCGCAATATAGCTCACCAAACCCATTACAATAATTGCACTAAACACAACCGAAATTGCAACCAGCCGAAACAACATCTAAACCCATATCATTGCGCTGTCGTCTGAGTCCACCTCGATTGGTGACACCACCGTGCCCTTCCCAGCGACATCCACTCATGCACGTGGCTTCCCCTTCGCCAAGGAGGCAACAATGGTGTTCTGCATTGCTTTGTCCCTGTCGGCCTCCACATCAGAATCGACAATGACGAAGGGGATGGGGGTGGCATGGACAGAGCCCCGTCGTGCCTGGTAGCTCCTGCTCGAGCTCGATGCCGTAGCAGTCCTTTTATAGATAGGAGGGGTCGAGCTCGGAGACGTAGTGTAGTAGTTCAGCTCAAGAAACCATGGCCATTTGATACTTTGACGGTAGGATCTAGGGGTGGATCCGCCACGGCAAGCCCGATCGCGAGCGGCAGAGCGGATGGATGTGCCAGTGCGAGCCATGACAAGTTCTGAGGGAGTTAGAGTGTGGGCTAGGCGTGTCTGGTTGCTGAGCAAGGCCTCCTAGAGATATGTACGCGGGCAAGGTGCCAAAAAATTTCGGCCAATGCACATGAGAGGGACTTTGAACCACAAAGGCGCGAGGTTTGGTTGACAAGTCTGCATGCTAGGTCCCTGCTGACTCGTGTAATAATGAGCTTGTTGGGGAACCGCAAGAGGAACGTATGATGAGCACAACAATAAGTTTACCTCAGTTATGAAACCAAGGTTATCGAACTAGTAGGATCAAGGAAACACCTCCAAGGTGTTGTTGCCAACTTGGAATCCTGCACAACACAACCACAGAACTTTGCCCCCCACTTACAGTGAGGTTGTCAATCTCATCGGTTTTGCTGAAAACAAAGGATTAAACATATTGTATGGAAGAAAGTAAAAGCTTGCAGAAAGTAAACAGAAAGCAGTAAAAAGTTGTAGATTGATGGTAAAAGAAAGGACTGGGCTCCATAGTTCACTAGTGGTGGCTCTCCTTAAGATAGATGACATGTTGGGTGAACAAATTACAGCAGGGAAATTACAACATTATACATAGACCGTAATCCAACTACATCTATGACTAATAATCCACCTTCAGGTTATCATCCGAACCCCCTCTAGTATCAAGTTGCAAGCAACAGATAATTGCATTACGCATTGCATGTAAAGTAAACAATACGATTGTTCTATGAACAAAGGATTGTTGTTTTCTCCCTAGTAGCAACAACACATCTAGTACCTTAGAGATTTCTGTCACTTCCCCAGATTACTAGAGGCATGAACCCACTATTGAGCATAAATACTAACTCTTCCAGTTGCAAGAATCTACTTGGCCAAGATAGCTACTAACAACGGAAAGCATGCAAGATCACAAATAACAAAGACATGATAGAATCAATAATCAATCTGAAATAGCATCTCAATATCCATCGGATCTCTGCAAACACAACATGTAGGATTACAAATAGATGATCTTGATCATGAACGGAGTTCACAAGATCTAAACATGGTAGCACAAAGGAGAAGAACTAGCCATCTAGCTACTACATGGACCCGTAGTCCAAGGATGAATTACTCACGCATCACACCGGAGGCTTGCATGGTGATGAAGAAGGTCTCCATGGTGAACTCTCCCCTCCGGGAGGGTGCCGGGAAGAGCTTCAGATCCCTCCCGATCTAGGGATGGAGATGATGGCGGCTACAGACTCTTTCGTGGAATTTTGATCGGCTACTTAGGGTTTCTGTATCGAAGGCATCTTATAGGCGAAAGGGGAGGCCGAGGGGGTGCCCTAGGCAGCCACACCCCCCCTGGAACGGGCCAGGCCTAGCCGCGTGGCCAGGTGGTTGGCTGCCCTCTGGCCCCTCTCCGTCTCATATTCGGGCTCCGTGTCCCCCTCGGTGAAAAACTGACTTTGGCTTTTCCCCGTCCAATTCCGAGAATATTCATTTTCTGACTTTCCTCAAACCAAAAACAGCAGAAAATAGGCAACTGGCACTGTGGCATCTGGTTAATAGGTTAGTCCAAGAAAGTGTATAAAAGTAATCCAAAGTGTGGACAAAACATAAGAAAGTAGATTAAACCAAGTGTGGAACATCAAAAAATATGGATACATTAGTAATGTATCAACATCCCCAAGCTTAACTCCTACTCGTCCTCGAGTAGGTAAGTGATAAAAAGAAGGAATAATTTTTGAGGTGACATGCATCATCATAAATGTGACATCGCAATTTTAGCAACCCTGATTAGTTGTCCAGAATGCAAAAATCAGGGGAACAAAAAAAATTCTTGTTGATTGATGCAGTGTTGCTTGATTTCTTGTCTATGCTTATGCCTCTGAATGTGCAACATATGATATACTCCTTAGCTCAACCACAGTTGACAAAAGCTATTTAGCAAAAACTGTCTTGGCTTATGTTTCATATTCCCAAATGTTATGGCATTTCAAAAACCTAAGCCAAGATGCCTTGCAACCCTAAAAAAACCTTTTTAGTATCTTCCATTGTCAAAAGTATGGAGATCTATAAGATATAATCTCCTTATGTTTTCAAGACATAACCTTCAAAATACCCTTACCTCTAGGTTTTCCAAAACCATTTTATAAATCTTTTGAACTCTACTCTTGGTAGATATACCAAGGACCTTGCCTTCTTAAAACTCCAGCCGATTCAAAATACCCATCCTTACCTCAAGCTAAGCTTGATGGTAACCCCAGTAGTAGTTGATTTGTTTGTAAGATGAGTTGCCTTGATCTGCTACTTCACTTGATTGCTTAGAAGTAGTATGGGATACTCTAGGAGATCATCCTCTAGGATCAAGGAACTTTAACATTCCAAAACCCTAAGCAAGAATACAATATGGATCTGATCTCTAGCCACTAGGTGATCATCTAAAACCCTTAACCATATCAACTCTAAAGTGATCCATTCTGGAAGTTTCCAAGTCAATGAAGACCAATATCAAACATGGATATATTCTTCTCAATATACACTTCAACCTCATCCACTTGATGATGCTTTGATACCTTGCAACCCATCAAAAACATCCCCACCCATATTCTAGTCAAAAACCCTAAATTTGCTAAATTTGACTAAGTCTGGAAACTGTTTCAACATCACTTCTTTGAATACCTCTCTTTCTCAACCCTTGTGGATTTTTGGAAATGCACTTGAACCATATTATATACCATCCTAAGTACTACCAAGGACCACTCTTTTACTTGGTTAGATCATCCTCCAACCCACTTGATCTTGTTGGTTTTGCGGGCAAGAAAATATTAATTCCTGCAATTCTTATCAACTAGCCTACTTGGTCAGAAGCTCACACCTTCATCCTACCTTCTTTGGACCAAATCTCTGTATGGCTGTGGTGTACTCATAAAGGTATATCCATAACTACTTCACTTGTTTCAAATAGATCTTTGTGCTTCTAGAACCCACATGGTTTTGAATGCTATTTGGTAGTCTGCTTTGACAGTCTTATTTTATTCAAAGTTTGGAATCAATCCTTGGAGAACTCAAGCTTGATCAAGCCCAAACTTATGTACCATGGTGATCTACATAACTTGTTATATCTATCCATATAGCCCTTGAACCAAGGGGAGCCTTGAGCTCCAAGATACAACCATGTTTTGATGGTATGAAAAATAACATCACCCTAGATCCTTTAATTCTTGTTCCTCACCAAAATCAAGTTGGATTCTCAACCCCCAAGGTTGCAAATACTATATACACCTTGTGTACATCATATAACTTGATTATAAAGATTTATATAATATTATCCATAATTACTATGGCTCAAAAACTATCTAATTCATTTAATGGGCAAAATCTCAAAAACTCCATCTACAAAGGAAGGTTTGGTTTCTGACAAAGCACTTCCCCAGCTTTAAGAACTTTTGAGCCCTATATATCATACTCTATCCTCCCACATCAGAAATAAATATTTTGGAGAGCTTTAATAATTATTTTTGCCCTTTTTCCTAAATAGAAGAAACAATAAAATAAATGTGTTAAATACTTTTATGCCCCAATAAATCTTGAGAAAAATCCCCAATATGTGATCTGGTATTTAGGACCATCTCACATCAAAAACCACCCTTGTCCCATTCAAAAATATCAAATCAAATTCTAAAAATCATTTCAGCCCTATTTGAATAAATAGTTTTAAGTGGACTTTAAATCCTTAGAAAAATCTAAAACAAATCTTAGAGAGATACCTTGACCTCATATACCTACCAGTACCATCTTCCCACCTTGCCACATGAAATTCCTCAAACTTCCTTCATAACCCCCTATTTGACCCATTTTTGCAAACTAATCAAATTCACTAATCAAACCACCTCCAACCATCATCAAAACTTGGCCAGCATTTATGTCCAGCACCCTACACCCCCAATGGTCGTGCTGCATTGTAGCACGAGTGACGAGTACTGTAGCATCTCTTCTTTTGCCTTTAGTACTTGGAAGAAGGAGAGGAGAAGATCTTGTCATTAATGGGTATCTTCCCATATCTCACAAACAGTAGCCACCCTCTCCCCTCTCCACTTAGCTGGCGTGTACCTGCACCCACTGTCGTTCCCTACCCCACCTAAGCCCCCTCTCTCTCTTTTTCTTTCCTATGCCCGAGGCTAGAGAGAGAGTGGTCTAATATCTCCCCATGTACCTTGCAGCTTGGCAAAATCCTCTCACACATCCCCCACTCCCTCTCCACGAGCTCCCACCGCCCCTCTCGACCAATCCACTGTTGCCGCCCTTCCCCCATGTCCAAAATGGACTCTCTGCACCTAGACGGCCCCCTCCCTGGATATAAGATTTTAGTCCACCCCAGCACCTCCCTCGGCCCTCATTTTCCCCCTCTACCTCCCACTCAACACCCCCCATCATCCCTTCCTCTCCTTTGCTCTGACCTGGCTGGAACAAGGAGGAGAAGGCCTCTCGGCCGTTTTCAAGAATCTGCTCGGGTGCTCCCTACTTGCCCCTCTCTCTGCCTGCATGTTGCCTTGCTGAACTCCTCTCACTACCCTGAGTCTAACACCACTAGTGTTTCCTCCCAGAGACCTCTCCACCTTGCTGACGAGCTCCCGAAGCCATTTTTTGCCGGTCGTTCTCACGCGAGCCCCTCAACAACGGAGAACTACCTCGTGCCGCCCCTCGTCGGGACCGCCCTGAAGAGCCACGTCACCCCGCACCCTCCCTGACACCGCTACGTTCCTCTGGTGAGCCTCCCTTACCCCACCGTCGCCCCTAGGGTTTGCCTCTGTTTGCCCCGACCTGGAGGAAGAAGGTAGCCAACCGCCATCGGATGCACCTTACTCGGACGGACGAGATCCCGACTTACCGGTTCAGCCTCCCAGGGACACTGACCGTGGTGGCCTGCCAGTCAGTTTCAACTTGCAGCCTCCCGCTCGCCCAGGCGCTAGTTGGGCCGAAAATGACACAGCGCGGCCCATTTTCCCTAGAAACCAGCCTGCCCCCAGTCCTCTTTAATCAATTATATCCAGATCTGCAGAGTACCCCTTTGGATTAAATAGTTTTGAAAATGGAAATTGACACAAAATGCCTTGATCTAAATTTTCCTAGATACATGTATGTTTCCCCTAACACACAATACCATTGGCTAGCTCAGTTCATGTACAGATTAACTACAGAAAATCAATTTCTAGAAACTATCGAAAATACTCCTTAAATCCTACTGGTAGTTTTACAACTCCAAATGGAATGGATCCTTTTTGCACTGCAAGGTATTGGTCATACCTTGCATTTCACACTGGCCCCATATTAAAATTGCTTCCTAGTTTGCCCCTGGTAAAAATAACATAAACATCCCTAATCTGTCTTTAGGAATTTTTACAGGTCAAACCATGAGTGGTATTGACCTAATTACAACTCCTAGAGCTCATAAACCACCTTATAATTCAACCCCTACCATCTCAAATTTAATTGTGCCATGGTTGATTTATTATGAATTAAACTATTCTGTGTATATGTAATTCACTAAATAAATCACTCCAGTATTTATGTATATCCAAAAATAGTGATTCCAATTTCTACAGAAAGGTATTCAAAGTACCTAACATGTGTATTTGGAATCATATCAAAAGCTTCTGTATAATTAATCTGGTGAAAAAGACAAAACAACTATAGAACTGAATTTGGGAATTTCCTGAGGGCATTTCGGGAAATATTTTGGCATGATTCCAACTCTCACTGGATAAGTACATCAAAACCTACACAACCACCCAAGGACTTAAGTTTTGTACTCACATAACTCTTCTGGGGAATTATCTCCTAAAACTAGAGTATTTACCACTAGAAAATTCATTATAAATCAATGGAAATTGATAATTTGGTGAAACCACTTTTGTTGGTTTCATATTATCACTACCTATCTAATGGTAACATTTTTATACAAAGGTATCCTACAGAACTTGGACCTTATATTTAAACCCCTTGATTAAGTAGTTTTGGCATCCAAATCATTAAAGAAAACCCACAAAGGCATTCCAAGTAATTCCACTTCTGTAGAAGCCAACCACACAAAACCTACTGAATTGTAAACTTGTATTGTTCATTGATTGCCGTATGTATTGATGTTTGTATGCCTGGTGTTGATTGTGTCATTTCTTTGCTTGCATGTGATCCATATCGATGATAGATGCGATTATATCGGAGACCAGAAGAAGTTGGTTATTATATTTGGTTATTATTGTATTCTAAGAAGAAGTACAGGAACATATATTGCCAGACTGCTGATCTCAGGCAAGCCACCTTCTTGCTCATAAGCCTTGTCCTACTGTTTTACTTGTGCATGATTTATCTACTGTTTATGAAACTCCATTCTTTTCCTATATGATGATCTATATCCGGTAGTGGCTTGGCTCCTCCAAACCATTACATGTTGGTACTACTAAGTACAACCCCCTTGGTGATGCCTACCTATTACTAGTATGGTAGATGGTGTATAACACCATACCCCTTTGGAGACCCCGATTTAGCCGAAGCAAAGCTATAGGATGGGAAGACCCCGGAAAAAGTTACAAAATGTTTTATGATGAAACCTTGGTGAGGTTAAACCTACCAAGAGATGTTTGAGGAAATAAAAAGGGTTTTGTTTTACAAAATGCTGAAGGAAAGATGGAGGACAAAGGTTTACAAAAACGCACCCGGTTCTTTGCAGTTTTGCTAGAACAATTTAACCCGTGCAACCACATTACTCTGGAATGGGACATGGCTGGATTTGATGTTTGTCTATTCTGGTATATGCTGCCTCACAACTACTACAGGGGGATATAACAATCCCTGGAGGGTGGGCCTTCTCTGGCAGGGTCCATGTAAAACATCGACCGGGAGAAGGAACGAAGGGTCTACGGGCCTCCACGCGTTACTATGAGCCCCTCATTGAAAGCGCACACTTGGGAAGTGGAAAAAGCGCTCTAGGTGGCTTGGGAACTATATAGGGCGTCTCGGTGTCGAGGGGAACAACACTCATAGGGTAGGCACTTATATTGGAGTGGGAATACAAAGAGTCTTGATCGGTTACTCGACCCACGATCGGTGTAGATCAGGGTAGGGTACCCGGATGGTGTGGGTAAAGTGTACAACCTCTGTAGAGTGTAAATCTATTCGAATAGCCGTGTCCGCGGTCATGGACGGTTGGGAAGGTTGTTGTAGAGCGGTGCTGGTTTTGTTTTCAAAAAGGATTTCGGAAAAGTAATGGCTTTGGAAATGTTTTGACCATGGGATGGTCGGAAAGGATAAATGTTTGGACCATGGGATGGTCAGAAAGAAAGGGAAGGATTGGGTCATGGGATGACCGGAAGGAGGAACTAATGGGTGACCCAATCCTAGTGTTTTTCCAACACTTTTCAAAAAGGTTTCCAAAATGTTTTACAAAAGTTTTCCACAAAGATATGGAGGTGCTTTATATACAAGAGAAACTATTTTAGAAAACAACCTCTCATGGAGCCCCCCCTACTACCATAGCTATATTGCATATCCTCTTATTGTTATTATCTTAAGGTGGTTTGCGAGTACATTCAAAGTACTCACTGGCATTGTCCCTAGCTATTAACTTGGTCAGATATCAAGAAGAGGATGAAGTTGACGGCTATGCGAGCTAGGACGTTCTCCCAGTCAGTTGCCTATAGGTTAAGGCATGGCTCGGGCTCTACGCTTGATGAAGTTCCGCTGATGATTATTGATGTAGCCATAATGGCATGTAAGGTATGACATGTATCCGCTTAAGTAATGGATGTTTACTTTGATACTTGTCAGTTATGTGCCATGACTAACTGATCATGTGATCATGGTGTATGCATAACAGGGATTCTCGGAGGAGTAATCCGGGGGCCCCATAATAAACTTGATCAAAGTATTTGTAAAACATTGATAGCTGGGATCATAGTACTTCAACATAACATGAAAGATAAAGTTCTAACAATAAGACATAGCAACTTTGTTGCAACATGAAAAGGCACAAACAAAGGATTCATGAATAACAATGCTTTGCAAGATGTTTGTTTATTTCACATAAAGAAAACATAGCATAGTGGCATTCATCTTGTCCCTCGTAGAGTAGCAAACATAAATGCATAGGACACCTTCAAAGTTCATAAGAGTGACTAGATACAAATAGTTTAAGAACAAGCAATATCAAAATTATGCATCAACCAACAAGTCTTGGGACAATGCACATAGAACTAAGAATAGCCACTATGCTCTCTCAATAGGTGCATAAAGATAGAAGGTGGAGACTCAACATAAAAGTAAAAGAAAGGCCTTCATAGAAGGAAGTAGGGATTCAAGTTTCATAAAGAGCTTCCAAAAATTATGGTACTTATTAGCTTTCAACTCTCATTGCCCCTATCATAAGCATCTTGAAGTGATTAAGGTCAAAGTTAACAAACTATGGAGTATATGCTTGACAAAGTATAAGTTGGAAATCTCATGTCCCTTGAATACGAGGGCCGCTCCTCATGCTACTCAAGTTTAGTTACGAGTAAGTTCTTGTCATAGTAAGTACATGTGTATCATAGAGAACCGCCAACGGGGTACCCCTTGCCTGATGATATGGAAGAATCCCCATATCAAAATGACAAGGCAAGCAGACAACGAGCATCTCAACCATCTTCTTATTTACCATGTGAAAATGGTGCTTTTCTCGCTCTTTCCTCTTTTCTCATATCTCACTTTTTTTCTTTTTCTCTTTGTTCTCAATATCTGACTCTTTTTTTATAAGAAGAATGCTTCATAGACAGCTCATTATGGTTACGCTGCAGGTTTCCACCATGACAGCATGGATTAGATCGGCGACCCAGGCGTTTCTCTAACACACATACATAACTCCATGGACTTACAAGCTCTCCTTTCATTTCACACCGACGACATCCATAGACAAAAGAGCATGATATCAACTAGGTACAAAGTACAAGTGCAATGTTGAAAGCGTTCCCCATGACAGCATGGTTCTGCTAATCCCAACATATAAGTGCAAGCATATACAACATAGACGACACAATGGTTCAAGTTTATTAAGGGCAAGAAAAGTAAAGTGTGCCATCAAGTTCGTGAGAGCTTTAATCACTAGTTTTCTCATAACAAGTTTAATTCGGAAGGTAGATAAAAACATGAATATACTTGGAATAGCAAATGCTAATAGGTAGGTATGGTGGACTCTTTGGAATAACTTGGTTTTAGGAGTTAGATGCATGAGTGGAACTCATACTTGGTTATGGAGGCTAGCAAAAGACTGGGAGCGACCAACTAAGAGAGCAATAATGGCCATAATCATGCAGAGCGAAAAAACATCATTAATCAAAGCATAAAGTGATACTACAAGTCGAAAACTAAAGGATCATAAAGGCTATGGTGACTTGGGATAGTCATAACATGGTGTGAGCATGCGCCAAGTCAACCCAAATAAAGCATCAAAGGAGAATACCACAATACTATGCTTTAATATGCTAAAACAACGCATGATTCTTCCAAAGAACATTAAGCAATCTCAATTGTTTATAACATGTCATGCTACAGAAAAGATCACTAAGCATAAAGCCAAAACAATATCAAGCATGGCATGACAAAGCATAGGCCACAGCCAAAAACAAGCTCCTTTTACCACTTAAGCATGAACTTTTCCTACTCTTTTCCAATCCAAACCAAACTATTTAAAAACCAATGTATGAAATAGGGGATCCAACCAATTTATTCGAGCAAACTAAGAAAACCAAGCAAACGATAAACCAAAAACAAAAAATGAAGACGCTCCAAGAACAACACAACTGTGCACGAAACAATAAAAATGAAGTGAGAAACCTGGGATTTTTATTGATGAAGAAGGGGATGCCTTGGGCATCCCCAAGCTTTGACGCTTGTACTTCTTGGATAATTCTTGGGGTGACACGGGGTGGCATCTCCAAGCTTTAGCTTTAGTACATTCTTCATCTCATTACATCATTTTCTCCATACACCTGAAATTTTTCCTTCATACAAAACTTCACACAATCTTTATTAGCAACATTACTGCACTCAAGATAATAAGTCTTTATGTTCAGTTTCAACACCAATAAAACTTCCATTAGAACACAAGCTACTGAAGCACTTCCCTCAAAAAGCTCAATTCCCCAAAGAGAACCCAAAATGCAAATAATGGTAGAAATCTGTCAAAACAGACCAGCAGGTAAAAACCAATTTTTTCGAAGACCTTCTGTTGATCAAATCGAAAAGTTTTGAACTAACTAAAGTTAGATAACAACCAGGATCAGAAGCACAAAAATTCACGCCTCAAAAAAATGTACAGAGATTTTACACGAATTTTTACGGTGAACCACAAAAATCTGTTTCGGGGCAGCAACTTTCCCAATCATTACTTCTCTCTCATTAGAGGTTACTCTTGGCACAAAAAGCAAATAAAAAGGATAAGGAGAGATTATTACTGAGGTAATAACTTCCAAGACTCATCTAAAACTTTTGGGTTATCTCCCAATAAGTACTTTTCTTTAACGCCTTTAAGTTAGGCATGATAGTTTGAGAAGATGCTCACATAGGAAATATGAATTGAAGTAAAAGAGAGCATCAAGAAGCAATTTCAAAACACATTTAAGTCTAACCCACTTCCTATGCATAGGAATCTTATACGCAAATAAATTCACAAAGAACAAAGCGACATGCATAGGATGATAAAACGAGAGTAACTTCAAAACTTTTAGCAAATAGAGAGGTGTTTCAGTACCACGAAAACTTTTACAACCATATTTTCCTCTCTCATAATAAGTTTCAGTATCCTCATGAATAAACTCAACAATATAACTATCACATAAAGCATGCTTTTCATTATCTACAAACACTAGAGCTTTATTATAAACATTTTCAAAAGAATCCTCATGAACATAACATTCACCCTCCTTTAGTAAGCATGGGGGACAATCAAATATTGTAGGGGTAAAGAGTTACTCTCATTAGAAGGTAGGAATGGGTAGATCCATTCTTCATCCTCTTAATCATCACTCTCCTCCTCTTTTTCATCCAATGAGCTTCCAGTTTCAGCAATTTCATCTTCCATAGGCTCCTGCAAGGCATTAGTCTCTTCCGCTAGTGGAGAGCATCTATTAAGATATTCAATAATATAGCCATTTTCTTCCTTGTAATTATCAAAGCAAAATTGAAGTATATCATAAACCTCATATTTATAAGGTGCATCATCAGTATTTTCAAGCAAATAAGCTATTTCGAATGCACCCTTCCAAGCAATAAATTCTTCAATTTGTTCCACATCATAAAAGTCATAATTTCCATTAACAAAAGAAGATATGGTAACATCATCATTATACTCGCATTGAAAATAGAGGTGTTTATACCTCTTGCAGCAACAAGATTTATCAAAGCAATAAGTAACATTATAAGTAGAGCACACGTTTCTAGCAATGGTATACAATTTATCAATTTGTTCCCATAAGTGTTTCCCTTTTTGTGACAAGCGGTGTTCCTTATAATAATATTTTTGTCCTTCCGTGAACCCACCTTGCCAATTAGATTCAGTTTCAAAGAAACCAACCATTGATAGAAAGCATGATAAAGCAAGATAATAACTGACCAACGAAAATAACAACTATAGTAGGAACTATTTTTTTTGTATTTTTGATAAAAGAAACAAGCAAACAAAGCAGAAAATAAACTAAGAAAAACAAAAATAACAAAGTAGAGAGATTGGTTATGAGGGACTCCCCTTGTGAAGATGTACTTGACTCCCCGGCAACGGCGCCAGAAAAATATTTGCTGACTCGTGTAATAACGAGCTCGTTGGGGAACCACAAGAGGAAGGTATGATGAGCACAGCAGTAAGTTTCCCTCAGTTATGAAACCAAGGTTATCAAACTAGTAGGAGCAAGGAAACACCTCCAAGGTGTTGTTGCCAACTTGGAATCGTGCATAACACAACCATAGAACTTTGCCCCCAACTTACAATGAGGTTTTCAATCTCACCGGTTTTGCTGAAAATAAAGGATTAAACGTATTGTGTGGAAGAAAGTAAAAGCTTGCAGAAAGTAAATAGAAAGCAATAAACAGTTGTAGATTAATGGTAAAAGAAAGGACCAGGGTCCATAGTTCACTAGTGGTGGATCTCCTTAAGATAGATGGCATGTTGGGTGAACAAATTACAGCGGGGCAATTAACAAACACCGAGAAAGCATACAAGCATATACTAATCATCTTGACTCCTTTGAGATTTGATTGGGAATTACAACATTATACATAGACCGTAATCCAACTGCATCTATGAATAATAATCCACCTTCAGGTTATCATCTGAACCCCCTCCAGTATTAAGTTGCAAGCAGCAGATAATTGCATTATGCATTGCGTGTAAAGTAAACAATACGATTGTTTTATGAACAAAGGATTGCTGTTTTCTCCCTAGTAGCAACAACACATCTAGTACCTTAGAGATTTCTGTCACTTCCCTAGATTACTAGAGGCATGAACCCACTATCGAGCATAAATACTAACTCTTGGAGTTGCTAGCATCTACTTGGCCAAGATAGCTACTAACAACGGAAAGCATGCAAGATCACAAATAACAAAGACATCACAGAATCAATAATCAATCTGAAATAGCATCTCAATATCCATCGGATCCCCGTAAACACAACATGTAGGATTACAAATAGATGATCTTGATCATGAACGGAGCTCACAAGATCTAAACATGGTAGAACAAAGGAGAAGAACCAGCCATCTAGTTACTACATGGACCCGTAGTCCAAGGATGAACTACTCTCGCATCACACCGGAGGCTTGCATGGTGATGAAGAAGGCCTCCAGGGTGAATTCTCCCCTCCGGTAGGGTGCCAGGAAGAGCTTCAGATCCCTCCCGATCTAGGGATGGATATGATGGCGGCTGCAGACTCTTTCATGGAATTTTGATCGGGTACTTAGGGTTTCTGTATCGGAGGCATCTTATAGGCGAAAGGGGAGGTCGAGGGGGTGCCCTAGGTGGCCACACCATCCCCTGGCGTGGGCCAGGCCTGGCCGCGTGGCCAGGTGGTGTGGCAGCCCTCTGCCCCCTCTCCGTCTCATATTCTGGCTCCGTGTCCCCCTCGGTGAAAAACTGACTTTGGCTTTTGTCCCGTCCAATTCTGAGAATATTCATTTTCTAACTTTCCTGGAACTAAAAACAGCAGAAAATAGTCAACTGGCACTATGGCATCTTATTAATAGGTTAGTCCAAGAAAGTGTATAAAAGGTACTCCAAAGTGTGGACAAAACATAAGAAAGTAGATAAAACCAAGCATGGAACATCAAAAATTATGGATACGTTAGCAACGTATCAGTCCCCCATCTGTCACCCAAATGTGGATGGTAGGATTCTGCCCGAGTTAAGTGGAGATAAATCACGCTTCACCGTGCCACTACTCTAACATCCAAAGGCTCCTATTTCCTCTGCCCTCGCTCCCCTCGCTCATGGCTCGCAGCTCATGCAGTTCCTCTCCGGCAGAATTAGGGTTGGCTCAACACCGTCAGGCAGGTGCCCCCATCAGGTGCCGAAAGACGCCCTACCATTACTACCCCGAGATGTTGTGTTTGTGCGGTGAGAATATGCCGAGATGGATTTCATGGACCAACGAAAATACTGTAGGAAAATTCAGCAACTTCAGCATCAGAGTGGTAAGTTCCTACGGTAGGTACAATGGTAACCGGATCCGGGAAGCGTAATGTAAGTCTTTTTTTGTTTCCTTCGATCTACATCGCAGGAAGGGAGGGGAACTGACTGTGACAAGTTTGTGTGGATCGAAAATCCCCTGACAGGTTTTCACAAAGAGCTTGTTCAGGATCTGTGTGATGTTGTGTGGGACAAGAAAGGGGAGATTCGTGCGTTAGAGCGAGAGCTCCGGGAGCTTTGCCAGATGCAGGGGAGGCAGGAGCAGGGAGGTGGTGAGATAGACAGGCTCAATATTAGGCCAGATAGTGGAAATAATTTCCTCATTATCTAGGCATTATTTGTTGCCTTTGCAGTTTATTTTGCCATGTCGTTGTCCAGCAGCTGAAATAAGTTGCTGCTTCATGGAGTGTAGCAGCCAGCTTAGAACTTGTATTTCAGCTCAGAACCTTATCATAAGTATATTGCCAATAGTAGGGATTTATTAAGCGCCTATAAATAATTCATGTTTCTGCCACTAATATCCATCGATTTTGGAAACCCCTTAACCGATCAACTATCATAGTCCCGGTGGTGCAGTTGTTCATATAGTAGTGGCACAGTCACAATTTCGGACTCAACTAGTGGCCTCGGCCATGTCCAATCCTCAAGTCACGATACATTTTACTCCGAGTACGGGAGGCAAATTGTTTTGCCCGACAAGTTCCACGCACACAGGTCTAGAGTTTAACCAAACTACATATATAGGTTCAAGTTCAACACATTATTAGGCTTCTACACTGCTAGCCTTCTTCCTCTGCCTGGGTGCCAACTATCTTCCTCTTGCCTTCACGTCCACTGTCTTCTTCATTTTCTGCCTTCTTCCTCTTCCTGGGTGCCAATTTTCTTACCTTCACGTACCCTGCATCTCTAGGTCCAGGGAAGTTAGGCCAATCAGCACCAAAATCGTGTCCAGCATCATCACTCCACTCGTTTTGGTTTTCTTCCCATAGCAAAATCACTGAGTCAGTGGTCTTGTTTCTTACCTTGCGCTTCCTGTAAAAAAATAGTACAAGGATTACTACCTAATATCTACAGATTATAAACAAAAAAAATTGAATGTACCATCTCATACCTAGATTTGGCAGCATTAAGGGGACAACCCGCTGCTTTATGGCCTATAAGATTGCAGGTCTTGCATCTGTTTTTGCCCTTCTTACTAGCACAAAAAGTCGAACCCTTCTTCTCGAGAAAATTCTTAAACCTATTCACCTAAGGTCTTCCTCTGCCCCTTTATGTAACTGGCTGGCAAAGCTTGAAACTCAGTTGGACTTGAGGCCACTGAGATGGGTCTATACATGGCTCGACGGATCCAGCATACGCAGCTCTGAACTTTTCCATAGAGTAGTAGTCGGACAAATACTGATCCAAATGTGGTAGAGTTCTTTTCTTCACCAAGAAGGCCAATGCATGGTCGAAAGGTTTCCCAGTATGCTGCCACTCGAAGTAGGTACATTCTCACTGCTGGATGTTCACAACATCCCTGTGGCCATTCTTGGACATATCGACCACCTCACAGCTGCTACTAGTTGACGGGAGAACCCTAAGATGGGAAAGTCCTCAACTTCTCTTATGAAGTTGATGTACGACAGTTGGTAGCATATGTCCTCTAAGTCTCCTACTGATCTCTCTCCTTATATTTAACAGCTTCATGATCATACCACGTATGTTGTGCATCAAGATATGAACATGACACAATTTTATGTCCTTCACTCAGTTATTCAGGCATTCTGCAAGATTGTTATTTATGTAATCAACTTTGATGTCAGCGTTGAATTGACTCCTCTTACATAGCTGCGAATGATGGATGGCTAAGTACTGTGGAAGTTCAGGGGCTTCTGCAAAAATCTTGCTCATGAAATATTCGCTGCTACTAGCTTTGTAAGCTCTAGCAGCAGGAAACATGTAACGAAATATACTGCCTGCATAGTGTGAGTATAAGTTGAGCATCAGATGGGCATGGCATTCTCTACCTTCAGCTCGCGGGAACACCTCCTTCACTGCATTCTTCAGCCCTTTGCATGCATCTGTGGATATAGCCAGTGGATCCATGTGGCCTATTGATCTCCTGAGCTGCCTCATAAACCAGACCCAGTTTTCCTCTATTTTTGTATCAAACAGCTCGAATGCCACTGGGAACATCCAGTTGTGACCATCAAGTGATGTGGTAGATTCTAGGCAGCCTTTCCATTTGCCAGTTAGGATAGTGATTTCTACACTCAGATATGGCATATAGTCGTCCTTGAATCCCTTGATGCAAGGTTTAAGCGCCATGAAAAATCTTTTGAAATAAATTTTCCCACGTACTGATTCAATGTCAATCTCCACAACACTCTCCGGACACTTGCTTGTACCTCCGCCTTGAAGTTGTACAGCATCCTAAAGCTATTGGTCCAAGCCCCAAGCAAGACCCTCAAAGCTTTTTCTTTACCTTTCCAAACCGTGTAATAAGGTAGGACAATGTTGTATTTAGAATCGAGGCTACTCTGAATATTCTTCGCGGTCTCCTTAGGGTTATCCTTTCATATGGACATAGCTTGTATAGCCACCCACTCTGTATCATCCATTGAGGATTTCAGTTTGTTTCCTATCGGACACATCTGGGAGGGCCCATTTTGTTCACCTGAAACATAGATTCATTTAAAAGATAAGCAGAGCCGACTCATTTCCAGAAAGATCTTGCACATCAATTGTAGTTATAGAGTGAAAAGAGAGAAAGTTCGTATGGTTTGTTGCATTCATTTCCCCAATACCCTAATTTCCTTTGACGCGGGTAAGGCTCTTGCTGTGATTGTCCATGTACAATGTACCGTGACCCGTCCATTCCTCCACATTAACCTACAAATGACCTCATACCTCTGGGAAGTGTTCTTCAGTCGATGAACGTCGAACTCCCCCTTGATACAAAAATGTCAGAACGACATCCTGAACTCATGCATGCTCCTGAACTCAGTGCCGACTGAAATTATAGGATATTCATGGTCATGTTTCATTTCTTCTACTTCAACACCCAAATCATCGACTGGAATGCTAGCCTCATCGTTAAGTTCCTCGTCTATTTCATCATCACCAAATTCTTGATCCTCTACAGTGCCCTCTTCTTCATCTGATTCAGAATCTTGGCCATCGTCTCTAATGCCTAATGTTGCACACATCATATTGACTCCCAGGGGTGGGGATGCACCATTATCCCCACCCGGATGGACTGGAACATTGGCCCAATCTACCTCACCAGCAACTCTATTTTCTCCCAGACACTCTATTAGTTCTGCTTCAACCACATGGGGTGGTCTTATGTTTGCACATATCCCAGGTTCTTAAGTAGACAAACAACAGTCTGAATCTATTTCATCTTGACTGTACAGAACCCTCGTTCTCTTCTTGTGTACATCCTCCTTCCTGATGTAATCTTTCTTGATGGTATCAATAGGGATTGACATCTGTGTTCTGCTCCCCATCGAACTAGGCTTTTTGGTGCTGCTCTTGGGTGTGATCTCCTTCCTCCTTCACCTCACGGGTGTTGGCTCTAGCGTGCTGGCATTATTTCCTAACCTTTGTGGCATGTTCTTCTTCGAATTAGCCCTTTTGCTTCTACTATTGGGTGTGTTCTCCTTCGTGCAGGCATTATTGTCGGACCTCAACAGCGTGTTCTGCTCCAAATTAGCATTTTTTCTGCTACCACTGGGTGTGGTATCCTCCGTATTGGCCATCTTAGCCTTTTTGCTACCACTCCTAGGTGTGTTCACCATCGTGCTCGCCCTCTTAGCGTTTTTTCTGCTACCGTTCGGTGTGGCATTTTGACTAGATCTTAGGGGTGTACTCTGTGGCATGGTGCCTTTTTTCGTGTGACTCTTGGGCGTCCTCTTCTCTAGCATGGTCTCCTTGGTGATGTTCTTCTTCGGGGTTCCCTTTCTGGGCATGCTCTTCCTGCTCCTCTTTATGATGCTCCTCTGTAAGACTCTCCTCTGTTCGAAGATACCCTTAGGCGCACAATCATCAGTGATGCCATGGGTCAGGACACGCATGCCTTCTAGAAGTCCATCATCTCTATTATCGAAATCCAATTCCTTTCCAACCATTTGCACTATCAAGTGGATGTACACTTCACCTCTATAATGTTTCCTTGTAAACGGTACGGCTAAATCACCGGTATCTTTCAGTTTTATAGCCTTTTTGCTCTTGTAAACAAAATATACCAACTGTGCTACCTGGGAGGACCCCCACAACACCTTCACATGTAACGATGCCATCAGGTCAGATAACTCTAGCACTTTAGGATTGTATCTTCCAAGGATTACACAAATATCGTCATAGAATTTTTTGTGCCATCAGCTAATTTTGTAGTGAACTTCTCGACACCGATACGAATGATTACTTTGCCATCATCAGGTTCTACATGATCGAAACCTTTGAGAGGTTCAAGAGGTGGAGCGGCACCATCAAATCCAGCCACAACGCCACCATCACCATCACCAGTGTCATCGTTAGCTAGAGCAACCTCGGTGGAAGTATAATGACGAGGATCAAGGCGAGGGCCCTTAGCAGCGGGATCTACAATACCTAGTGGACAGGCACGGCCACGGCTAACGACAACCACAATAGGAGCAGCTGCTGCCATGCCACATCGACGATTAGGAGCAGTTCCCACAACAACAGTGTTTTGAGTGCTAGCAGAGTCCAGACCATGAGCTAGATCCAGACCAGCAGCCCGCTGAACTTGAGCATGGGTTCGAGGAGGAGCAGCAATCAAGGCAGCAGTCTTGGAAACAACAGTGGGGCAGCCTCCGGAACCCTTAGTTTGCTCAACATCAGTAGGGATTGGGTCAATAGCAAACAGATCAACAACAACATGGGGACGACTAGTACCTGCAGATTCCAAAGCAGGGGTTTGCACAACTTGAGCATGGTTTCGAGGAGGAGCAGCACACAAGGCAGCGGTCTTGGCAATAACAGCGGGGCAACCTCCAGAAGCCTTAGTTTGCTCAACAACGGCATGGATTAGCTCACCAACAGTAAGAGCAACAACACCACAAGCATGACCAGTGCCAGCGGATTCTAGAGCAGAGTTTTGCACAACGGTAATACAGGGACTCCTACGAGGAGGTTTCCTGACAGAAGCATGGTGTGGACGAGGAACCACATTTTTCTTAACAGCATCAGGGGTTCGAGTTAGACCACCCTGTCCAATAATAGCCGGGCGACTCCCAGTAGCAGCGGCTTCCACATCCAGTATGTTACAATTTAGCATAAGCACACGAAGCCTAAGAAACTATTTCATCAACCCAATTAGTTGACTGTCACACATGATAGGAACCATGATGCCTCGTTCACCCATGAAGCTGAACTGTGCAGTCTGCTCTGGCCCCATTTCAGCATGTTCATGCACAACAGCAACCAAACTAGGGATAGTGCATAACTACGCAGGGGCTACTTTCATCTTCAGACTGCGAGGTTGATTCCACTTGCTCTTACCATCTACTAATTTAATTTGGTAGCCATAGAGGGTGATCATAATCGTGTATTTGGGTTCAGCAGAGATCCTACTTTACAGAAAATTGGGGACACAAGATAAGAATTGTTTGTCAGCATTGTGCTAGCAAACAATTCTAGGTTCGATCTATCCCTATAATGCCAATAGCCAGCTAGCAGTTATAGATAGTGTAAATAGCAAAGAAAAGAGTAGCTCACCCGCAATTAGCCAGAACTAATTCTTCCTCGATAATAGGATCTGCCATCCTTCGCGCTTCTCAGCTCATCAGCGGAAGAGGCGGGCTAGAGCATCGCAACGGCAGGCACTCCATTTAGCATTGGAGCTTAGGATCAGCGAGTGGAGCAGCAACTTGGCACCGGAAGTCAAATGTCCGAAGGGATTGTTCTGGTTGGAGGGTGGATTCTGACGACACTGGTGATAGGGTTTATGCGAAAGGAGGGAGTGGATTTGTGAATTTGGTTAACACAATAAGCCCCTTTAGTTGCTCGTTTTGCCTACGTGGTTGTTGTGTTGGGGCTCGCGGCACGGACAGATTACTAACATGGGGGTCCCGACTGTCTACTTCACAGGGTATTTTGACGGAATGTTTGGATTTGATAGGGGTGAGATGAGTTTGCCTCGAAATGGCCCCTCTCGGTAGTTGGCAGCCCAACTTTGCGAAACACGGGAATTTTAGGCAACTCGGGCCCCGCGATGCCCTCTCCCACAAACTTTGGGGCGACAAAAGAACAAGCCCGCACAACAGGCCACACGCGTTACAGGAGTTGAGCGTGTCCATCCCACCGCCTATGTAATGGACGCGCGACAGCCTCTGCGGTGCGTCACGCACAACCTGCTCGATCTTTGGCCTAACCATGTTTGAGATACGTTTGCCTATCATTTCTAGCTTATTTGGTCCCGCAGGATTTGGCATGGCTATTGATGGCCGTATACTTTAACAAAATGGTAGAATTCGAAAGGCAATCAAGTTCTTCTACAAGAATTTCGTCGAGTCATCGTTCGAATAGGAGTCTCATAGTGAGACCAAAGTTCTATTGGCCGCTGCACAAATGGTGCACAAACAGTACCTCCCGCTCCCGTGTAGAGGTGACTCGGTGAAGCAACATGACCGAGAAGCTGGCCACATGCGCCTTTACAAGGATTACGTCCACCCAACTGATCCAGTCTTCAAAGAGAAGGCATTGTGTCGCCACTACCGGCTGTCTAGGAACCTCTTCTTGGACATTCTCAATGGGGTGAGGGAGTACGACTATACTTCAAGGCCAAGTACGATTGGATCGATAAGGTTAGCTTCTCCTCTTACCGAGAAATGTTCCACTACCCTTTGGTAGCTTGCATATGGAGTGCCCGGTGATCTCCTCGACGACTACATGTGCATGAGCGAACCCACATGCCATGAGGCCATGTATCTGTTTTGTAGCTCAATTATTGCGGTGTTTGGAAAAGTTTACCTAAGAGAGCCAAACACCAAAGACATTGCCCGCCTTTTGTCCATCAACGAGAGTAGGGGGTTTCCTAGGATGCTTGGTAGCATCGACTGCATGCATTGGCAGTGGAAGAATTGTCCTTTTGATTGGCAAGGTCAGTTCAAAGGGCATGCAGAGGGGTGAACTATCATATTAGAGGTTGTTGCATCACATGATCTCTGGATTTGGCACTCCTTTTTTGGCATGGCTGGATCAAACAATGATATCAATATGCTGCAGCGGTCTCTAGTGTTTGCTAGGCTGGTAGAAGGCAATTCCCCCATAGGTTTCCTATGAGATCAATGGCAATCCTTATGAAATGCCTTACTATATAGCTTATGGTATCTATACCTCCTGGTCCACCTTTATGAAGACAATCTGCAATCCTCACTACAAGAAAAGTGTCTACACGCAACGACTAGGCCCGTCAGTTGTCATAGAATGCGCATCTTTCGCGACGAATTTCTCGGCATGACTATGGCTGGTGGAAAACTTGTTTCTGGTTTCGTGGCCCTCTACTATGATGAAACCGCTAAAAACATGGAGGAACCTCTGCCGGCGTGTGGCAGAAGAAAGATTTCTGGTTCCTCGCTGGATGTTGACTCGCCAAAGTTTTTTGAGGCGTGTGGGTCCTGGACGTTAGTGTCTCTAGCGCACCATGTTTTTTGGTCGCAGCTCCCTGAGTTGAACTCGATAACATTGCTTGATGCGTCTTCTATTTAGTCAGGCTACCGGGTCCTAGATGTTAGCCTCTCATTAGAAGAATCGTGCGGAGGAGTATATGGAAGCCAATCTTTCTTAGGGGCTTCAATGTGTTCTCTAAAATTCTAAAGGATTTGCAAAATAATATCATCATCAAGTTGAAGTTCATCAACAGTTTCTTTCACTTTACCTCCTTCGCAGCCTAAATCAAATCCCCATATCTCTCTAATACGGCCAACTTGTTCTAGAAGTTCGCAAGCTTTAGTTATAGTTAGCTCTATAAAAGAGCCTCCAGAATTTGTGTCAAGCTCAAGTTTAATTTATTGATTAAGTCCCCCATAAAAAATATGTAATACATACCATTTAGGTAAACCATGATGGGGATATTTATTAAGTAGGGACTTATACCTTTTGAAGGCCCTTACCAAGCCTTCACCTGGGTGGTTCTTGAAGTTTGTGATCTCCCTTCTTACATCAGCAGTTTTTACCCTGGAAAAGAATCAAAATGCGAATTCTCCTTTGAGTTTTTCCCAGGTATCTATTTTCTCTATAGGGAAAATTCTATACCAAGCTAAAGCAGTGTTGGTTAGAGATTGCCTAAACAATTTAAGTTTCAATTCATCATCAGAATAACCCCTCAATTTAAGTGTCCAACATAACTCGGTAAAATGCATTAAATGAGTGTAAGGATCCTTATCAAGATCATCTCCTACAAAAGTTTTCTCTTTAATAATAGCAATAAAGCGAGGGTTAATCTCTTATTCTGGTTCGCTCCCACTTGGGAATTCTTTGACGAGTCCTCTATTGAACGTCCCGAGGTGTTTAGTTGCATCGAGCTGATTCATCAGTCCGAGTGCAGTCATGGTGCTTACCTAAAACTAGTAAAAAACTTTAGTAAAACAATTAGTCGAATAAGCAACTAAGAACAAAGACCAAAAGCGCTTAGCTCCCCGGCAATAGCGCCAAAAAATAGCTTGATGGCTGCAAGTGAATAGATCAATTGTAGCTAGTTTCGAAATAAGAGTATCGTATCCACAAAGAGCTATTTTGTTGAGGTCTTTATGTCCCTCGTCACTTTATACCAAAGGATACTTATAAGCTTCCTTTGATCTTAAGTAAGGGGTGTTTGAAAGGTTTTTGGTTGAGTGCAGAAAAGTAAATACAACAAGTAAAAAAAAGCAAGTAACAAGGTTGTGTGAAAACGTGGTTGAACTCAATAGAGCTAAAACATTCTCGGGGGTGTAGGATACACCACTAGCATGACATTATTATTCATAATTAGGATAGCATACTCCTTGTTTCATGATATGTGTGGATAGAGCTCCATAATAATACGTTCACTACAAGGCTCGTAGGAAGCCACTTTGTTGAGCCAAGAATGAGGTCACCTCGAAATAACCACCATGATGTCTGAGAGCAATCACCCATACAGACCACCGCAATTAAGGGTCTCTCTGTGGATATCGTAATTAGCTTAGGGAATCTCTCTTTATCCTCCTTTGACCGTGTAGGTTGCTAGACGGTGCTATTTTTCACGAAGCTCTCCGGACACACTTCCAAACACGACCAAAGGATTTCTCCCTCACCTTTAGTCCCGAAGAAAAATGATATGTGTACGACTACACATACCATCTAAAGAGAGAGATCAAACACAAATCATAAATCTATCATAGACCGGCAAGTCATATGGACACAAGAATAAACCATCTTTATTGCAACTTCATAATAGTGCAAGGATGTCTCCATCTCCCAAAGAATGAGGGAAAACTACTCACACACGGAAACAATCAACAACATCATCATAATCAAATGGATGGATAAAAGTACGGGGATAAATCTAGTGCAAACCACAATTGAATCTGGAATTACAACAAGATCTAATAGTTGAGAGATGGGGGTAGTAATGGTGATGGATATGAAGTGGTTGATGATGAAGGGGATGATGCGATGTCCTCCAATGATCAGTGAGGCAGCAGGGATTTGCCCTTCTCCAAGCTCCTCCTCCAGATTGGTGTTTCGTGGTTCTAAGTTGTTGTGAATGTTGGTTTTCTCTGCCGTCTTTGCCAGGAGAAAGTATTTGATGAGGCGGACACGCTGTCGTGTGGTACAGACGGACGGTATGGGTGGGCTCTGCCCGTACCACTGGTGGTTATCATGGCATATGCTTTCCCCATGTTTGGTATTCTCCCAGGTGCAAAGGTAAATCAATAAAATGACTTTTATCACTTAAAAATATCATATTATAACATGATATGATAGCTCCAATTGATATGTTCAAAAGAGACTTAGTAATTTGGGATCCTATTGAAACAAGGAAAAAAGGTGCACGCGAATGCAATGAAATACAAAAATCCCTATTTATCTAAAACCAAAAGGTAAATATGCTTCAATTTTGGACTCATCAATAGCCTATGGTGTGCGCCTGACAATTGAATTAGTCTCTGAGCTCGGCCAACCGTTGGAGCCCAAAGATGTCGCATCTGCATTTGTACATCAATGTAGAGTGATTGTTAGGGAAACAATCATGATCACCACTCGAGATTGGAATAAGCCAGGAAAAAAAGGATCAAGCTGGAGATAGTTTTGTCGATGACAGAGCCAAAGATTGTTTTTGGAATTTGCTCATGACATATTTCACCCCCACCAGTCTACGAAACTGACAAGCTCAGACAGGAATAGGCGTTGAAAGTCAAGGAGTGGGTTCTTAATAAGATGGCCACACAATTCCAGACCTAGAAGAAAAGATTATACCGAAATTATGTCAAGGAGAAAAAAGCTCCAGAATTCATTGGCACACTAGAGAAGAACCGGGATAACTGTGCCGCATTTGTGGAGTACAGGGATTCGGAAGTAGCTAAGGCAAGGTCAGAAAATAATAAGCTAAATGCTTCAAAAAATAAATATCACCACAATATGGGAACATGTGGCTACAGGAGTGTCATGCCTAAGTGGGCAGAAACTAAGGCCGCCCTGCGTGCTAAAGGGATCACTCCAACTACACAGGATTGGCCCTTGAGGTCAAGAAATTAGTTACTTGGGCATGGGGCATCGTATGACCTACTAATAGGGGACATTATTGCAAAGGAAAAACTTGTTGGACCCAAGAATGCACTTGTTAAAGTGATGAAAGAGGTTTAAGAGGGAAAGTTCCATCCCGAGAAAGAGAACGATGAGCTGACAACAACCCTCAGGAATCCTCAAAAGGAAGGACGAACACGAGGCTTTGGACCTTCTTTTCCATGGAAATTGATCGAAAAAATGAAGCGGCAACAGACAGAGGAGGCACAGCGGTTGGCGACGGTTGAAAGAAAGAACGAGGAATTTCAAGCCATGCTCGAGCAGCAGCAGGAGCAGATTAATGAACTTAGAGCACTGAGTCGACAACAACATCTTGCATTCGATAGTACGACCGACCCATCTCAGCGGAAAAGCAGCATGGACTCCACACAGGTTCAGGCTAATGATACACTGATGATCGATAATGCAATGATGGATGGCCACCCCGTTGTTGCTATCAAGGAGAAGACAAGTTGTGAGCTACATTTGGAACTGAAGAACATATCCATAAAGGTGGAGGTCGTCTATGCTTTACCATATGCACCTCGAGCGACCTACCATTGCCGTCTGATTCCATCTGGCTATGCTCGTGTCGGTGTGGATGAAGTTCACCTGACATTTCAGTCACTAGAGCTTAACATCCTTGGAGGTGAAGGGGAGACGACACTGGGATAATTCACGAGTGGTTTCTTTCCATGGAGAAAGGAAAACATCAAGTTTACAAGGCCACCTTCTCCTCCGAGAAGCAATCCATCACCTCCAAGGCCACCGTCTCCTCCGAGAAACAATCCATCACCTCCAAGGCCACCGCCTTCTTCGAGAAGGAATCCATCACCTCCAAGGCCACCGTCTCCTCCTAGAAGCAATCCATCACCTCCAAGGCCATAGTCTCCTCCGAGAAGCAATAGTCCACCCCTCCCCGAGGGTCCAAAAGTGGAGGAGTACCACAACTTTGTCAATGGATAACCGACGCGGAAAGTGACAACCGCCCCTCCCAAGAGTACTGCTAGCTCTTCCCAAGTTAGCTTACCACCGGACTAATAAGGAAAATAGGGTGATCAAAGATGTCGAAGTGAAGGCCCATTTTTTCACAGAAATGACCCGAGCCAACGGACCAAATGCCTCCAAAAGTCAAGAAGCACTTTCATGATCTTCTTGCGGAACCCTCCCAATATGAGTTAAATAAGAAAGATGACTATACACACTGTCTTACGAAACAGTTGAAAGAGAAGAGATCAAGCAGCAATAGTGCAAGAGGGAGAAGAGACGTTTCCCATCTCGGAAAATAGACAAAACAATTGATCCCCCCACTCAAGGTGTTACCCGGGACCGAACCACAAATAGATATGGAAACAACTAAGCAATTAGCTAGGGAATGTAATATGAGTCTTGATGAAATTCTAGGCGGCGTAGATATCACCAAGGTTGATATAGCACGGAAATATGTCCACGGGGAGCCTCTGGTTGCCCATGAGATAATCCGGCATCTGCCAACACGAATGCGAAATTTGCATGAATGGTACTTGAAAGCCGCAAGTGAAGGGAGACAAATGCTCATATCGAAAGTTGGAGAGGAGCATTACTTCCGTAAAGACGAGATCCATATTGATTTTCCTGAATTCTTTCAGTTATTCAACCAAGATTCCCTAGACAAGTCTGTCATCAGTTGCTATTATCTGCAAATGAATTTATTTATGTAATTAAGTCTCTAGCTCAACTCGTTCAATTCATTGCCTGTAATTATCTTCACTATGTACTTTTTATGCTATTATGCAGAATGAAGATTCTAGAATGTAAAAGAAAAAGAATCTATTCCATTGGGTTTATTGACCCATATCGAGTCAATGAAGCTATGCTAAAGATGAAGCCCGCGGATCGGAGCGTAACTTACTAACATATTTTAAGGAGGAAGATTTCACTAAGAAGATACTATTTACTTACAACTTAAGGTGAGCGGGTTACTGTCTTGTACACATTCACTTTTGCTTACTCGATGTTAATTGTAATTTATGAGTTACTAACATTTATAAACGTTCGCAGCTTCCACTAGATTCTGCTAAGTATGCACGTGGACCGTGGAAGAGTTGAAATCATGAACACATTAAATAAAAGCATGGAAGAGTACCGCGACATGCTTAATATGCTCCAATCATTATCGTACTACATCGGTCTCTTTCGTTAATTCTCTAAGATATCAAGTAATTAATAACTCATTCATTTCTTTCTTTCTTGTCGGGCAGTGTTTGAAAACGGTTTAAGGAGGAGGTTGTCGGTGAATGGCCTGAGGAGCTATAGCACTAGCTAGGTCTATGCATATCTTTAATTCTAGTTTTAATACAATTATCATTCTTGATTATTATTTTATTGGATTCTATTCTCGTAAAGTGCGCGAGGTAGCCACAGGGAAATAATTTATGTGGATACTACGTCTGCGAGTTCATTCGCATGTCAACTAGTGAGCAGGGCTCGGAATTTCTTCAAGTACGTAAATAATATATTTACAATTTATTTTATTACCCAAATTTGTGTTGAGTTCCATTCATAATTTTTGTTATGATGATTGATATATTCATATTGATCTCCTTCTTTATAGATGGATGTGATACGGAACAACTCCTACCACGGGACCACCTATTAGCAATTCAAGGGGAATTGGCAGGATTTTTGCTTGACGAGCTCGTAACCCTAATCGGAGAATACAGTCTAGATAGATAGAGTGTAAAACATCCATGTAATCCAATAATCTCCATGTAATCAAATAGACGGGCTCTAGTCCTGGTTGGAACTCGAATACCAAGTTATATATCTATGTATGCTCGTAAGAGAAATTATATTATATATACATCAACGTGTATAGTATGTAGTAGCGTAAATGAAAAGAAAGACACAAAATCTTAAAATAAACAATATAAAATAAAAATAAAAACACAAAACCTTAAAACCCATCTCCTGCCATGGCAACCGATTGCCTCAAAATCCTGCCGCGACAGAACACCTTTAGTCCCGGTTGGCGATACCAACTGGGAATAAAGGTCCTCCAGCTCAGCGCACCCCGGGGAGGCACGTGGAGGCCTTTTGTCCCGGTTTGTAACTAATTCGGGACTAAAGATTGGACCTCTAGTCCCGATTTGGTAGTCCCGGTTGCGAAACCGGGACTAGAGACCGTCTCGAACCGACACTAGAGGCATGTTTCCTACCGGTGTTAGATCTTCCTATGTGTCAGTGCGATAGTTGCGAGTAGGGTTGCAAGCGAAATCTTTGAAAGTCCCGCTTCTAGTTCATTTAAAGATTTGTTAGTAAATTTTTTTTTAAAAAGTTGAACAACAAAACTTTCAAATGAGCAAGAAGCGGAACTTTCGCGGGATCCTAGGAGGACCGATCTACCTAGCGAGTAGCGACCCCATCTCTCGTACGAGGCGCCATTCTCTCCCTGACGAGAGCTATAGACTGCTGGAGACGCTCATCGCCGTAGGCAAGAGGCGAGTGGCTAATCGCGTGAGATGCCCAAGATGCTAGTCAAGCTGATCCACACCGCTGCCCCGAGTCCAGACTACTACCGTTGCCTTTTCTCAGTTTTGCTATGACTTTGGGGTCATTTTCTTATTTGCTCCTTTCCGCATAACTGTTTCTTTTCTGAAAATCTGATCGAGAATTGAAATGGCGTGGTTAAATCAGAGACTACCATTTGCTGACAGTATTATGAAAGGATTGTACCGATCCTCTAACACGTTACACGTCAAACAGAATTAGATTTACTCACTAAAATAAGCCATTCTCAGTCGTATGTGTAAGAACGATAGTGAGCGAGATGCCGGAATATGTTGGAGGTATTATTGAGCCTCATGGACGAGTATATATAGACGTACAGGGACCATCTTACAGTGCAAGACAAGACACGAGATCTATCTCTAGCCTAGATTACCTAACCGTACACGTATACTCTAACATCCCCCGCAGTCGTAGCGTTAGCGTCGTGAACAACTGGAACATCGCGGACGGTTAGACTGAAGATAAACCGAAGTAGCATCCAGTAGGCTGATATCCCCCCGCAGTCCGAGCGGGAACGTCGTGGACAGTGTCGCAACGCGGTAGCTTGGACTGTAGAGCAAGCTGATGATGCTCAAGCGAGGTGGTAGCCCTTGTGCCGATGTCGAGGGAGCCGAGAGCGAGAGGCGGTGCCATGGTCGAGGTCGCCGTGCTATGGGTCACCGTGGTCGATGTCGTGGTCGGCGATGCTGGTGTCCAGGTAGCCGCACGTGAAGCCGCATGCGCATAGCGCGCGAGGAGGATGACGGAGACGAGTCGAGGCAGTCGTTGAGGGTATCGATGCAGTCCAAGCCGTCGAGGACGAGGTGCGGCCATAATTTTGTCAGAACTAGGCGCACGTCGGGGACGAACGCACACTTCGGTTTTGTCAGAACAGAGTATACAAAGAAAAACTCATCGGTGACGCGGTCGAGGCAGTCGTAAAGGGGTCGATGCCGATAAAGACGAGGCGCCGATCCGAGTTTTCCAGACTCGGGAACGTGTCGGGGACGAAGGTACTCCATGTGTTGCCAGTACCAGGTGTGCGGGGGCACGGACCATCATGAACTTGTTGCCATGTCAGAAAGACTAGCAGAGGAAGCCTCTAGAGCGGTAGCGACACGCAGAGCGGCAAAGGGAGAGATGCCGGCGCTGTCCTTGGTTGTCGGAGTAGAGTAGCGGGTGGTGTAGTCGGGGATGAGGCGATGACGTTGGCGGCAAACTTGTAGCGGACGAAGACGTAGAAGGCGGCAAAAACAGCGACGACCTAGGGTAGTCATGCTGGATGCCTGGAGTGGCGATGGGGTAGTCGGCGGAACTTGCGATGGCGAGAGGGCGCCCTGCAGGTTACCTTATGAAACTCGGCGGCGGTGCTCGAACTAGGCGAGAAAGACCCAGCAACATGACGAAGACCATGTGCAAACGGCGGCGATCCGCGCCGTAGGAGATGGCGTGGTGAAAGCCGAGGCCATCGATGCACGAGGACGGTGAAGTAGACTGCGTGCAGCCACGCTACGACCCGAGGGGGCGGCATAGCTGCAGGGCGCAAGTCGGTGCAGCAGCTGGGAGACCACCAGCGACGTACACGCCAAGGAAGATGCGTTGGAAGCAGGTATCGTTGACCAAGGGAGGCGGCACTGCGGCCCGACGGGGCGACACAGTGGCAGCCCGTACCTCGATCGGTGGTAGGCGCGTGCTCGGGGACGTGCTTGGCATAGACAGGCGTGGGATCGGTTGATCAGATCGATGGTGCACCGTATGCGCCATGGCGTGGACGATGCGTAGATCAGAATCGATGTCGGCATTGTCGGTGCAGTCCGAGACAATGACGACGAAGAGGGTCCAAGGGGGCGGCCGCCGTAGCCCTCCAAGGAAGGCGTAGCAGCCGTCCGCGGTGCCCGGCAGCCTGCCGAGGCAGGCGCACGGGCGCGGTGTAGATCCTCGATGCCGATGGTTGGAGTAGAGGCGCGGCGATGACGGCGGCGGTGGGCGACTCAATCCGATCTAAGATCGGTAAACCAAAAAATAAAACCGATCAAGAGATCGAAAAAAACTAACAGGGCAGCCGATCACGGATCAGCGGACGAACCCTGCGTACAGGTTGCGCGGCCCCCGGCGGAGATCATGGAGATCGACCTCCCTGGGGGCGGCGCGCGCGGAAGTGTGTGCGGCGGCTAGAGCGGTGCCATGGGGACGGCAGCTCTAGGGTTTGGGGGTGGGGGAGCTGGCGGCGCCTGGGAGGAGGGGGGCGGGGGCTAGGGTAGGAGAATCATAGTTAGGCTGATACCATGTAGAACGATAGAGAGGGAGATTGGCGGAATATGTTGGATGTATTACTGAGCCTCGTGGGCGAGTATATATAGGCGTATAGGGATCATCTTTGTAACATCCCAAAACTCTAATCCAAGGTGATCAAGATCCAAATAATCAAATTTAGAGTTAACAAAAAACATTTCCTTTAAAAATATTAACGCATTTATAAGTGTGTGCATCTAAATTAGAAGTTGATTTGAATTGCCATGATTAAGTGATACATTGCTTGTAAAATGATTCTTAGGTGAAATAAACATCATCTAGATCATTTCCAAACAAATCCTAAAGAAAAACAAATCAAAATGAATAAAAGAAGCAAATGGTCATTTGTGCCATTTTAATCAACATCCTCTTTGGCTATTCCTAGAACTCAATTCTTAACAGAAACAAATGTGGATCTTTGCACCCCTTGCTAGTACATGTAGTGATGTACCAAGGCCCACTTTGTTTCAGCCCAAAAACTTTCAAACACTAATTTTAAATGGCATTTGAAGATTGAATGTAGTTCATATGAGAAGATCCCACTTATTCAAAAACTACTCAAATGAGCTCCATTTTCAAAACCCAAGCACACCTAGAAGATCAAGCATGTGATCAACCACTCCACCAAAATTCAGCCCAAAATTCAAATAAATTTTTCATGCGGCCATTGTGTCGAACAGGTGGCAGGCAAGATTTCTCTGCATAACTTATACTGTTTATAGATCAATGCATTGTCGAGTTTTAAGCCTACATTTGGTTCCCCTGCTCCCCTGAGTCTAACCAAGCCCTCACCGGCCTACCCCTAAGCCGCAGTAGTAGTGGAGCGCCGCCACTTTGTGGTCGCCGCTGGCCAAAAGAGGGCAAAGCGCCACAGACAGCGTTGCGCCATTCCAGCACCACCACTAGCTCTACCTAACCCTACCGCACCTCCCTGCCCCTTCCCCAAGGTCAGCCAGGCCCTGGACCACACCCCAACACCACCGCCTATTCTCTCTGCGAGCTCGCCAGAGCGCGTTAGCCGCCAGCATGCCACAGACCGCCCGTCGACCCAACATCGTGCACGCCGCTCCGCCTCGACCCCAGCACCCCGCCAGACACGGTCGTGCACCGCCGCGTGACCCACAGTCTCCATGCGCCGCGTCGAGCACCGCCTCTGTCTCCCAGAGCGCGGGACGCTCCCGACCAAACGCCACCGCCCCTAGCCACGCATTGAAGCCGTAGAGCACCGCCAGGAAGCAGGCCACCGTCCGCCTACGCTGTCCATGCCTCTAGCCGCCTGTATCAACGTCAGTGACGAGCTCACCGTCGTGCCATTCGGTCCCCTCGTCGGCCTATAAAAGGAGACCTCCCCAGCACAAACTACTCACGCCATCTCACTCCCCTCTCATACTGATCCTTCCCCACCACTCGCTGGAGCCGCTCGAGCCCTAGTTCGCCGGAATTACGCCGGAGGAGCTCGCTGTAGAGAAGGAGAAGTTGTCGTTGATTCCGTCCACCGCAGCCCTTGCCGCGACCTCGCCTGAACTCGTCGTCGTCCACCAGTTCATTTGCCCACCTTGCCGCAGTAGCTGGAGCCCTGGTACGTCCCCGGTAGACCCCCGCTGGCCGTTTAGGCTTCAGTCTCGCCGGCGACGAGTCCGTCGACGACGACGAGCATCAGTCGTCGATCTGCGTTCTAATCGTAGCGCCCAGATTGCCCTATACCGCTTCGCGTTTGATGTGTCGTTGACCTGCGGGACCCCCCTGTCAGTTGTCATTCGCACCGCGGAGCGCCACTGGGCCGGCCCGTTAGTTTTCCCGCGCTAGCCCGTGAATTCAAATGTGGATTTTTCTATTTTAGTTTGAACTCACTTCTGTCCCTTAGTTTAAAAATCAATTCAAGGAGATCTACTGAACCAATTTGAGTGATTCAAATTTTGTTAGAAATCTACTGAAAAAATCTATCCAAGCCCGTTTGATTTAATTTATTTAGAGTTAGAGATCTCTCCTAGTAAAAATAACAAGACAGAAGCATTTGCACATTCAAACATTTTTATAAAATCAACCATAATAGCTTTTGAGTTGATTCCAACTCTCAAAAATCACATTTAACCCTACCTATCTGAATATATAATAATATTAATATTTACATGCAGTGACTTTGGACTAGTACCAAAATAATGTTATATAGGCATTTCTAGTCACTTTAAATCATTAAATATTAAACTTAAACCAAATTAAATATGATCCAACCCTTAAATCACATTCCCATATGTTAGAATATGTGGTGATGACATGTGTCCATATGATCCTATATTCTAATTGGAGAATATTAAATCTTAGTTATTTTCAATGAGTAGAAATTACTTTTCTTAAATAAAAAGAATGAAACTTGTTAATAAAACCTTGTGATGCTTGTGATGATATTGGATCATCAATTGTGTGCCATAGAGTGCTAAGTAGACTAGTTAATCCTTGTTTGGTGATTGTGTACTCCGTATGTATTTATAGACGATAGTACCGACCAAGTCTACGAGGAGGAGGAGTTCTACCAAGAGGAGGAGGAAGAAAACTTCAACCACTGCACTGCACAAGGCAAGCCATCATTAACAATGCAAGCTAAGCCTTGCAATCTAGATAACCCAAGCAAAGACATTAGACATGCTTTGGTTATACCACTTGACTAGTACCTACCCCAAGTTTTATTTTCCAAGTTGTACTTTCCTTACTTTACCAAAGTCCTTTACTTGTTTTGAAGGTAGCATAAAGAGTATAAAACTTGACCTATCTAGATAACCTTAGATGTCATTCTATGGCATGAGATTGATCTTAGCATCCCACCTTTAGTGAACACTCTTAACTTAGTAGTTTAGAGCTAAACTAAAACTTGAGTCACTTTAGATGAGAATACTTGGTGAAAATAAATTATGAAAACCTTGGAATGATGAGTCATTCTATTGAGATGTTTTGACATGTGTTGAGAAACACAAATGGTTTATGATGATGAAAATGATGAGGCATGAGCCTTAGCCCTTTTACAAAAACTGATGGTTGAATTCGGATGCGATACCATTCCAATTTTTACCGTACAACCACAATACCTGAATTGGGTAAGGCTTAGCCGGAAGTTTATATGCATTAGTATTAGTTCCCTCGCGGGAGAGGTTTGAGCTGAGGCTACCTCTCGATGTTGTCCACCTATGCAGTGCCCAAGATGACAGATGGTCATGGTTGGGAGGCCATGCTCATAGGAGAGGTGCTTATACTAGGGTGTGTAAAGGAAAGGTTATGTTTGATTATCTGCATACTAAGTATGATGATTCAGGGTTATCCCGGGCAGATGTGTCGAATCTTGTGGTGAAAGTGTACCACCTCTGCAGAGTGTCAAACTATTCGAATAGCCGTGTCCACGGTAATGGACAGTTGGAGTGGCCATACTGTTTTGTTGTTAGATGTTTTCAAAATAACTGATGAAATGAATGATGAATTTTGACTTGACCACAACAGGGTTGTGGATATGATACTAGCTTCCCAACTTAAGTGATTCTATAACTTTATTTTATCTTTCTTTGTTTCTAAACTCAGCTTAGGTTTCAAACTTAACTTGTTGGTCAAACTTAGAGTTAGCATTTACACTAGAAGTATCTTACTTGTTAGTGGTAGTTTGCGAGTACTTAAAGAGTACGCATGACTTTTGTCCCTGGCTATTACTATCGTCAGACTATGAAGGAGACTACCAAGATGATAGTCAGCAGGACGGCGATGATAACTAGGACTATCTGCCTTTGTCAGCATTTCCTGTGCCCCTAAATATGGACCCCACCGCTACGCTTATTTATTATTCCGCTACTTGTTTTATTAAGACTGGATCATGAGATCCTTTATTCATGTAAGACCTTATTATGGTTTGTAATTGATGATGTACTGTGATATCCAATCCGTTATGTCTCGGAAAAATGGTAATCCTGGGATTGCGATGTATGACATAACATGCATCTGGGATTAAAAATCTGGGTGTTGCCAAGTTGGTATCAGAGCCATCCTGACCATAGGAGACCTTAGTTAGAATGGACGTTCGAACAAAAACTTAATTTCCAAACCCAAGTGAGTATTTATGAAAAAATATTTCCTCTCTTACCCTTGGGAATTCATTCCTTCTCAAAAATTCATCTTCCTCCAATTCTTACATTACTACCTAAAATTGACACACTTGATCACTTCACTAACTTCCTCATCCGTAATTCTTGTAGATGGAGACTCAGTTCAGCAAGTTCTACCAGTTGGGCAACGGAGGCCAACTGATCTTCGAAAGGGATCTAGATTCACTGTCTGAGTTATTGGGACGCCCACTCTGGAGTTTCTTGGAGCTCAACTTCCAGGACCCCCAGGAGGAGATTTACAATGGCTAGTCACCATTGATCTACGAGGAAGCATAGAAGCACCAACGTCCAGGAGGATCCAGTTCTCAGTCCGAGAGAACAACTGGCTAGATGGATTAGCCAGGGCAATGCATGAAGCTCTCGCATGTCTATGTGCCCTCAGTGTCAACCAAATCCAAGGAACCCGTTTTGCTCACTATGCAAGGCGTGACTTCATCAGAATGTCGATGGTGATGCCAAGTCACCCGGAGCTGAAGCGTCAAGTGGAGAACCTTGACTTCCTGTTGTATGATCGCCAGAAGGAATTGGATAATGCTAGGGAGTTCGACAACCACAACCGTGCCATTGCCGCCCAGAAGGCCCATACTTTCCCACTGCTTGTCAAGGACCGTCAGTCTCTTCGCCTCCAGCGAGAAAAGAAGGATCGCACCATAGCCTGTCTTCGCAAGAAGGTGGCCGACCTCGTGAAGACCGTCAAGCAGCAAGAAGCTCAGCTTGCAGCAAAGGAGGGAGAAGAGGATGGTGAAGACATCCAGGGAGATATGGATTCTTACCTTAGCAATGACAACGACTTTCTGGAGGAGGATGCCGTGGACTTCTACACTGACGATGAGTACTCCGACTTCATCAACGATGAGTAGATGCACTAGAGCACTATCGTAGATTGAGATGTATCAGTCCCACTGTATCGTAGCTTGCAGAATGGTTCTTAAAACCATCTGTTTTCCCTTGTTGTTGTGGTGGGTGTGTTTGTATCATGTGCTTGTTTGAATGAATGAAAAGAAGTTAGTTGCAAAACCTGAGTCAAACTCAAAGTTTTAGCTTGAAACCAAAACCATGAACCTTAGAACTTTCCCTCTTACCCCTTCATCTATCTCAATCTTCAGATGACTCGTGGAAACCAAGGAGGGAGCAGCTCGTCGCAAGACCCAATGCTGCAGATCCGGCAGAATCCCATCGCAGATAGAGAAGCAAGCAGGGCAGAGCGCCAAGCTAATCTAGCAACACTGCAACAGATCGCCCAGATGGCTCTCAACAACCAAGGGCATGGAAATCAGGATCATCAAGGATCCAAGCTGAAAAACTTCCAGAATACCAATCCCCCAATCTTTAGCACATCAGAGAACCCATTAGATGCAGATGACTAGTTACAGACGATGGAGAACAATTTAGAAGTAGCCAGAGTTGATGACAACGAGAAAGTTCTCTTTGCCACCCACTACTTGGCAGGAGATGCAAGAGCATGGTGGAACAGCATCCGCCTGATGAACCATGGTCAAGTGATGACATGGGAAGCCTTCAAAATCAAGTTCAGCCGCACCCACGTGCCGCAGGGTCTAGTCACCAGAATGAGGGATGAATTCAGAGAGTTGAAGCAAGGCAGAATGACTGTGGTGGAGTATCATGACAGATTCCTGTCACTTGCCAGATATGCACCTGATGAGATCAACATGGAGGCCAAGAAGGAGAGATTCTTGAACGGACTGCATGATGAGATGCAGACTGTTCTCGTCAGCATCCGTTTCCAGGATCTCGAAGAGCTAGTGAACTCTGCCATTCATATGGAAGGGAAGATTAACCAGGCAAACGACAACCACAAACATCGTATGATGCAGCAAACAGGATCCAACAGTCACCAGAAGTACCTTCCCAACCCCTCACCAGGATATGCACCTAGAAACAACCGACCTCCAATGTATCGCCCAAGATACCCTAACCGTAGCGGAGGCAATGTGAAGTCCGGAGGAAACAACAACAACGCCAACAACACCAACAATTTCAACCGTGCCCCTCCCAAGAGAAACAACAACACTGACCCCCAAACTGGAAGCAATGTTGTGCCCGTGGCAGCAAAAGACAAGTCTCAGATCACCTGTTTCGAGTGTGGAGTGAAGGGTCACTATTCCAATGAGTGTCCCAAGAAGACTGTCGCCACTGCCAATGTGATTGCCCCAGCTCAACAACAGCATCGTGTTCAACTAGGGAGAAGATTTTCCCTAGGGAACCCTCACAACCGCAACGGTCGTCTCTTCCACATGAACGCCGAAGAAGCCCAAGAAGCGCCAGATGTAGTGCTAGGTATGTTTTCTGTCAACTTAGTTTTAGCAAGGGTATTGTTTGATTTGGGAGCATCGCATTCATTTGTCACTAAAGAATTTGCATGCACTAGTAAGATCCAACCAATCAACTTGAAACATGTCATGATAGTACAAATTCCCGGTTCAACTACAAAAGCTAGAAAAAATTGCAAAGTTATGCCTATCAGAATACATGGAATAGATTTTTATGCCAACCTAATTGTACTTGGAACCAAAGGATTGGAAGTAGTACTAGGTATATACTGGATGTCAAGGCATAAAGGACTGATAGACTGTGCCAAGAAAGCCATCACCATGACCAGTAGCTCGGGAGTCACAGTAGAGCATATATCTGAGACCTTACCCCGTCAATTCAAGTGTAACAAGAGTCTAGCCCTGCCCACCATTGACCAAGTCAGAGTAGTCTGTGAATACCCTGACGTATTCCCAAATGAATTGCCAGGTATGCCCCCGGATAGGGATATTGAGTTCATTATCGAACTAATCCCCGGAACCAGACCCATAGCCCAGAGGCCATATAGCATGAACCCCTCATAGTTAGTAGAGTTGAAGAAGCAGTTGGATGCTATGTTACCAACAGGCTTGATTCAACCAAGCGCTTCGCAATGGAGATCACCAGTGTTATTCATTGACAAGAAAGATGGAGGCAACCGTCTGTGCATAGACTACAGGAAGCTGAATGACGTCACCATCAAAAACAAGTACCCTTTGCCAAAGATAGAAGATCTATTTGATCAGTTGATTGGAGCCCAGGTGTTCTCAAAGATTGATCTTAGGACTGGTTATCACCAACTTAAGATTCGTGCAATGGATATTCCAAATACCGCCTTTACTACTCGCTATAGTTTATATGAGTATACGGTTATGTCTTTCGTATTAACCAATGCCCCTGCTTATTTCATGAATCTCACGAATAAGATCTTTATGAATTTCCAAGATAAGTTTGTCGTTGTGTATATCGATGATATCCTTATCTACTCCAAGTCAGAAGAAGAGCATGAGCAACATCTGAGAATCATCCTAGAAACCCTGAGAGAGCATTGGTTATATGCCAAGTTCAGTAAATGTGAGTTTTGGCTGAAAGAAGTAGGATTCCTAGGACATATTGTGTCTGCCGGAGGAGTCTCTATTGATCCCACCAAGATCAGAGATGTCGAAGCATGGGAAGCCCCAACCACTCAAACCCAAGTCCGTGCATTTCTCAGATTAGTGGGATACTACCGCAAGTTCGTAGAGGGATTCTCGAGCATCACCAGACCCATGACCCAATTGCTGAAGAAGGACAAGAAGTTTGAATGGACCGACAAATGTGAAGCCAGTTTCCAAGAGCTGAAGAAGAGATTGATTTCAGCCCCAATATTGATCATGCCAGATATCAAGAAGGCGTTTGATGTGTATTGTGATGCATCCAAGATTGGTCTTGGATGTGTACTGATGCAAGAAGGCAAATTTATCGCTTATCTGTCGCGAAAACTGAAGTAGCATGAGCAGAACTATCCGACCCATGATCTTGAGTTAGCAGCCGTAGTTTTGGCATTAAAGACATGGCGTCATTATCTGATGGGTAATCGCTGTGAGATTTACTCAGATCACAAAAGCTTGAAGTATATTTTCACTTAGAAGGAGCTGAATATGAGGCAAAGGAGATGGATAGAGTTAATCAAGGATTATGACATTGACTATCACCATCACCCCGGCAAAGCCAATGTGGTAGTGGATGCTCTTAGCAGATTGCCGTGTAGGCTAAATACCATGATCAAAGAGAAGCAACCAAGTTTGTATGAAGAGCTGAAGTAGTTTAGAACTAAGCTAGTTAGCAAAGGGTTCTTAGCTAGCATTGAACTTCAACCCACTTTGTTTAGCCAAATCAAGGAAGCCCAGAAGGGAAATGAAAGTATAGACAGAATCAAACGTCGTATTGGTACATGAAAAGTACCTGGATTCACTGAAGATGAAGAAGGAGTTCTGTGGTACAAAGGTCGTATCTGTGTACTGGCAGATTCGGAGCTGAAGCAAGTTATCATGAAGGAAGCTCATGATACTCTTTATTCTATCCACCCTGGAGGAACGAAGATGTATCAAGATTTGAAAGAGAAATTTTGGTGGCACAAGATGAAGAGAGAAATCGGAAGCGACATCACCAAGTGTGACATCTGTCAAAGAGTCAAAGCAGAGCATCAGAGACCCGCAGGACTGTTGCAACCTTTGCAGATTCTGGAGTGGAAATGGGATTCCGTCGGAATGGACTTTATCACCAGATTACCTACTTCTAGTAGGGCAAATGACTCAATCTGGGTCATTGTTGATAGACTGTCCAAGGTAGCTCCCTTTATACCTGTCAAGACAACCTACCAGAGTTCGAAGCTAGGAGAGCTGTATATTGCTAGAATTGATAGTCTGCATGGAACCCCCAAGACCATAGTATCAGATCGAGGAACCCAGTTTACCTCGAGATTTTGGCAGAAAGTCCAGGAAGGATTAGGAACCAAGTTGAATTTCAGTACCGCTTATCACCCGCAAACTGATGGACAGACTGAAAGAGTCAACCAAATCATAGAAGATATGTTAAGAGCTTGTGTGTTGGAGTATGGATCAAAATGGGAAGACTGCCTGCCTTTTGCAGAATTCTCATATAACAACAGTTATCAAGCTAGTTTGCAAATGGCACCATTTGAGTTTCTATACGGAAGAAAGTGTCGCACCCCTTTGAATTGGTCGCAAGTAGGAGAGAGTCAAATCTTTGGACCCAACATTCTCAGAGAAGCCGAAGAAAAGGTGCACAAAGTCCGTGAGCACCTCAAGACCGCCCAGTCCAGACAGAAGAGTTATGCTGACAAGAGAAGGAGAGACCTGACTTTCAATGTCGGAGATTTTGTATATCTCAAGGTTTCGCCATTGAAGGGAACACAGCTCTTTAGTCTTAAAGGAAAGTTAGCCCCCAGATATATCGGGCCCTTCAAGATTCTGAACCGTCGAGGCGAAGTATCGTATCAACTGGAACTGCCAGAGGAGATGTCAGCTATCCACAATGTGTTCCATATCTCGTTACTTCGCAAATGCTTAGAAGTGCCAGAGAAGACTGAAGTTTTCAAGAACATCGATCACCGAGCCATTGAGATCAACAAGGACCTGACGTATCGTGAAGTGCCCATCTGTATACTGGAGGAAGCTTACAGAACCACCAGAACCAGGAGTATCATATTTCTCAAGATTCAATGGAGCAACCATACCGAAGAGGAAGCCACTTGGGAGCGAGAAGATTACATTAGGACAGAGTTCCTAGATCTCTTTAGTTCCTAGTTTTCTTTCGTAAATCTCGGGACGAGATTTTGTTTAAGGGGGGAAGGTTTGTAACATCCCAAAACTCTAATCCAAGGTGATCAAGATCCAAATCATCAAATTTAGAGTTAACAAAAAACTTTTCCTTTAAAAATATTAAAGCATTCATAAGTGTGTGCATCTAAATTAGGAGTTTATTTGAATTGCCATGATTAGGTGATCCATTGCTTGTAAAATGATTCTTAGGTGAAATAAACATCATCTAGATCATTCCCAACAAATCCCAAAGAAAAACAAATCAAAATGAATAAAAGAAGCAAATGGTCATTTGTGCCATTTTAATCAACATACCTACTTTGGCTATTCCTAGAACTCAAATCTTAACAAAAACAAATGTGGATCTTTGCACCCCTTGCTAGTACATGTAGTGACGTACCAAGGCCCACTTTGTTTCAGCCCAAAAACTTTCAAACACTAATTTTAAATGGCATTTGAAAATTGAATGTAGTTCATATGAGAAGATCCCACTTATTCAAAAACCACTGAAATGAGCTCCATTTTCAAAACCCAAGCACACCTAGAAGATCAAGCATGTGATCAACCACTCCACCAAAATTCAGCCCAAAATTCAAATAAAATTTTCATGCGGCCATTGTGTCGAACAGGTGGCAGGCAAGATTTCTCTGCCTAACTTATACTGTTTATAGATCAATGCATTGTCGAGTTTTAAGCCCACATTTGGTTCCCCTATTCCCCCTGAGTCTAACCAAGCCCTCACTGGCCTACCCCTAAGCCACAGCAGTAGTGGAGCGCCGCCACTTTGTGGTCGCCGCCGGCCAAAAGAGGGCAAAGCGCCGCAGACAGTGCCGCGCCATTCCAGCACCACCACTAGCTCCGACTAACCCTGCCACACCTCCCTGCCCCTTCCCCAAGCCCAGCTAGGCCCTGGACCACACCCCAGCACCACCTCCCATTCTCTCTGCGAGCTCGCCAGAGCGCGTTAGCCGCCAGCATGCCACAGACCGCCCCTCGACCCAATACCATGCATGCCGCTGCCTCGACCCCAGCACCCTGCCAGACACGGCCGTGCGCCGTCGCGCGACCCACAGTCGACGTGCACCGCGTCGAGCATCGCCTCTGTCTCCCAGAGCGTGGGACGCTCCCAACCAAACGCCACCGCCCCTAGCCGCGCATTGAAGCCGTAGAGCACCACCAGGAGGCAGGCCACCGTCCGCCTACGCCGCCCATGCCTCTAGCCGCCTATATCAACGTCAGTGACTAGCTCACCGTCGTGCCATTCGGTCCCCTCGTCGCCCTATAAAAGGAGACCTCCCCATCACAAACTACTCACACCATCTCACTCCCCTCTCATCACTGATCCTTCCCCACCTCTCGTCGGAGCCGCTCGAGCCCTAGTTCGCCGGAATTGCGCCGGAGGAGCCTGCTGCAGAGGAGGAGAACCTATCGTTTATTCCGTCCATCGCAGCCCCTGCCGCGACCTCGCCTGAGGTTGCCGTCGTCCACCAGTTTGTTTTCCCGCCTCGCCGCAGTATCTGGAGCCCTGGTACGTCTTCGGTAGACCCCCGCTAGCCGTTTAGGGTTCGGACTCGTCGGCGACGAGTCCGTCGTCAACGACGACTGTGAGTTGTCGATCTACGTTCTAATCATAGCGCCCAGATTGCCCTGTACCGCTTCGCGTTTGATGTGTCGCTGACCTGCGGGACCCTCCTGTCAGTTGTCATTCGCACCGCGGAGCGCCACTGGGCCGGCCCGTTAGTTTTCCCGCGCTAGCCCGTGAATTCAAATGTGGATTTTTCTATTTTAGTTTGAACTCACTTCTGTCCCTTAGTTTTAAAATCAATTCAAGGAGATCTACTGAACCAATTTGAGTGATTAAAATTTTGTTAGAAAGCTACTGAAAAGATCTATCCAACCCCGTTGGATATAATTCATTTAGGGTTAGAGATCTCTCCTAGTAAAAATAACAAGACAGAAGCATTTGCACATTGAAACATTTTTATAAAATCAACCATAATAGATTTTGAGTTGATTCCAACTCTCAAAAATCACATTTAACCCTGCCTTTCTGAATATATAATAATATTAATGTTTACATGTAGTGACTTTGGACTAGTACAAAAATAATGCTATATAGGCATTTCTAGTCACTTTAAATCATTAAATATTAAACTTAAACCAAAGTAAATATGATCCAACCCTTAAATCACATTCCCATATGTTAGAATATGTGGTGATGACATGTGTCCATATGATCCGATATTCTAATTGGAGAATATTAAATCTTTGTTATTTTCAATGAGTAGAAATTACTGTTCTTAAATAAAAAGAATGAAACTAGTTAATAAAACCTTGTGATGCTTGTGATGATATTGGATCATCAATTGTGTGCCTTAGAGTGCTAAGTAGACTAGTTAAGCCTTGTTTGGTGATTGTGTACTCCGTATGTATTTATAGACGATAGTACCGACCAAGTCTACGAGGAGGTGGAGTTCTACCAAGAGGAGGAGGAAGAAAACTTTAACCACTGCACTGCACAAGGCAAGCCATCATTAATAATGCAAGTTAACCCTTGCAATCTAGATAACCCAAGCAAAGACATTAGATATGCTTTAGTTATACCACTTGACTAGTACCTACCCCAAGTTTTATTTTCCAAGCTTTACTTTCCTTACTTTACCAAAATCCTTTACTTGTTTTGAAGGTAGCATAAAGAGTATAAAACTTGACCTATCTAGATAACCTTATATGTCATTATATGGCATGAGATTGATCTTAGCATCCCACCTTTAGTGAACACTCTTAACTTAGTAGTTTAGAGCTAAACTAAAACTTGAGTCACTTTAGATGGGAATACTTGGTGAAAATGAATTATGAAAACCTTGGAATGATGAGTCATTCTATTGAGATGTTTTGACATGTGTTGAGAAACAAAAATGGTTTATGATGATGAAAATGATGAGGCATGAGCCTTAGCCCTTTTACAAAAAATGATGGTTGGATTCGGATGCGATACCATTCCAATTTTTACCGTACAACCACAATACCTAAATTGGGTAAGGCTTAGTCGGAAGTTTATATGCATTAGTATTAGTTCCCTCACGGGAGAGGTTTGAGCTGAGTCGATGTTGTCCAGCTATGCAATGCCCAAGATGACAGATGGTCATGGTTGGGAGGCCATGCTCATAGGAGAGGTGCTTATATTAGAGTGTGTAAAGGAAAGGTTATGTTTGATTATCTGCATACTAAGTATGATGATTCAGGGTTATCCCTGACAGATGTATCGAATCTTGTGGTGAAAGTGTACCACCTCTGCAGAGTGTCAAACTATTCGAATAGCCGCGTCCGCGGTTATGGACAGTTGGAGTGCCCATACTGTTTCGTTGTCAGATGTTTTCAAAATAACTTATGAAATGAATGATGAATTTTGACTTGACCACAACAGGGTTGTGGATATGATACTAGCTTCCCAACTTAAGTGATTCTAGAACCTTATTTTATCTTTCTTTGTTTCTGAACTCAGCTTAGGTTTCAAACTTAACTTGTTGGTCAAACTTAGAGTTAGCATTTACACTAGAACTATCTTACTTGTTAGTGGTAGTTTGCGAGTACTTAAAGAGTACTCATGGCTTTTGTCCCTGGCTATTCCTATGACTAGACTATGAAGGAGACTGCCAAGATGACGGTCAGCAGGACGGCTATGATAACTAGGACTATCTGCCTTCGTCAGCATTGCCTGTGCCCCTAAAGATGGACCCCACCGCTACGCTTATTTATTATTCCGCTGCTTGTTGTATTAAGAGTGGATCATGAGATCCTTTATTCATGTAAGACCTTATTATGGTTTGTAATGGATGATGTACTGTGATATCCAATCTGTTATGTCTCGCAAAAATGGTAATCTGGGATTGCGATGTATGACATAATAGGCATCTGGGATTAAAACTCCGGGTGTTGACAAGTTAGTATCAGAGCCATCCTGATCATAGGAGACCCTAGTTAGAATGGACGTCAGAACAAAAACTTAATTTCAAAACCCAAGTGAGTATTTATGAAAAACTATTTCCTCTCTTACCCTTGGGAATTCATTCCTTCTCAAAAATTCATGTTCCTCCAATTCTTACATAACTACCTGAAATTTGACACACTTGATCACTTCACTAACTTCCTCATCCGTAATTCTTGTAGATGGAGACTCAGTTCAGCAAGTTCTACCAGTTGGGCAACGGAGGCCAACTGATCTTCAAAAGGGATCTAGATTCACTGTCTGAGTTATTGGGACGCCCACATCCAGAGTTTCTTGGAGCTCAACTTCCAGGACCCCCAGGAGGAGATTTACAATGGCTAGTCACCACTGATCTTCGAGGAAGCATAGAAGCACCAACGTCCGAGAGGATCCAGTTCTCAGTCCGAGAGAACAACTGGCTAGATGGATTAGCCTGGGCAATGCATGAAGCTCTCGCATGTCTATGTGCCCTCAGTGTCAACCAAATCCAAGGAACCCGTTTTGCTCACTATGCAAGACGTGACTTCATGGGTATGCCGATGGAGATGCCAAGTCACCCGGAGCTGAAGCGTCAAGTGGAGAACCTTGACTTCCTGCTGTACGATCGCCAGAAGGAATTGGATAATGCTAGGGAGTTTGCCAACCACAACCGTGCCATTGCCGCCTAGAAGGCCCAGACTTTCTCACTGCTTGTCAAGGACCGTTAATCTCTTTGCCTCCAGCGAGAAAATAAGGATCACACCATAGCTCGTCTTTGCAAGAAGGTGTCCGACCTCGAGAAGACCATCAAGGAGCAAGAAGCTCAGCTTGCAGCAAAGAAGGTAGAAGAGGAGGGTGAAGACATCCAGGGAGATATGGATTCTTACCTCAACAATGACGATGACTTTCTGGAGGAGGATGCCGTGGACATCTACACTGACGATGAGGACTCCGACTTCATCGATGATGAGTAGATGCACTAGAGCATTGTCGTAGCATGAGATGTATCGGTCCCACTGTATCGTAGCTTGCAGAATGGTTCTTAAAACCATCTGTTTTCCCTTGTTGTTGTGGTGGGTGTGTTTGTATCATGTGCTTGTTTGAATGAATGAAAAGAAGTTAGTTGCAAAACCTGAGTCAAACTCAAAGTTTTAGCTTGAAACCAAAACCATGAACCTTAGAACTTTCCCTCTTACCCCTTCATCTATCTCAATCTTCAGATGGCTCGTGGAAACCAAGGAGGGAGCAGCTCGTCACAAGACCCAATGCTGCAGATCCTGCAAAATCTCATCGCAGACAGAGAAGCAAGCAGGGCAGAGCGCCAAGCTAATATAGCAACACTGCAACAGATCGCCCAGATGGCTCTCAACAACCAAGGGCATGGAAATCAGGATCATCAAGGATCCAAGCTGAAGAACTTCTAGAATACCAATCCCCCAATCTTTAGCACTTTAGAGAACCCATTAGATGCAGATGACTGGTTGCAGACGATGGAGAACAATTTAGATGTAGCCAGAGTTGATGACAACGAGAAAGTTCTCTTTGCCTCCCACTACTTGGCAGGAGATGCAAGAGCATGGTGGAACAACATCTGCCTGATGAACCATGGTCAAGTGATGACATGGGAAGCCTTCAAAATCAAGTTCAGCCGCATCCACGTGCCGTAGGGTCTAGTCACCAGAATGAGGGATGAATTCAGAGAGTTGAAGCAAGGCAGAATTACTGTGGTGGAGAAGCGTGACAGATTCCTGTCACTTGCTAGATATGCACCTGATGAGATCAACACGGAGGCCAAGAACAAGGAGAGATTCTTGAACGGGCTGCATGATGAGATGCAGACTGTTCTCGTCAACATCCGTTTCTAGGATCTCGAAGATCTAGTCGACTCTGCCATTCAGATGGAACGGAAGATTAACTAGGCAAACGACAACCGCAAACGTCGTATGATGCAGCAAACCGGATGCAACAGTCACTAGAAGTACCGTCCCAACCCCTCACCAGGATATGCACCTAGAAACAACTGACCTCCAATGTCTCGCCCAAGCTACCCCAACCATAGCAGAGGCAATGTGAAGTCCGGAGGAAACAACAACAACACCAACAATTTCAACCGTGCCCCTCCCAAGAGCAACAACAACAACACTGCCCCCCGAACTGGAAGCAATGATGTGCCCGTGGCAGCAAAAGACAAGTCTCAGATCACCTGTTTCGAGTGTGGAGTGAAGGGTCACTATTCCAATGAGTGTCCCAAGAAGACTACCGCCACTGCCAATGTGAATGCCCTAGCTCAACAACAGCATCGTGTTCAACCAGGGATAAGATTTGCCCCAGGGAACCCACACAACCGCAACGGTCGTCTCTTCCACATGAACGCCGAAGAAGCCCAAGAAGCGCCAGATGTAGTGCTGGGTATGTTTTCTGTCAACTCAGTTTTAGCAAGGGTATTGTTTGATTCGGGAGCATCGCATTCATTTGTCACTGAAGAATTTGCATGCACTAGTAAGATTCAACCAATCAACTTGAAGCATGTCATGATAGTTCAAATTCCCGGTTCAACTACAAAAGCTAGAAAGATTTGCAAAGCTGTGCCTATCAGAATACATGGAATAGATTTTATGCCAACCTAATAGTACTTGGAACCAAAGGATTGGAAGTAGTACTAGGTATGGACTGGATGTCAAGGCATAAAGGACTGATAGACTGTGCCAAGAAATCCATCACCATGACCAGTAGCTCGGGAGTCACAGTAGAGCATATATCTAAGACCTTACCCTGTCAATTCGTGTGTAACAAGAGTCTAGCCCTGCCCACCATTTACCAAGTCAGAGTAGTCTATGAATACCTCGACGTATTCCCAGATGAATTCCCAGGTATGCCCCCGGATAGGGATATTGAGTTCATTATCGAACTAATCCCCGGAACCGGACCCATAGCCCAGAGGCCATATAGCATAAACCCCTCAAAGTTAGTAGAGTTGAAGAAGCAGTTGGATGCTATGTTAGCAACAGGCTTAATTCAACCAAGCGCTTCGCCATGGAGATCACCAGTGTTATTCGTTGACAAGAAAGATGGAGGCAACCATCTGTGCAGAGACTACAGGAAGTCGAATGACGTCACCATCAAAAACAAGTACCCTTTGCCAAAGATAGAAGATCTATTTGATCAGTTGACTGGAGCCCAGGTGTTCTCAAATATTGATCTTAGGACTGGTTATCACCAACTTAAGATTCGTGCAGTGGATATTCCGAAGACCGCCTTTACTACTCGCTATGGTTTATACGAGTATACGGTTATGTCTTTCGGATTAACCAATGCCCCTGCTTATTTCATGAATCTCATGAATAAGATCTTTATGAATTTCCTAGATAAGTTTGTCGTTGTGTTTATCGATGATATCCTTATCTACTCCAAGTCAGAAGAAGAGCATGAGTAACATTTGAGAATCATCCTAGAAACCCTGAGAGAGCATCGGTTATATGCCAAGTTCAGTAAATGCGAGTTTTGGCTCAAAGAAGTAGGATTCCTAGGACATATTGTGTCTGCCAGAGGAGTCTCTGTTGATCCCACCAAGATCAGAGATGTCGAAGCATGGGAAGCCCCAACCACTCAAACCCAAGCCGCAAGTTCGTAGAGGGATTCTCGAGCATTGCCAGACCCATGACCCAATCGCTGAAGAAGGACAAGAAGTTTGAATGGACCGACAAATGTGAAGCCAGTTTTGCAAGAGCTGAAGAAGAGATTGATTTCAGCCCCAATATTGATCATGCCAGATATCAAGAAGCCGTTTGATGTGTATTGTGATGCATCCAAGATTGGTATCGGATGTGTACTGATGCAAGAAGGCAAAGTTATCGCTTATCTGTCGCGAAAACTGAAGCAGCATGAGCAGAACTATCCGACCTATGATCTTGAGTTAGCAGCCGTAGTTTTGGCATTAAAGACATGACATCATTATCTGATGGGTAATCGGTATGAGATTTACTCAGATCACAAAAGCTTGAAGTATATTTTCACTCAGAAGGAGCTGAATATGAGGCAAAGGAGATGGATAGAGTTAATCAAGGATTATGACATTGACATTCACTATCACCCCGGCAAAGCCAATGTGTTAGCGGATGCTCTTAGCAGATTGCCGTGTAGGCTAAATACCATGATCAAAGAGAAGCAACCAAGTTTGTATGAAGAGCTGGAGCAGTTTAGAACTGAGCTAGTTAGCAAAGGTTTCTTAGCTAGCATTGAACTTCAACCCACTTTGTTTAGCCAAATCAAGGAAGCCCAGAAGGGAAATGAAAGTATCGACGGAATCAAATGTCGTATTGGTACAGGAAAAGTACCTGGATTCACTGAAGACGAAGAAGGAGTTCTGTGGTACAAAGGTCGTATCTGTATGCTAGCAGATTTGGAGCTGAAGCAAGTTATCATGAAGGAAGCTCATGATACTCTTTATTCTATCCACCCCGGAGAAACGAAGATGTATCAAGATTTGAAAGAGCAATTTTGGTGGCACAAGATGAAGAGAGAAATCGGAAGCTACATCGCCAAGTGTGACATCTGTCAAAGAGTCAAAGCAGAGCACCAGAGACCCACTGAACTGTTGCAACCTTTGTAGATTCCGGAGTGGAAATGGGATTCCGTCGAAATGGACTTTATCACCGGATTACCTACTTCTAGTAGGGGAAATGACTCAATCTGGGTCATTGTTGATAGACTGTCCAAGGTAGCTCACTTTATACCTGTCAAGACTACCTACCTACGAGTTGAAGCTAAGCTGTATATTGCTAGAATTGTTAGTCTGCATGGAACCCCCAAGACCATAGTATCAGATCGAGGAACCCAGTTTACCTCGAGATTTTGGCCGAAAGTCCAGGAAGGATTAGGAACCAAGTTGAATTTCAGTACCGCTTATCACCCATAACCGATGGATGATCGAAAGAGTCAACCAAATCATAGAAGATATGTTAAGAGCTTGTGTGTTGGAGTATGGATCAAAATGGGAAGACTGCCTGCCTTTTGCAGAATTCTCATATCACAACAGTTATCAAGCTAGTTTTCAAATGGCACCATTTGAGTTCCTATACGGAAGAAAGTGTCGCACCCCTTTGAATTGGTCGCAAGTAGGAGAGAGTCAAATCTTTGGACCCAACATTCTCAGAGAAGCCGAAGAAAAGGTGCACAAAGTCCGTGAGCACCTCAAGACCGCCCAGTCCTGACAGAAGAGTTATGCTGACAAGAGAAGGAGAGACCTAACTTTCAATGTCGGAGATTTTGTATATCTCAAGGTTTCGCCATTGAAGGGAACGCAGCGCTTTAGTCTTAAAGGAAAGTTAGCCCCCGGATATATCGGGCCCTTCAAGATTCTGAACCGTCGAGGAGAAGTATCGTATCAATTGGAACTGCCAGAGGAGATGTCAGCTAACCACAATGTGTTCCATATCTCGTTACTTTGCAAATGCTTAGAAGTGCCAGAGAAGACTGAAGTTTTCAAGAACATCGATCACCGAGCCGTTGAGATCAACAAGGACCTGACATATCGTGAAGTGACCAATTATATCCTGGAGGAAGCTTACAGAACCACCAGAACCAGGAGTATCAAATTTCTCAAGATTCAATGGAGCAACCATACCGAAGAGGAAGCCACTTGGGAGCGAGAAGATTACATTAGGACAGAGTTCCCATATCTCTTTAGTTCCTAGTTTTCTTTCATAAATCTCGGGACGAGATTTTGTTTAAGGGGTGAAGGTTTGTAACATCCCAAAAATCTAATCCAAGGTGATCAAGATCCAAATCATCAAATTTAGAGTTAACAAAAAACTTTTCCTTTAAAAATATTAAAGCATTCATAAGTGTGTGCATCTAAATTAGGAGTTGATTTGAATTGCCATGATTAAGTGATCCATTGCTTGTAAAATGATTCTTAGGTGAAATAAACATCGTCTAGATCATTCCCAAACAAATCGCAAAGAAAAACAAATCAAAATGAATAAAAGAAGCAAATGGTCATTTGTGCCATTTTGATCAACATACCTACTTTGGCTATTCCTAGAACTCAATTCTTAACAGAAACAAATGTGGATCTTTGCACCCCTTGCTAGTACATGTAGTGATATACCAAGGCCCACTTTGTTTTAGCCCAAAAACTTTCAAACACTAATTTTAAATGGCATTTGAAAATTGAATGTAGTTCATATGAGAAGATCCCACTTATTCAAAAACCACTCAAATGAGCTCCATTTTCAAAACCCAAGCACACCTAGAAGATCAAGCATGTGATCAACCACTCCACCAAAATTCAGCCCAAAATTCAAATAAAATTTTCATGCGGCCATTGTGTCGAGCAATTGGCGGAGATTTCTGCCTAACTTATACTGTTTATAGATCAATGCATTGTCGAGTTTTAAGCCCACATTTGGTTCCCCTGTTCCCCCTGAGTCTAACCAAGCCCTCACCGGCCTACCCCTAAGCCGTAGCAGCAGTGGAGCGCTGCCACTTTGTGGTCGCCATCGGCCAAAAGAGGGCAAAGCGCCACAGACAGCGCCGCGCCATTCCAACACCACCACTAGCTCTGCCTAACCCTACCGCACCTCCATGCCCCTTCCCCAAGCCCAGCTAGGCCCTGGACCACACCCCAGCACCACCGCCCATTCTCTTGCGAGCTCGCCAGAGCGCGTTAGCCACCAGCATGCCACAGACCGCCCCTCGACCCAATACCGTGCACGCCGCTCTGCCTCGACCCCACGTCCCTATGCGCCGCGTCGAGCATCGCCTCTGTCTCCCAGAGCGCGGGATGCTCCCAACAAAATGCCACCACCCCTAGTCACGCATTGAAGCCGTAGAGCACCGCCAGGAGGCAGGCCACCGTCCGCCTATGCCGCCCATGCCTCTAGCCGCCTGTATCAACGTGAGCGACGAGCTCACCGTTGTGCCATTCTGTCCCCTCGTCACCCTATAAAAGGAGACCTCCCCAGCACAAACTACTCACACCATCTCACTCCCCTCTCATCACTGATCCTTCCCCACCTCTCGCCGAAGCCGCTCGAGCCCTAGTTCATCGGAATTGCGCCGGAGGAGCCCGCTGTAGAGGAGGAGAAGCTGTCGTTGATTCCGTCCACCGTAGCCCCTGCCGCGACCTCACCTGAGCTCGCCGTCGTCCACTAGTTCGTTTGCCCGCCTCGCCGCAGTAGCTGGAGCCCTGGTACGTCCCCGGTAGACCCCCCTGGCCGTTTAGGGTTCGGTCTCGCCGGCGACGAGTCCGTCGTCGACGACGACTGTGAGCCGTCGATATGCATTCTAATCGTGGCACCCTCAAGATTCGCTTGATGTGATGTGACCTCGCCTGGATACCTCTGGCTGTCGATTGTCATTACCGCACAATGAGCGCCACTGGGCCGGCCCGTTAGTTTTCCCGCGCTAGCCCGTGAATTCAAATGTGGATTTTTCTATTTTAGTTTGAACTCACTTATGTCCCTTAGTTTAAAAATCAATTCAAGGAGATCTACTGAACCAATTTGAGTGATTCACATTTTGTTAGAAAGCTACTGAAAAGATCTATCCAAGCCCGTTTGATTTAATTCATGTAGAGTTAGAGATCTCTCCTAGTAAAAATAACAAGACAAAAGCATTTGCACATTCAAACATTTTTATAAAATCAACCATAATAGCTTTTGAGTTGATTCCAACTCTCAAAAATCACATTTAACCCTACCTATCTGAATATGTAATAATATTAATGTTTACATGCAGTGACTTTGGACTAGTACAAAAATAATGCTATATAGGCATTTCTAGTCACTTTAAATCATTAAATATCAAACTTAAACCAAAGTAAATATGATCCAACCCTTAAATCACATTCCCATATGTTAGAATATGTGGTGATGACATGTGTCCATATGATCCCATATTCTAATTGGAGAATATTAAATCTTCGTTATTTTCAATGAGTAGAAATTACTTTTCTTCAATAAAAAGAATGAAACTAGTTAATAAAACCTTGTGATGCTTGCGATGATATTGGATCATCAATTGTGTGCCTTAGAGTGCTAAGTAGACTAGTTAAGCCTTGTTTGGTGATTGTGTACTCTGTATGTATTTATAGACGATAGTACCGACCAAGTCTACGAGGAGGAGGAGTTCTAGCAAGAGGAGGAGGAAGAAAACTTCAACCACTGCACTGCACAAGGCAAGCTATCATTAACAATGCAAACTAACCCTTGCAATCTAGATAACCCAAGCAAATACATTAGACATGTTTTGGTTATACCACTTGACTAGTACCTACCCCAAGTTTTATTTTCCAAGCTTTACTTTCCTTACTTTACCAAAGTCCTTTACTTGTTTTGAAGGTAGCATAAAGAGTATAAAACTTGACCTATCTAGATAACCTTAGATGTCATTCTCTGGCATGAGATTGATCTTAGCATCCCACCTTTAGTGAACACTCTTAACTTAGTTGTTTAGATCTAAACTAAAACTTGAGTCACTTTAGATGGGAATACTTGGTGAAAATAAATTATGAAAACCTTGGAATGATGAGTCATTCTATTGAGATGTTTTGATATGTGTTGAGAAAAACAAATGGTTTATGATGATGAAAATGATGAGGCATGAGCCTTAGCTCTTTTACAAAAACTGATGGTTGGATTCGGATGCGATACCATTCCAATTTTTACCATACAACCACAATACCTGAATTGGGTAAGCCTTAGCCGGAAGTTTATATGCATTAGTATTAGTTCCCTCGTGGGAGAGGTTTGAGCTGAGGCTACCTCTCGATGTTGTCCACCTATGCAGTGCCCAAGATGACAGATGGTCATGGTTGGGAGGCCATGCTTATAAGAGAGGTGCTTATACTAGGGTGTGTAAAGAAATGTTATGTTTGATTATCTGCATACTAAGTATGATGATTCAGGGTTAACCCTGACAGATGTATCAAATCTTGTGGTGAAAGTGTACCACCTTTGCAGAGTGTCAAACTATTCGAATAGTCACGTCTGCGGTTATGGACAGTTATAGTGGCCATACTATTTCGTTGTTAGATGTTTTCAAAATAACTTATGAAATGAATGATGAATTTCGACTTGACCACAATAGGGTTGTGGATATGATACTAGCTTCCCAACTTAAGTGATTCTAGAACTTTATTTTATCTTTCTTTGTTTCTGAACTCAGCTTAGGTTTTAAACTTAACTTGTTGGTCAAACTTAGAGTTAGCATTTACACTAGAACTATCTTACTTGTTAGTGGTAGTTTGCGAGTACTTAAAGAGTACTCATGGCTTTTGTCCCTAGCTATTCCTGTGGCCATACTATGAAGGAGACTACCAAGATGACGACCAGCAGAACGGCTATGATAACTAGGACTATCTGCCTTCGTCAGCATTGCCTGTGCCTCTGAAGATGGACCCCACCGCTACGCTTATTTATTATTCCGCTGCTTGTTGTATTAAGAGTGGATCATGAGATCCTTTATTCATGTAAGACCTTATTATGGTTTGTAATGGATGATGTACTGTGATATCAAATCTGTTATGTCTCGCGAAAATGGTAATCCTGAAATTGCGATGTATGACATGACAGGCAATGGATTAAAAATCCGGGTGTTGACAATCTTGTAGTGCAAGACAAGACACGAGATCTATCTCTAGCCTAGATTACCTAACCATACAGATATACTCTAACAGTATGGCTCCATTGATATGCATAGCCTATTTTCATCAGCACCACCGATTAAAAATATATTGTAAATATGAGCGATCAAGACATTTCTAGTGACCTTGGGTTTATAGTTTCGCCCTGGGCACCTAAAATCATATGACCGGCCCTGCATTTAGGGGCACAAAAGTTTAACAATAGGGGTACTTTGATGACAGCCCAAAATCGGAATCCAAGGCGAGCGGCGGCGACAGGTACGTTGGTACCGGCATCCTTGAGGGCAGCGCCGGCAGCTCGTTGAATTTGGAGTGGAGCGTGGCCATGGCTTCCCTGATGGACGGCCGTGCGCTCGGGTCTGGGTGCGCGCACAACAGCCCGACGACCATCACCTTCTCCACCTCCGCCGCGTTGTAGTGGGTGTTCAGCCGCTCGTCGGCAGCCTCGAGCATGGCTCCTTGCCCGTAAAGTCCCCAGACCCACTCGGGGAGCCGGAAGATGCTGTTGTTTTGCTGCTGGTCCTGGTCGGACACGATGATGCTCATTGGCTTTCGGCCGGATGCCACTTCCAGTAGAACCACGTCGAAGCTGTACACGTCGGACTCGGTGCTGGCCCTACCGGTCACGATGCAGTGGGGGTCCAAGTAGCCCGGAGTCCCTGAGACGGCGGTCATCGTCTGCATCCCAGCGGCGTGGTCGACAAGCCTAGCGAGGCCGAAGTCACCGATCTTGGCTCCAAAGGACTTGTCGAGCATGATGTTGCTGGGCTTGATGTCCCGATGCAACACGCACTGCTCCCACTCCTCGTGGAGGTAGAGCAGCGCGGACCCAAGCTCCAGCACTATCTTCATCCTCGTTGGCCATGCGAGGAAGGTGCCCTTGCCATGGAGATGGATGTCGAGGCTGAGGTTGGGCATGAGCTCGTAGACCAGCAGGAGCTCAGCACGGGCATGGCACCAGCCGATGAGTTGCACGAGGTTCCGGTGGCGCAACCTACTTATCACATTGATCTCCGACTTGTACTCCCTCTTTCCCTGCATGCAAAGGCGGACCCAGGAAATTTCCAAAGCCTGGGCAAGCGCAAGCTGAAGGGTGACTAAATTTTTCCGCATACGCATCAACAAATATAAATATTATGTAATAAACTTTTCATATATAAAGATGGACACGGTACATAAAAACACAATAGTACATGCAAATGTTCATCGGTACTAAATACCATATTGTCAACATTTAACCATGTGGAACACAAAAGCTGAAATGTTCATCACTACTAGATACTAGTGAAGCTCCAACGATCACAAAAGCTCGCATGTGATATGTCAAAAGATGGACATGTCCGAATGCACCTTAACCCAAAAGACTCTACAAACAAGAGAAAAAATGGTTAGTAAATTATATGATGGTATCTTCAGAAGACGGTGTATAATAAACATACCATAAATCATCTCCTAACTAGGCCTAGGCCTTTTAGGTAAATGTCCTTTCCTTGTCTTCATGGCTTGGAACCGTTTAGCAATAGCATCACTATCAATTTCTCTAAATATCTCCCGCTCGGTGTAGCATATCATCAAATCATTGAACCAACCATTCTTCATCTTGTTCCGTAACTTTGACTTGATAATTTTCATTGCCGAGAAAGCTCTCTCAACGGATGCCGTTGATACCGGTAATATCAAAGCCAACTCAATAAGTTTGTAGACCAATGGGAAAACCAAATGCTTCTCCGTTTCAACCATCTTCATAGCCAAACTTTCTAGATCTTTGCAAGTAGAGAAGGCGGCATGGATTCTCACATTATGAATGTAAGTCTCAAGTCACCATTAGAGAAGTCACCATTAGAGAAGTCCGCATGATAAATTATAGATAAGCGAGCAAGCTTGTCCACATCAAACATCGAGAAAGAATTCTTCGGATTAAGGCAAGAGAAGCAATCTAATACCTCAATAGAAGCTTCACAAAAGCGATGATTCATCTCAACACATATCTTGTCAACGGCAACATAGAAAATCTCAACTTTGTAAAAATGAAGCTTAGTGTATGTCATCCCATCAACCCTCGAACGACCACGAACCGGTATTTGGTCATCCATATGTGGCACCGGAATACCCTTGCTAATGCAAAATTGTTGGACCTCATCAAACAAGACCTGCCAACCACCATTTCTCATGGACATCAACCGATCTTTCACATCACTAACTAGTTCCATTGCATGAACAATATTTAGATCCTTACTTTGCAAGACATGTGAAAGCTCATTTGTGATGGCAAGCAACTTTATCATAAGCTTCAAAATGAAAGCAAATTTGAAGTCCTCCATCTTCTCAATTAAACCCGCCGCTTGTGATAGTCCACGACTCTCATCATTAATCTCACGAAGAACTTCTAATGTTGCCAACCACATCCCTTCTAGACGGAGCAAAGTGGTATAATGTGAACCCCACCTAGTGTCCCCGGGCCTAGTGAGACTTGTTTCTTGATTCAAACCTCTTCCACTAGATATCTCACCCCTCTCAAGCATATCCAAAATATTTTTATGATGTTCTTCCGTAAGCACATCCCTTCTTTTGCAAGATGCACTTGAAGTGTTCACAATCAATGTGGTGTACTCAAAGAAATCATGGATGGATGAGCAACAACGAGAAACGGAGACAACTACCAATTGTAAGCGGTGGACAAAACAATGAACATAGAAAGCATAAGGATTTTCATCAAAGATCTTCTTTTGTAGGCCATTAAATTCACCCCTCATATTTGAGGCCCCATCATAACCTTGTCCTCGGATTCTATGAATAGATAGCTTGTGGTAATCTAGAATACCAATAAGTGCTACCTTTAGTGCCTCGGATGTAGTCTCATGGACATGATTTATAGAAAGAAATCGTTCCACAACCTTCCCTTCATTGTTTACATACCTACAACAAAATGACCCCCAAAGGTTAAATGGAATTATGAAACAGTAGACAAATTAAATAAGAAGTAATGAAGCACTACTAACCTCAACATTACCTCCATTTGCTCTTTTACGGATATGTCACGTGACTCATCAATGAGAATGGAGAAATTCTTTTTGCCAAGTTCTCCCATAATTACTTTGGTGACTTCTTGTGCACAACACTTGGCAAGATCCTTTTGAATTTTGGGAGAAATCATCTTGGAATTTCCACCATGACCATAAGAATGCTTAACCTTTTCATCCTTCCCTTTATACCATTCTACCATCTCACAAAAGTTTCCCATGTTTAATGAACCAAAAGATTCATTATGGCCACGAAAGGCCAAGCCTTGACCAATGAGAAATCTAGCACAATGCATGGAAGAAGTCAACCGGATTTTATATAGTTCTTCGGATTTCTTGGTTGCACGAGATAGCTTACTAGACACACTTTGTCTTTGATTACGAAAAGCATCACAATTCAATCTTGTATTATTGTGGTCACTAGTTATGCCCCCAAGATGGTTGGGCAAAGCTTTGTAAGCATGCTTCCAATCACTAAATCCGGTTTTGGTGAAGACTTCATGACCAAAACGTTGTGTACTTTCCACATTCTTAAAAATATAGCAATAGAAACAATATGCCTTATCTTGAGACTCGCTATATTCTATCCAATCATACTTTCCATACCAATCTTTTGAAAAACACCTCGATTGCTTCTTAGAAAAGTTCACAATTGGTTGCGTTGGTCCCTTCAAAAGATATGCTCTTCTCACTTGGTCTTGAACATCTGGATGGTAATCATTAATTTGTTGACGAAGAGCGGGATCACAAACTATATCATCCGGATTAAACTCATGTGTCTGCTCATTTTGCGGTTGTGATTGTGGTATGCTTCTTGCATCAACCAAAAAACTCGTCATTTCTGTAAATTTAAACAATTTTATGTTCATTAGTAGTAGTGTAGTACCAGAAGTTCATTTCAATTATCTAGTATGGAATTTATCTAATTTCAGCAACTAGCTGTGCTAAAATTAGAAATTGAAAACTAAAATAAACTGCAAATCTACAATTAAGCAAACCTAGTTGTCTTCTTCCCGTAGCTGCCGAGATCGAGCCAGCCCGTCGGCCCTGGCTTGAGCTTCCGCCCGCCGGAGTCCCCCCTCACTTCCGGCCACCGTCGCTGCCGGCACGGCCGAGCCGCAGCTTTGCTTCCGTTTGCGGCTGCCGGCTGCAACAACATGCGCGGGCTGCGGGGCTGCCGGTGCGCCTAGATGCCTGGGCCGCTCGCAGCCTCCGTCGTCGGCCATCCTTAGAATCGGAGCACCGGAATCGCCACCTCGCCGGCTCACTCCTCGCCAGAAGGTCACGGTCGCAGGAAAAAGATTGGGGAAAAAGGATTTAGGAATTGGGAACGACAGAGGCTGAGGGCTGAATCGATGGTGACCGGTTCCAGACTTCCAGCGACTAACGTTCAGCCTGGTACTCTATAGTAAAATAGCGATTCTGTCCCTTTTTGTGGCCCATGATGATGGACCGGTCATGTGGCGTGGCCCAACCTCCAAGAATTGACTAATATAGCCCGGGCAAAGCTGTGTTTAATCGTGATTTATCTCTAACTAAATCGTTGTTTACCAGCGTCGACAGCGAGCGAAGCCCGGGCAGTCGCCCGGGCAATAGGCATGGTGCGTCCGCCGATGCCTGCATGGAAGACTCGTGCTTGGAGAACCTCTTTATGGCCACGGCGAGCCCTGCTGGTTCTCTCAGGTAGCCTTGGTACACGGCGCCGAAGCCACCTTGCCCAAGTTTCTCCTCTACTGCGAAGCTCCTCGTCGCCTCCACGAGATCGTGGTATGGGAACCGCCTTGGCCCCGTCCCCATCTCGATCTCCGCCATCGGACCGCCTTCGCCATCTGAGTCTGTGTAGTACTCATCCGTCTCTATGATTTTCTGACCACGACGGCGGCGCACTATGTGTGCCATCACAGCAGCAGCGATAAGCAGAACGAGGATAACTGTTGCGCCAACAACTGCTCCGGCTATAACCCCAGGACTTGGCCCTCGAGATGAGGATTGTGGTGGTGGTGACGATGGCGGCGTCAGTGGTGGTTCTAGCGACGAGCTGAAGGACCAAGAGCGTAGCTGATGCAGTTCGATGGCGTCAGAGGTGGACGCGGAGAAGCCAACGGAGACCTGCTCCGGTAGTGCGCTCTTGAGGTCGACCTTGGAGCTAAGGCTGTAATTCCGCCCTCTTGGCTGGCCGGATCTATCATCACCGACCCATAGCGTCACCGACAGGATGCTAGAAACGTTGTCGAACTCGATGGCGGCGGTCAGGTTGTCGGTGAGCTCGAAGCTAGGGAGGGTCTGCGAGGTCACTGATAGGATGGAGTTGACGTCGATGCCGATGCGGTCGTAGGTCTGGCTTGGATCGAAGGTGTCGAACTCCACTGCCACAAAGCGGCTGTCGCCGGCCGCCACGGCGTCCGCGCTCTGGTTAGTGAGGCCAAGGTTGAAATCAGCGCAGCGCTCCGGTAGCCTGGACGGGTAGGCTGCGAGGAAGAAGGCCATGCCTTGGCCCTCGCTGTTGATGTCGCCCGAGATGGCGAAGGAGAAACGCGTGGTGAAGCTGGCCACCTCGCCGGTGGCCGTGTCCCAGAGAAGCATCGGCAGGGCGTTGTAGGATGCCCGGCCGTTGCTGTTGTTGATGCTGCGAAACCTGTTGGCGCTGATGTCGATCCATCCAACGCTAAAGGACGCGTCGCCCTCGATCTTGATGTTGTTCTGGTCGGCGGAGCTAAAGGTGGAGTAGTTGAAGGACAAGGAGACGACAGGAGTAGCAAGGTAGAAGAAGATGATGACGAGGTGGAGGAGGAGAGCACATGTGGTGGCGGCGTTCCAAAGGCCGACCATCCTTGATCGGGCTCGGTGCCTCAGAGTGTGCAAACTTTGTTATACATACTGTAAGACCCAGTGTGGTTACTCGGATATTTTACATGTGTAGTATCTACTTGATGTAAACTATTGGAATCTGGTTGAATAAGTCAAACATACTTGTTCAAAACCATATTATTGTTTGAGAGGTTTGCTTCGGTGTCCCCCTTCCCATAATTTGAAGGGGTAATATGGTATTTTGCTATTAATTACTGATTATTAGTTACTAATAAACCGTACACGCGTAGGCACGATTTGCGATTGGTAAAGGTGATTATCAAAGTAAATCCAAAATCATCACTTTGCTAGTCTAGTATATTGTATTACCTATACGTGCACGTCTTGCCAGAGTGGACACGACCACACCTACTGATACCTGCAGTTTAGCGACCACACACACTATGACGACGACCGGCATGGTTCGCGACGAGGATCTCTGCTTGTCCGCTTCACGCGTTGCGGTTTTTACGACGATCACTGAATCAGGTCCACTCGTCGCCATTGTGCTGGTTAACCTGTCAAAAGGACGATGTGTATTTTTCGGGCAGACGGTTTTAGTTGATACACGTAAATACTAGGTATGGGCTTTGCAGACCAACATAATCTAATTTGGTTTAGCAACTAATAATCATCAATTAATGATAAAAGACCATCATACCCCTTCAGTGTTTTGGGAGGGGGGGGGGCGACACCGAAGCAAAAGTGATTGTTTGAAGGAAACATATTTCTTAATAAATACTCCCTCCGTTTTAAAATATAAGATGTTTTAGCTTTGTGAAAGGAGTATATCTAGATCTCTTTTAGTGTACAGATTCATATAGGTTTGGAATAAAACTATATATAAAAGGGGTCTAGATACACTCCATTTTATAAAGTTAAAACATCTTATATTTTAAAACAGAGAGAGTAACAGTGATTCATGGATTTCGTATAAGCTTAGAGTCAAAGCAAACTAGGTATTTACGATTTGACCCTTTCACATTGCAGTTTCTCCAGGACACATAAGACACATTAGGATCCTATACCTACAAAGGACAAATTTGACTAACATTTGTATTGAAGGAAATCATTCGTCCATTTGAATGAAGATGATTTGTGTAAGTCATAGATTCAAGAAAGGAGGCCTCAACAAACTAAATGTGTTTGCCACTGTGTGATCAAAACTTATATATATAAGGCTCGTCTAATTGTTGATTCCTAGAGTATTATAGACATTTTAAAAAGGGTAACTTTGATTTGTTCTCGGCAGTGTTTTATGTAATGACCTCTCATTGTCCTAGCAGGTGGAATGGTTCCAAATCCGCAATGGTCATCGGCTGGCTCCAGTCGCCTGGTCCATTCATAAAGTTTATTTTATATTTTTTTGGTTGACTTCCGAGGACAAGATAGTTAGTTGGTAAGTTTATGGAAATTTCTAGAGCTTTTATTTCTCTCAGAATTACAGCTTGAGCCTATTAATGTCCCATCGTACACGGAAGGGGTCTTTCATCTGCAGTGCAAACGATCCCTTACAGCCCTGATCTACCGTCTGTCGTGGACCAGTCGTGCTCCTTCTCCCTTAGATCGCAAACGACGTCAATCTATCTTTTATATATATCTTTATTATTAAAAGGCTTATGGTTTTGATGGTATGATAGGTCACTTTAAATATAACCCTTATTTTCTCACTATTTACATAGATTGCCCTCCCGTAAAAGTAACGATTCGCGGAAATTCCCCTCCCGAGCCTCCGCCTTGTATGGACCCGTGCGGTGGTACCATCTTCCATCCAGCGAACCTGCCTCTGCCGCAATCCGTCGCGACCATAGAGGCGCCCTCTCTTCCTCACTTCCGTCGGGTCAGATCCGGCTAGGTGGCCATGATGTATAGGTACATCAGTTCCTCTAATATTCCCCTGACTCAGCTCGGGTGCCTAAAGTTTGATTCGAACTGGTTCATGACTT